>JAWPHD010000397.1:0-483085 GCA_037043455.1 Cyrtodaria siliqua | reverse complement strand
TATTTGTGACTATGCTGATTGTGATTGTATACTGATTGTGACTGTATACTGATTGATGTATGCTGATTGTGACTATATGCTGATTGTGACTATATGCTGATTGTGACTTTGCTATGTGTGACTATGCTGATTGTGCCTGTATGCTGATTGTGACAAATTGTGACTTATGCTGATTGTGACTGTATGCTGATTGTGACTGTATGCTGATTGTGAACATAAGCTGATTGTGACTGTATACTGATTGTGACTATGCTGATTGTGACTGTATGCTGATTGTGACTGTATGCTGATTGTGAATATATGCTGATTGTGACTGTATGCTGATTGTCAACATAAGCTGATTGTGACTGTATACTGAAAGTGACTATGCTGATTGTGAACGTAAGCTGATTGTGACTGTATACTGATTGATGTATGCTGATTGATAATATATGCTGATTGTGACTGTATGCTGATTGTGACTATGCTGATTGTGAATATATGCTGATTGTGACTGTCTGCTGATTGTGGCTTTATGCTGATTGTGATTGCAACTGTATACTGATTGATGTATGCTGATTGTTAATGTATGCTGATTGTGACTGTATGCTTATTGTGACTATACTGATTGTGAATATCTGCTGATTGTGACTGTATGTGGCTGTATGCTGATTGTGATTGTATACTGATCGTGACTGTATACTGATTGATGTATGTCGATGCGAATGTATGCTGATTGTGGCTGTATGCCGATTGTGATTGTATACTGATTGTGACTGTATAATGATTGATGTATGCTGATTGTGAATGTATGCTGATTGTGGCTGTATGCTGATTGTTATTGTAATTATATGGGTAAGGAAGTATGATTGAAACAATCATTACAAATAAATCAATAAAACTGGGGTTATATCTCCAAATGAACTGTTTTTGAGTGTTTAGAAATATCATTTATTTCTCTATATATTGTGATTTTTACTGAAAATGTGTTTGTTTGACCTTTATCATGCTTATTGGCAACGATAACTGGATAATCCTCTCGGTTGCAAGGGAACTAAATCAACATTGCATTGCTTATTAAAAGGTAGCTGGTGCTCTGGTGTTGCTGAAAATGGGATAGACCTGAAAAGTATGCAGAGAACATAATGAAAACGTGTTAAGGTTAAACATTGTTCTGGTAAAAAAATAAATGTAGATGTTTCATGATTTTGCAGGCCATGAGTTTCAATTTCAATCTTCTTTTTTTTCCAGATTTTAAATTAGACGACTTTATTCAACGCTTGATAATAAAGCCTACTTGATCTTGAAGATCTTCCAAGCCTTTTCACCATAATTTTCCAGTACAAGGAAAACCACTTGTGATGATGGCTCACTTCTGTGGGGTATCCCAGTCAGAACCACAAGCAGATATTGTGACTCAAAACAACCAACTATATACTTGCGGATGCTGCAATAAATCGTTTTCCACAATATGCCATCTTCACCGACATCTTATTTGCCATGACGGAGGAGGCTCGTACCATTATGACCATGCCCTCAACATGGCCTTCCCAAGGTATGACACATGCTGCAAATATGTACAAACAGATACCAGTGACACAGAAGCACAAACCCTGAGTAGGTTTAACTATGTTAGATTAATTCAGAGTTGGTCACAGAAAGACAAATCATCAAAATATGGAATCAGTAGGAGACCAAAAGATGTTAAAGAAAAATCAAGAAAGATAAGAAACAGTAATGTTATCTCAAACCCTAAAATGGCAGAACAGGTAAATATCCGTCTAAAACCTTGCAGTGTAAGAATCAAAAGACTTGGAACAGTAAAAACAATGAAATTAATACCTGAGGCCAGTAATGTGGAAAAGTTGTTGTCAGCAACAACAGGAACAGGAGAGCCAGTCGATGGTAATTCACACTCTAAAGGAGTGGATGAAATCTTAAAAGCAAAAGAATTTGAATATGATCATAATGATGTGGATATAGATAATGAAGATAACAATATGATGGAACAAGATTTTGAAGTGAAAAGTGATGAAAGTGAAACATCTCATGTGAAGAATTCAAAGCTGCAATTTGGCGTACCAACTGGTAATAGTTTTGGCAAAGAAACTGACTTGTATAAACCAAGTAAAAACACCGAAATAAATGAAAATAATCAGGCACTGTTAGAAACGCCTACTAAACATGATGTAAACAATGACAGATATGGTCTAAATGAAGAGCAATATCCAAATGACAATGAAATACAAGGTCAAAATGAGAATGACAAACATGGTCTAAGTGTCAATGACAAACATGGCCCAAATAAAAATGACAAACATGGTCTAAATGCCAATGACAAACATAGCCCAAATAAAAATGATAAAGATGGTCTAAGTGACAATGACAGATACAGCCCAAATGATAATGACAAACATGGTCTTAATGACATTGACAAATATGGCTCAAATCATGATGACAAAGATGGTCTAAATGGCACTGTTATTGGGACAGCAACACAACGTCTCACTGAGAACACTGATAAAAATACTAAAATCATTGTTCCCTCATCTGCAAACTTACAAAAGTACTCTATGCATTTTAAATTGCAAAGGACAGGAGAGGTATCTAAACATGCTTCAACAGAAACGAAACAGAAATTAAATAATACAGTGTGCGTATCGGGTACTTGGGTACCTGACGCAAAGTGGGTAGCAGCTGCATATTCACCGAAACAAGATCCCAAACTTGAACATATGTCTGGTATAAATGATGTGGATAAACAACATAAAATGAGGGGTAGAAAGAAAGGCAATATCCCATTGTATGTAGTTTGTGAAACGTGTGGAAAAACACTTCGACGAGAAAACATAGAGTGCCATTTAAGGTTGCATCGTGGAGAGACACCGTTTGTTTGTGATACATGCGGAACCAGCTATACCAGCATGAAGAAGCTTTCCAATCACAAAAGGCACCTGCATGTTGATTCTAGTCTTATGAGGCCTTGTCCAGTTTGTGAACTGAAATTCCCAACCAATGCTCGTCTACAAGATCACATACGCACGCATACCAAGGATTTCCAATTTGAGTGCATGCATTGCGGGAAGTTTTTCTACAAGAAGCAGAACATGGACCGCCATATCAAGATTACACACACTACAGGATTGCAGTTGCAATGTCCAATATGCGGAAAAAAATTCAAAAGAACTAAAAATTATGAGGAACATTTCAGGGCTCATACACAGACATTTAACTGTGATACATGTGGCCATAACTTTAATCGGTGGTGCAGCTTGCAACGCCACAAGAAGATTCACTCTGGATTGAAACCTCATGCATGCCATATCTGTGGGCATGCATTCATACAGAAGACACCGTTTTGGGTGCATATGGAAAAGCACCATGACCTAACCAAAGAACAGCTGATAGCATTATTCCCAGACAAACATGGAGATAAAAACCTGCTTGGTGGTAGTATTACAATAGCTGGAATTGAGGTGGACACACATTAGTTCATGTAAAGACCAATTTTTCCATCAAGGCCAATAGAGAATGATAAGTGATGGCCAACTGCGCATGAAATACGATGGCGGTTACATGGTGGCCAATAGATGTGTTTGTTTGTATGGTGTTTTACGTCATTTTCAACACAAAAGTTGTTGTTTTTTTGTGTGTGTTTTTGCTGGGATATATATGTACATTATGTAAGGCCTATTACGATTTCTTCTATATTCAAATATAATTGAGTGTTTGTTGAGGATTGAATGTTAACTTTTATTGTTAGTGTATTTGTTAAAAAACACTACACTTTGTTAATTTATATACAGAAGGCCGCATTGAAAATATGATGATGTTTATTTCTTGATTTTATGTCATAATGTGTTAACTTTCTTTAAATAAAGAATTTATTATTATTATTATTATTATTATTATTATATGTCAGACGGTCAATTTTTTTTTGTGGTGGAGGCAGACCACCCACTTTTCCTGGGTAGAACCAGTACAGTACACCTCCCGCCACCCGTTAGAATCGACACCTTCTCACAAGTCGAGCTCCCAGTGAGATTCGAACCAACATCGATGAGAGGCAAGAAGGTTTACAACGCAACGTCGTTAACCCCTTGGCCATGGAGATGCTTTGGGCAATAGAGCATGATATGTGATGGCCAATAGAGCATGATATGTGATGGCCAATAGAGCATGATTTGTGATGACAATTTGTCCATCAAGGCCAGTAGAGTATAAGTGATGGCATATAGAGCATGATATATGGGATGTCAATTTGTTCATCAAGGCCAATAGAGAATGATATGTGATGGCCAATAGAGCACGATATGTGATGACAGTTTATCCATCAAGGCCAATAGAGCATATGTGATGGCCAATAGAGCACGATATGTGATGGCCAATAGATCACGATTTGTGATGACAATTTGTCCATCAAGGCCGGTAGAGTATGATAAGTGATGGTATATAGAGCATGATATATGTGATGTCAATTTGTTCGTCAATGCCAATAGAGCATGATATGTGATGGCCAATATAGCATGATATGTGATGTCAATTTGCTCGTCAAGGCCAATAGAGCATGATATGTGATGGCCAAAAGAGCATGATATGTGATGGCCAAAAGAGCATGATATGTGATGTCAATTTGTCCATCAAGGCCAATAGAGCATGATATGTGATGGCCATTAGAGCATGATATGTGAAGGCCAATAGGGCATGAACATGTGATGTCAATTTGTCTGACAAGGCCAATAGAGCATGATATGTGATGGCCGCATGATATGTGATGGTCAATAGAGCATGATGTGTGATGTCAATTTGTATGTCAAGGCCAATAGAGCAGGATGTGTGATGGCCAATAGAGCGCGATATGTGATGGCCAACAAAACATGATATGTGATGACAATTTGTCCATCAAGGCCAATAGTGCATGATAAGTGATGGCATATAGAGCATGATATATGTGATGTCAATTTGTTTGTCAAGGCCAAGAGAGCATGCTATATGCCAGTTTCTCGATCAAGGCCAATAGAGCATGATATGTGATGTCAATTTGTCCATAAAGGCCAATAGAGCATGATATGTGATGGCCAATAGAGGATGATATGTGATGGTCAATAGAGCATGATATGTGATGTCAATTTGTCCATCAAGGCCAATAGAGCATGATAAGTGATGGCCAGTAGAGCATGATATGTGATGGCCAATAGAGCATGAATTGTGATGTCAATTTGTTCATCAAGGCCAATAGAGCATGATATGTGATGGTCAATAGAGCATGATGTGTGATGTCAATTTGTCTGTCAAAGCCAACAGAGCAGGATATGTGATGGTCAATTGAGCGCGATATGTGATGGCCAATAGAGCATGATATGTGATGACAATTTGTCCATCAAGGCCAATATTGCATGATAAGTGATGGCATATAGAGCATGATATATGTGATGTCAATTTGTTCGTCAAGGCCAATAGAGCATGATATGTGATGGCCAATAGAGCATGATATGTGTGATATCAATTTGTTCGTCAAGGCCAATAGAGCATGATATGTGATGGCCAATAGAGTATGATATATGATGGCCATTAGAGCATGATATGTGATGACAATGTGTCCGTCAAAGCCAATAGAGCATGATATGTGATGGCCAAAAGATCATGATATGTGATGTCAATGTGTCCATCAAGGCCAATAGAACATGATATGTGATGGCCAATAGAGCATGATATGTGATGACCAATAGAACATGATATGTTATGGGTAATGGAGCATGATATGTGATGACAATTTGTCCGTCAAAGCCAATAGAGCATGATAAGTGATGGTCAATAGAGCATGATAAGTGATGGCCAGTAGAGCATATGTGATGTCAGTTTGTCGATCAATGCCAATAGAGCATGATAAGTTATGGCCAATAGAGCATGATATGTGATGGCCAATAGAACATGATAAGTGATGGTCAATAGAGCATGATATGTGATGACAATGTGTCCGTCAAAGCCAATAGAGCATGATAAGTGATGACCAATAGAGCATGATATGTGATGGCCAATAGAGCGTGATATGTCAATTTGTCCATCAAGGCCAATAGAGCATGATATGTGATGGTCAATAGAGCGTGATATGTCAATGTGTCCATCAAGGCCAGTAGAGTATGATATATGATGGCCAACAGAGAATGATATGTGATGTCAGTCTGTCCATCAAGGTCAATAAAGCATGATATGTGATGGCGAATTGAGCATGATATGTGATGTCAGTTTGTCCATCAAGGCTAATAGAGCATGCTATGTGATGACATTTTGTCCGGCAATGCCAATAGAGCATGATAAGTGATGGACAATAGAGCATGATATGTGATGGCCAATAGAGCGTGATATGTGATGTCAGTTTGTCCATCAAGGCCAATAGAGCATGATATGTGATGTCAGTTTGTCTATCAAGGCCAATAGAGCATGATATATGATGACAATGTGTCCGTCTTCCGTCAAGGCCATTAGAGCTGGATATGTGATGGTCAATTCGTCCGTCGTCTTTCAAGGTCAAGATAGCTTGATAAGGTGATGGCAATTGTCCGTTATCCGTCAAGGCCAATGTATTTTGATATGTGATGGCAGTTTGTGCGTTCGTTCTGTGTCCGTTAACTTTTTTGCTTGTATCCAAATTACTTCATCGTTCATCCGATCATTTCCAGAGACTCGGTCAGGTATGACCATCATTTCCGGAGACTCGGTCAGGTATGACCATAATTTCCGGAGACTCGGTCAGGTATGACCATCATTTCCAGAGACTCGGTCAGGTATGACCGATTTTGGATTTGACTGAAATCTCGAATCCCTTCGAATAACACCTACGTCAGATTAATAACACCAGAGTTACTGTCCTTGGTTTATTTGAACATTCTATATTTTAGTTTGTTATCCATTTTAGTACCTACATATTTTATCCGATCTTTTCTTAACTCGGAAACGTGTCTCCATCATAAATGGAGTGTTTACTATAAATTTTGCAGCAACTCTGCAGTTCTGCAGGTTAGAAGGTTCAAGGCCCATTCACATTGTTTTATCTTAATAACCTTCACGGCTAAAAATAGATTTTAAAAATGTGATTTTGTGGCGACTGCTTCTCAAAAAATATAAGTGATATTGATTTGGAACCTTTACCAAAATGACTGGCACGATAAGTAGTTGGTCCTGTCCAAAGTTCATTTGATTGGATGTCAAACATGGCCGCCAGTGGCCATCTTTGTTTAGATAGAGTTATATATATAGGAAAAACTTGTGGCGACTACTCCTCTGAAACTACTTGTTGGAATTTCAGGGAACTTGACAGGAACGTAGCTCTTGATGTCTAGTTGATCATAGCAAAATTTCATGTCGGCCGGAAATTCAAGATGGCCGCCAAGACTAAAAATTAATTTTAAAAATGCGATTTTGTGGCAGCGACTACTCAAAAACAATAAGTGATATTCAATTTGAACCTTATCAAAATGATTGGCACGACATGTAGTTGGTCCTAACCAAAGTTCATGTTGATTGGATGTCAAACATGGCCGCCAGTGGCCATCTTTGTTTACATAGAGTTATTTAGGAAAAACTTGTGGCGACTACTCCTCTGAAACTACTTGATGGAATTTCATGGAACTTGACAGGAATGTTGCTCTTGATGTCTAGTTGATCCGAACAAAAAATCAGGTCGACCGGAAATTCAAGATGGCCCCCAAGGCTAAAAATAGATTTTAAAAATGTGATTTTGTGGCGATTACTTCTCAAAAACAATAAGTGATATTGATTTGAAACTTTTACCAGAATGACAGGCACGACATGTAGTTGGTCATTACCAAAGTTCATTTGATTGGCTGACAAACAAGGCCGCCAGTGGCCATTTTTGTTTACATTGACTTATATAGGAAAAACTTGTGGCGACTACTTCTGAGACTACTCGATGTAATTTCATGAAACTTGACGGGAATGTTGCTCATGATGTCTAGTTGATCTTAGCAAAAAATCAGGTCAGTAGGAAATGCAAGATAGCCACCATTGCTAAAAATAGATTTTAAAAAATGCGACTTTGTGGCGACTACTTTTCAAAAACCGTAAGTGATAATAAATTGGAACCTTACGAAAATGACTGGCACAACATCTTGCAGACTGATCAGTGATTACACTGTAATTTGGTCAAGCGAAAATCTCGAAAACTCGACTGCCTAAGTTCAGATATGAACGCATGTCAAGCCATTGTTAAGCCAGACTGTTCAAAACCAGAAGTTGTCAAATCTTCAGGAATGAAAAAAGCTTTGATAGAGATTCTCGTGAAAGGTGTTCAGCAAATACAAGGACAATCACCACCAGAGAAGAAGGATACACACATTTTAGAGAGAGAAGACCTGGCGTTTTTATCTAAAAAGTCTCTACCAAGGGTTATAACTAAGTCTGTCGCTATAGCAACTGTTAAATTTGCCGGAGTAAAGTTCAAAACACAGTCGTCATCAGGATCACAGTATCTCAAACATGAAAACTCAAATTCAGCTTCCAAATGTAAGGCAAATGGCAATTTGTGAAGAGAAATATCATTTTACACCCGATGACTTTAAAGCCGCCACCCGATCACAGAGACAAACACAACAGAGAAAAATCAGCATTACCCATTTAAAAACATCAAATGAAGATTTAACAATGGAAAAGTTTGACAAAGCTTTAATTGTCACCACAAATGAGGGGAAAGAACCTTATTAGCACTTACTTAGCAAGAAACATAGACAGACTACAGATACCCGCGAGTGTGATTGTCGACATAGACAGTGAATTTAAACTGAAAGACTGTGACTGCAGTTCAAAGTCATGCTCTTGTGATAGATATACAAATCCAATACGTGTTGTGTTCCCTAGACACATTGGACAAACTGTTGAAGTTCTAAATCATATTAAACAATCAAAAGGAGAGGCAGAAATGGCTCAGATAGACTGGTTATTAGAATACCAGACTCTGTTGCAGCAGAATGAAGCATGCGCAAGTATTGTTACATCTGGCAATATTGACTCTGTAGTCTTGCATATGTTTGCCATTGCATACTTGTGGCCTCGAGCTGAGGAGAACACATTACAATTCAAGCATGATGTTTTTGTTATACTGCAAAAACCAGGAAACGTATGTGATATTTACAATATCACAGGCATCTTAACAGTTTTAGAGACAGTATGGAAAGACAAATACATCGGCCAAAAAATAGCACTTGCTCTTAGTCTAGTGGGAAACGACTACTTGCCAAAGTTTCATGGCATCTCTCATCTGGCAACAACAGACACATTCTTCAAACATCAGGTATTCTTAAATGAACTATTTCGGATACAAGATAATGGGGACACTGACGGCCTCTCAATTCAGTTCAACATTGAGGTATATAAGGATTTCATTAAAACTTTGTACAGCCCCAAACGGATAAACGCCAATGACTTCACATATGCAGAAATTAGGCAAGTGTCTATCCAATCACCAGCTATAACGGCAAAGGCATATTTGAGGAACCCACAGTCTTGGATGCCTCCAGAAAGTGCTATTGAGCAGCTAGGAAAAAACGTGAAGTGTCTTATAGAAGTGTCTAACGGCAGGCACACATTCAGCACCAATGCCAAACTTCCTCAGAGATGGCTGCTTTACTAAAACGCAAGACGGCACAATTGAATACGATCTAGGTCCAGAAGCTTGATCAGTAGACGTTCAGACGTGTTTCTCTACTGACCAACTGAAAAAGCAAATAGGACAAAAACGAAAACTGGACCAGACACCACAGAAAGGACGCAGAAGAAAGTTAAAACCCATGACTTCGACACCAAGGTAAATAAAACACCTTAATTAGACAGTAGTTTTATTCATATATGTAAATGAATGCCCTCTCTGAATTACACCACGTCACCGATATTCAAAAATCACTTATTGTTAGAACTCACTGAAGATGATAGGCTATTTTGTTAAGTACTCCTTCACATTTTGATTGTTGTATTAATTCCATGTCACACAAGCTACTTTAGTCCAATATAAAACATGGCAGTACAATACAAAAATGTACTCTCAATATATTAAATAACAACATAATTATATATCTTTATCTAAGCCTGAACTGATATTCATATTATTATTTTCAATATGAATTGACCTGTATTAAAATATACTTATCTGTGATCCTCGGTTATTGCTTAATTCAGTGGTTACTGATTGATTGATTGAATTGGATTTTATAGTCGCACCAACAGCTAAGGTCATATGGCGACTTTCCAGCTTCCATTGGTGGAGGAAGACCCCAGGTGCCCCTCCGGGCAATTTTCGTGCACGGGCGGGCACCTGGGTAGAACCATCGACGTTCCGCAAGCCAGCTGGATAGCTTCCTCACATAAAGATTCCTAGGCCCCTGAGGGATCAAACCTACAGCGGTGAGGGGCAAGTGATTTCAAGTCAGAGACGTTAACTACTCGGCCACGGACGCCCAGTGGTTACTGAATCTCTAAAGTTACTATGTTTAGTAAATATTTAAATATATATGCAGTAAGATAACATGCCAAACTAACTGTTTATTTGTTATGAAAAACATTATTTATATTATGTATATTTAAAATCATGATCAAGAACTATTTTTAAACTTTAAATCCATATTTATTGGAAATACCATTGTTTTGATTTTCCAGGAAACCATCACCAAACAAGATGGATGCACAATGAGCGTGTACATATGGACCAGATATCAAATTGCTAGACAATGTGTTCATTTATGTATAATTGTACATTGTTTTAGAAATATGCTCTTAAAGAAATAAGTGTAATACTAGTACCTGTGTTCATAGTCACAAGATCAAGTGGTTGCAAGTGGAATCAAGTGTGTGCGTGGGGACCAGGCAACACCCTTAATTAATATGACAGGAGGAGGGGTGGGGAACTGTGTAGGTTTTCCGGCCCTCAATAACTTGGCTGTTGTAATACTGTATATATTGTTTCATGAGAGTGACCTCTCTTTTGATAATGAAATGGATTGCTACATAATACACTCTTTCTTCAGGTATGAAAGCACTAATTATTTTCCCCATAGACACCAATGTTAAAGCGTCACATATTAATGATTTGCTGCAAATTCAACTCAAGTATGGATAATGCAGCAGTGTATTGTTCGTATAGAAAACTATTTTTCCACTTGAAAAATCACCAGAAAACGTGGGGTCACAAGACATGTAAGAAAGTTCTTGTTTGTTTACTAAACAGGTCAAGGTACCAGCTGTTTTTAGTGATCGAATGTTTTCATTGCTCACACAGTGTAAGCATAGAGTCGAAATTTCGAAAATGTTCATCAGTGATCCAGTAAAACCTATTAATACGCTTCTTATACATATAACCACAAAATCGAGTAGAAATGGGCAGTTTCCCCCGACTTATAACGCCCATTTCCATCAAAAAAGGCGGGATTACTTTTTATTATAGGAACTACATTCGATACACCTCGGAGGTTTACATGTAATTAGTGGTGGTAAACCTTCAGTTGTTTCTTACAAACTATTGATCTGATTTATAGATGGTTTTATACTGTTCCGTGATATCATATTTCAGAATTGGGGATATCGCACTATATGAATAGGTGATACAAATTATTTAATTTAGTTGGTGATATCACTAAGTAAATTATTGATATCGCCCGCTTAAATAGGTGACAGCTATGGGGCGCCGTTTTACTATTTAATCACTATTCATAGATATCCATAATTGAATTAAATATATCTATAATTTGGATATAAGATATCTATAAATCGATGTATAGATATCTTAAAATTAATTATGGATAGCTATAATTCAATTGATTTTAAGATATCAATAATTCAATTTAAGATATCTATAAATCGATTTTGGATATCAATAACTCAACATAAGATATATTTAAATCGCCTCGAATTATAGATACCTATATGTCAGTTTATTCAGCCATGGAATTAATTGCCGATCCCTTACATTTATTCCGAAGTGAAGCTATTGTTATAGAATAAGAAATAGTTTTTGGACATTGAATGCATTAAATTACAGCTATCTTTAATGCAACGGTATTTATGGATATCCATAATTCATTTAAAGATAGCTATAAATCGATTTAGATATAACTTTAAATGATTAAAGATATCTATAATTGGAATATAAGATATCTATAAATAATTAATGATATCCATAACTAATATAATATATCTTATATTCGAATTATAGATATCCTTAATTCAAGTATGGATATCTATAAATAGTGAATAAATAGTAAAACGGCGCCCATAGACTTCACCTATACCACTCATTTAAAATGAATGGGTGATATCATTTATTCAACTCGTGACATCACGCATATGTATAAGGGATAGAACTCGTAATAATAGGTGATATCACGCATTCATTTTGAATGCTTTTTAGTACAGGTTCGTGATATCACATATGCAAATGACTGATATAATTCTTCATATGACTGATTCCAAAAGGTGATGTTACACATTTGTATATGTGATATCAAAAACTAGTTTTAAAAAGCAATACCGCATCTAAAATGATTTTATTCTAGCAAGAGTACTCTAATGTGTTTATCATAATCACCATATTTAACTCGACCGTATTTGTAGATTATTTGCAATTTATATATTTTATTGAATTACCTACTCAAAATACTAAATATCATTTCAATCTATTAACAACATTAAAAAAATTAAAACGATTTGTAGGATGTGTTAAACATTCAACAGAGTAAGAGTAAATACGGCATTATGGCTAATTTCTTGAGAGTTACATAGTTCCTTTATATTGTGTACAGGAATATACTTTTTATTTTTAATCAAATAAATAGTAGTTAAAGTTCAGATACCACTGTATGTTAATTTGTATTTTCTAGAATAAAAAGTGAAATAAAATCTAACCTAGTGTACAAGTTTCTTTCACAAATTTTATTTCCTCATAAAACTGACCCATGTCTGTTATCTCTGTGAAATCTCATACTCCTGTTGGTCAGAGCTAGCCCATCATTTACGACCCCTTGGAGTGTAAAGCTGTTATCGTAATTTAACGCATTATTTACATTAGAAAGTGGGGAAAACTTGAAAATCTGGCATAAAATGTTAGACTGTATTCTAAGGTTCATGTTGTATGGGATTAATTCAAACAGCTTTACAGTGGTAGCATTATGACATTTGTGTAAGCTGGAAAAAGATATATTCTTTAGACTAGGATAAAACTGAATGAGATTATAATGTTGCATAGATAATGTTGCATAATGAATTATAATATTTAGGAATATAGAAATGTTGCTCTTTATGTCTAGTTGGTCCTAAGTAAAAATCAGGTTGGCCTAAAATTCAAGATGGCCACAATGGCTAAAAATAGATTTTAAATACAATTTTGTGACAACCACTTCTCTAAAACCATAAGTGGTATCGGGTTGGTACCTTTACCAATATGACTTTCATAAAACTTTACAGGAAATTTGGTCTCGATGTCCAGTTAGTCCTAAGTTAAAATCAGTTTGACCGGAAATTCAAGATGGCTGCCACAGCTTAAATACAAGTTTGTGGAAACTACTTCTCAAAAGCGATAAGTGATATTGATTTGGAACCTTCACTAAAATGACTGGCATGACATGTAGTTGGTCATGTACAAAATTTATTTTGATTCATTGTCAAAATTGGCCACCAGCGACCATATTATTATTTTTACATAGAGTGATGTAGGAAAAACTTGTGGTGACTACCTGTTGGTCTTATTTCCATAAAACTTCACAGGTTCCCATGGCTGATCTAGCTACCAAAATCTATCAGTAGAGCTTCAAGGTTATTGACCTGTTGTTTTAGCTGTACTGGCCGAAGGCCAGCAGAGCTTATCGGATGACGAGTTGTCCATCAGCAGTCCATCGTCCGTTAACATTTGGCTTTTCGAGCCTATTGTATTTGGTGGGGAGGGGAGGGTGGGTGGGGGGTGGGGGGGATTGAGATTATTAGTTTTTTGTTAAAGGATGAGGCCCGTCCCATAAAGAGTGTATAATAATGTAGTAACAATTATAACCGTTTTGCATTTTATGTGCACTTGTATATATGTTAAAACAACTATGTATAGATGGATTTTCATAAAAGACCCGTGTTAACAATTAATAGTTTTTGTATTTTTAGCACAATATACTCTATTATCAGTTACTACTCTGCCATGTTTTAGTAAATCTCAAATGCAAGAAACTCATCGGGACTTCAAAATTAAAAAATCGTTGTCATCTCTCAGTGTTTTTGATCACCTGAGCGGAAGCGAAGGCTCAATGTGATGTTTTGGAATCACACTTCGTTCGTCGTTCGTCCGTTGTCTGTCCGTCGTCGTCGTTATATTTTGCTTCTGACGACTTTTTCTCAGAAACCGCTTGTAGGAATTCAACCAAATCTTATATGAATTCATTAAACTGGACTCATATGGGCCATAGGTGGAACTAATATTAATATATCATGTATATGGTGCAGTAACATTATCACTTCTAGTTCGTGTGTTGTTGTTTGCTTTCTGATATTGATAATAACAACAAGAGAATCGGTAGAACCGATGGATGCATCCCGAAAGTTACACAGAAAAAAGTAATGTTTAGTGTGAGTGCTTCCTTATTCAAAATGAATCCGTTCGGAACTCTATTATGCTCCGGATAAGATTTTTAAAAAAAGGGAGATAATTAAAAAAGTAGTGAATCTAGAGTTATGATTCCTATGAACTGCACTCCGTCTCATTGTCCTATTCATTCACACGAACTTTAATCAAACATACTTTTTGAGTTATGCTCTGGACAAAAAGTGTGACGCACGGACGCACACACGGACGGACGGAAAAAGCGGCGACTATATGCTCCCCCATAATAAACAATCTAGTGTTTTTAGTTACAATATATTTTATATCAAAAACTAAGGTAATAGTAAATGAAAAGAAAAAAACTGTGATGGGGCCTCAATATAATGTCTCTGTGGTAATCAGTCAGCGAGAAGTAAGCAGCTGAAAAGCATGCTATCCATGCTTTTTCAACGACTACAATGTGTCGGCCATAACTTTTCACTGGACCTTCATTTTTCATCGGATTTTTACCAAACTTTACCAGATTGTTAACATCAATGAAAGCTCGGACAAGTTCGAAAACTGGCCAGATTGGACCAAAATCACCGGAGTTATGGCCCTTTGTTTAGTTAAAAACGCTATATATTGCCATTTTTCATCCGATATTTACCAAACTTGATCATATTGTTAATATTGGTGAAAGCTCGGAAAATATGATATCCAGCCAAAATCGAACCAGTAACACCACAGTTATGGCCCTTGTTTTGCTGAAAAAAATCCATATTCTGCCTTTGATCTTTACCAAACTTGGCCAGATTATTGATCGGACCAGGAACACCGGAGTTATGTGCCCTTGCATTATTGAAAAATGCCATTTTCAGCCTTGTGAACACTGTTGCATCTTCATTTTGCTTTTGATCTTTACCAAACGTTAACAGATTGTTGAATTAATGAAAGCTTGGGCAAGTCGGAAAACCAGCTATATATTGGACCAGGAACAACAGAGTTATGTCCACTTGAATTATTGAAAAATGACATTTTCAGCCTTGTGAACACTCTAGCGCCTAGCGCTATTGAAAAATGACATTTTCAGCCTTGTGAACACTATAGCACTCTAGCGCCTTGTATTCGATATTTCCTAAACTTGGCCAGATTGTTGATATCAAAACCAGTCAGATCGAACCAGTAACACCGGAGTTATGGCCCTTTTCAATATTTGGTAATGGAAACCCCAGGGGTCGTGGGTTCAAAACTCACTGGAGGCATATATATATTTTTTATCTCATAGGGGCCTTTGTTGGATCCGTTTTACATAGAGTTATCGGGAAGAACTTCAAAAATCTTCTCTGAAACTACAAGAGCTAAAGATGTAATATGTTTTATGTGTTATCAACTTATGGATCCTCTACCAAGTTTGTTCAAATGGTGACCCTGGGGATCAACTTTGGCCTCACCCCAGCGGTCACATTTTACATAGACTTGTATAGCGAAAATTTTCAAAAAGAATCTTCTCGGAAACTATAAGAGTCGAAGGTTTAATATTTTGTATTTATTATCAGCTTATGTTCCTCTAGAAAGTTTGTTCAAATAGTGACCCCGGAGTCTAATTTGGCCCCGTCCCAGAGTTTTACATAGACTTATATATAGGGAAAACTTTAAAAAGCTTCTTCTCTGAAACTGCAAGTCAAAGGTTTAATGTTTTGCATTTACACTCAGCTTATGGTCCTCTACCAAGTTTGTTTGAATAATGACCCTGTGGTCAAATCTGGCCCCACCCCAGGGATCACATGTTTTACATATACTTATAACATACAATGTACTTTCACAGTACCATGTCAAATTAAAGTAGTGCGGGAGTGTGTTGAAAACTTCTGTACGTGACCCCAACGGAAATCGAACTGTCAGCCCTTTTGTGTTTGTGATGTAGTTTGCATTTTTTATTACTTTTGCCTTCTCGTTTGTCTGTTTGCGTGTTTGTTTTTGTGTTTTGTGGTTGACTGTCGTCCTTGAATGCTGCTTTCCCTGTCCGATATTTTTATATTTCTTGGGAACTCCGTGACGAGTGGCAAATATGTTAATCACTTGGCCACCGCAACTCTTGACTTTTTCAACTTGCGCCCATTTCACCTTCAAGGTAGCAGCATGACGATGTGAAATCTTTAGTAAGACAGACATGTGTCGGACAAAACGAGGTACTAGTAGCAACTTGGTTTACAGACCTCAGTGGAACCTTATGTAAATATTTATATCTAAAAAAATAGATAGGTTGGCCTTGAAGTTTATTCGCTATCTATGTTAAAATTGCCTATTTAAATATTCGCTATGTTAAAAAAAATTAGGTCGCTAGGTCTAGTTAAACACATGTGGGGTCTCTTGATCCAAATCAATCGTGAAAACTCGACCGTTACTGTCATTCTTCGTGATAAAGCCTCATGCGTGTATCGCCGCTGTGTGTGTGTGTGTGTGTACTTCTGAGGTTTAAAGTCCCTCCGCCAACTAAAACGCCTGGAAACGCCGCTTCGGAATGTTCAAAATCTCGACATTTTGTTAGCCGAAAGCTAACGGCACAGAAAATATAGTAAACAATATAGCTGTTGCTATGTAAACAATATGTCCGGTTTCACACGTGTTGATGTATGATTTGCGTTGCATGTTTGTTATTTACCATATATATGAAGGTTTTATCACTGCTTAAATAAACTATACATTGAGCAATCGGCTAAATGACATTGCAAATCTTTGAAGATAACTTTGATTGTAAATGTAAATTCTTTTTGGATCTGACGCTTAGTATGGCGTAACCAATATGGTGACCTTCTATATACAGAATGTCATTCGAGTAATGCTTCGAATCATTCGCAACATCTCGTACACTTCTTCAAAGCATTATACATATTTGGCCCTGCACATTACTTGTTCAGCTGCCTTCGGCAGCTGACTCTTATATGACATATATCTGTCTATTGTTAACAGACTGTGACTCATGTAACGTGGCAATACGCATGCTTTACAACTTGAATTCCTAGAGAACTCGTCTGAAAAACTTGAATGGTATAAACACATATTTTGTAATGTTGAAAGGTTACCATTTCACTTGTTGAAATGACATTTTCGTAAACCAGTCTACTGAAAATGTAATCCATTCGCAACATCTCGTACACTGCTTTTCGATATCCCGAAGAATGACGGGATTGGCCGAGCGTTCACGATTGGCATGTAATCATTACTATTATATGTATTTTTTTTCTTTTTTTAATTTTTTTTATTGGTTTATATTATTCCTTTACATTTTTTCACTTTGATAACGCAATCTTATAATTACACAAGGTAACAGTTTATATGTGTTGTAATGTACACTCTAACGCACACGTGAACAATTGTATTTCTGTGGTGACGTGTACTTCTAGCACGTCGTATTACAAGGTAATTGTAATCAATATGTAAGGCATGTCAAGGTTTTTGAACAGAAAGGAGCGAGATCGCCCACATGGATTTAAAATGCTTGGTAGGAAGAACTGATGGTAAAAATCGGGAAGAATGTAAGAAAAAACGGTCGTGGCGTGTTTATGTCTCCGTGAAATTTATTTTTTTCAATATTGTTTTAACACACGTGACTTGA
The DNA here is from genome assembly GCA_037043455.1 of Cyrtodaria siliqua. Classification (NCBI taxonomy): domain Eukaryota; kingdom Metazoa; phylum Mollusca; class Bivalvia; order Adapedonta; family Hiatellidae; genus Cyrtodaria; species Cyrtodaria siliqua. Next base: position 464,927 of record JAWPHD010000397.1, on the reverse strand, counting down.
TATATTATTATGTTAACTTCTTGTCTCTCGGCAGCTATTTTACGCTTGCGTAACACCTTGCTTGTGTTCTGCTTAGATACAGTGTAATAATACATCCGCTTTGAAACTTATTTTGCATAGTTTATAAAGTTAAATGTTATTCTATTGAATGTATTGCATATTAAGGCTTTCGAGTACTGATCAGTACTTTATCAACTGTTTAATTTTACATTTTAATAACTATACTATGCAACAGTAGCAAAGAGGGGTAATATTACTGAATGTTTCCTCTCTCAGTGGAGCAGCCTTAAATGTTTGCATAGCGGATAACGATATAAGTGTTTTACACGAGTCATGAAAAAGAAAAAGTTTTACGCAAGTCATGCACTGTCAACAATGATGCCGATAACATCAATAAACATAGAACATGTTGAATGCTACAGACATCAATGAGCAAAATGCCAACGGTATACAATAGAAGGAATATAGGGCATATAGGCTAATGTAGCAATTATTAATATCACATCTGCATGGTCTTTACAGGTTATACATTAAACACGTTTTCTTGATTTAGATATATTCTGTACAATACACAGACACTGCTTCAGTGCATCACATTTTCTTGAACAACTATACATTGGTAAAACGAAATCGTTCAATTGATAAAGGAAATACCAGTCTCTGTATTCAGACTCATTATGCAGAACATTAACAACGTTTATATTAAAAAAGTCTTGATATATTTGCTTGCACACATATTATGTATAAAAATAACAAGAAATCCGTGGATTCACATGTTTCGCCTAATGGGGGCTGGACATAAAAATAAAAAGGTCAATGATGTTTAAATGAAAGTTTGTAAACCTTTTAGTAACTAAAAAAAACGGAGTTTGCCGTTTGCTGAGACGACATTTAAGTGCATTAATTTTGTTTAATAACAAAATGCCATTCTATTAAAAACAAGAGGCCCAAGAGGGCCTGTGGATGCTCTACTTGCTAAAACGGCTCTTATATATCAAGGGTTGTCGACATAAAATTCCCATCAGTATTTTTTTGAAAACATTGCAAAAACAACAGCGATAGGATGGCCTTAGATTGCTCACCTGGTAATCATGGGCAACAAGTCTACTGTGTCTAGTCTGGCATGGGTATTTTTTAATTTGTCCCACATTCTTCTATGAATGTAATTTCATAAAAATGGGCGGTGGGGTGAGTGGGGGGGTATATTAACATTTTAAACAAATATGGTAAAGATCAGATAAAAAATGAAGTAACTATAGATTTAACAAAGGAAAATACAATATAGCATTTTCCAACAAATCAAGGGCCATAACCTGTTGTTACTACCAATATCTAGCTGGATTTTGAACTTGTAAAAAGATTTCATTGATATACCGCGCTTTGCACAACTAGACATCATACTTAGGCTTCCTGCCAAATTTAACAAGCCGTTTTGGAGAAGTAGCGCCGACAAGAAAGTTAAAGTAAAAATGTCAAAGTGCCATTACTCCGTCATAAATCAGCGAACTAGAACAAAGGCGCGATATGCACAACTAGACATCTTACCGATGCTTCCTACCAAATTCCGTCGAAATCCAACAAGGCGTTTAGGAGGAGTAGCGCCGACAAGAAATTTAAAAGTAAAAATGTCAAGGGGCTGTAACTCCATCAAAAATAAACGAACTGGAAAAAAACGCAAAAGGCACAACTAGAAATCATAGCTATGCTTCCTGCTAACACGGCGTTAACATCAAAAAAAAATTAAGAAGTAATTAAAAAAAAAGTAATGAAATAAAACGTTTTAAAAAAAAATGAAAAAAAAAAAATCTAATATTATAATTTTATATTTTAAACAAATTAAAAAAAAAAATTCTAATAAATAAATGAAATAAAAAAATAATAATATTTTTTTTTTAAACAAATTAAAAAAATAAATATATCAATCAATAAATAAATTCATGACATAAAAAAAAATAATAAAAAAATAATAATAATAAAATACTTAAAAAAATAATAATGATAAAAAATAAATAAAAATATATATATATATATATTAAAAAAAATGTAAACCAAAAAATATACTAGTAATAAAAAAAAAAGGCAAAACATCGTAAAGTTTGATAAAGATCAGATGAAAAATGAAAGCCCTATTTTTAACTAAATCAAGGGCCATAACTCCGCTGTTACTGGTCCGATCTGGCTGGTTTTCGAACTTGTGTGAGCTTTCATTGATATTAACAATCTGCTAAAGTTTGGTAAAGATCGGATGAAAAATAGTTTGGTAAAGATCGGATGAAAAATGAAGGCTCTTGGACAGTAGAGCTAAAAATCATCAGCTCCAAAAAGTAGGTCAAGGTCATAGATGAAATCCATGCATCCAAAAGGATGCATTACCCAAGACACAAATATGTCAAAACAGAATATGTTTTCTTCCAATGATTAAGCTATAAATTAGGTTTAAAACATCTAGTGCATAATTATAGTTCATGAGAAAGTGATGTAAATGTAACAATTAAAGTTATCTGCCCTTTGCTTGGATGGTGAAGGTCACATCCACATTTGATTTGTCACGTTGCAATGTACCACTCAAGATACAACTATAAGCAAAGTTTGAAAGGTCTTAGTGCATACAGTTTGTGAAAAAGTGACCTAAATGCCAAAGTTGAAGGTAAAAAAGTATAAGGTTATCTGCCCTTTGCTTGAAGGGTCAAGGTCACTTCCACATTTGCTTTGTCACGTTGCGATGTACCACTCAAGATACAACTATAAGCAAAGTTTTAAAGGTCTAGTGCATACAGTTTTGGAAAAAGTGACTTAAACGCAAAAGTTGACCTAAAAATTATTAAGTTATCTGCCCTTTGCTTGGAGGGTCAAGGTCACATCCACATTTGCTTTGTCACGTTGCGATGTAACACCCAAGATACAACTATAAGCAAAGTTTGAAAGGTCTAGTACATACAGTTTGTGAAAAAATGACCTAAACGCAAAAGTTGAACCTAAAAATTATTAAGTTATCTGCCCTATGCTTTGAGGGTCAAGGTCACTTCCACATTTTCTTTGTCACGTTGCGATGTACCACCCAAGATACAACTATAAGCAAAGTTTGAAAGGTCTAGTGCATACAGTTTGTGAGAATATGACCTAAACGCAAAACTTGAATGTTGACGCCGCCGCCGCCGCCGGAAAAGCAACACCTATGTCTCTTTTTTCCTTCGAAAAGGCGAGACAAAAATTGCGATTATATAAAAGAACAATAAACGGTGTTATATAACTCTTGCATTTCCACTCAGGAGTGAAACGTGTTCTAAAATAGAACAAAGCTGCAGCTGATAGTCGGTCCAAAGATATGACGATAAGTCAGGCACAGGCACGATAAGTCAGGCACTTTGAGAGAAAAGGCGTCGTATTATGGATACACATTTTGGTGAAATCGTAGTTTTGGTAAACACATGAATGTTGTACCTATATAATTATTCAGGATCCACAACAGTCCACTAACAGTTTTAAATCAGTAAATTCCCATTTAAAATGTAATCACGTCAAGACATTTGTTTAAATAACACAATTAAAAAATGTGTACCAAAACATATTTCTCCTTCCAAAGCGCACATGAATCATACCTTATACAGCTATATTGCCTTCCGTCCGGCTGAAAATAAAATACATGGGCTTGGTATAGGTGAGTATTGTCACGTTTTATTACGGCTGTACATATAGTAATAACTACAAGTTGTTGAATACGTATAATATAAGTATAATATACATCATCAATAAAACATTTAAAATTCAACATTTCTATACATGAGATATACAGTCAATTGATTCGTAATTGACCGCTGTGCTTAGTTTGAAAATGAGGATTTCATTTGCTTTCAAATGGCCATGCGTTATATAAAGATGAAGGTCAGAGCTAATGGTGACACCTTGTGGATGAACTAGTCCCTGCTCCGCGGTAACGATTTCGCGGATGAATACACCATCGCGCGAGAACATGCAAATTCGGTTGTTGTAATGATCCGCGACAAAAATATCACCTAGTTTGTTAGTACTTACACCGTAAGGACATTTGAACAATGTTCTCTCTTTTCCAAAGCCACCAAACGACCGTTTAAAGTGGCCTCTAGAATCAAACACTTTGATTTTGTGATTTCCCGAGTCGGATACAATGATTTCTCCCGTGATCGACACACAAACATAGCGGGGTTTTGAAAACGTTTCTTCTGCTATTTCGGGATTGCCGATATATTTTACAAACTGTCCGTTGCTGTCATAAAGTAATACTTTATCTGCCATTGAATCACAAACGATAAACTGACCCTCATTGTCTACAGCTATTCCTGTTGGACAAACAAGGACATTTTCACCAAATGTTTTGATGACGTCACCATCGGCATTAAGAATCAGAACACATCTATTCTTGCATGAAGTTACGGCAATATAGTTTTCCTTCGTCACTGCTGTTGCCCAGGGTTCCCTGATATCATCACCAGAATATACCATAAGAGCCCTACCAGTGCTGTTGCATAACTGTATTCTACTATTGACCAAGTCAGTAATCAGTAACCGTCCACGTGGCAGAAGTGTCACGTCTTTTGCGTCCTGGTAATCGCCCATGCGTTTACCTTTCTCTCCAAACGCCGAAACGAAATACTCGTTTGGTTTCGATTCGTCTGATTGAAAGATTTGATTCACATGACACTCGTCTTCGCTTCCGGGACTGTCATCATGTACGGTGACAATCAAATTCTGTGTTTGTTTGTTGGTGGGGCTGGAATAATCATCTATATTCTGTGGTATGTCGTCTGAAACAAACAAAACAAGATGTTGTTATTCCAATTCGTTTCAAGTAGATGACTTTTAACCTAACGTTTAGTCCCCTAGATTCTTTGGTATCGATTAAATTCAGTGCCAACATTTGCTGTACATTATTTCCTTGAACGCTTGATTAAGATTAATGTTGTGTTTTTTTTAGTTTATCCGAGAGTACATTACATTTTGTACATCACGTACAAATGTGTGCGTCATTGGGTCCTGCATCATTTTATAAAATAGAATATCTAATTTGTTTTCTCGCATTTGGATATTAAAAGACTCCAACCCAACTTAATTATAACGACCTGCAATTGAAGATAGATTGGAGGGCTTGTAGCTATACCTACCGCTTCAGTTGTGTGTTTTATGTGTACGTAGATAGAAAGATGGGTGTGTAGGTAACTGTATATGTATGTGTACGGGTAGATAGACAGGTGTGTGTGTAGGTATGTGTACGGATAGGTAGACAGGTGGGTGTGTAGGTAATTGTGTAGGTGTGTGTACGGGTAGATAGACATGTGGGTGTGTAGGTAATTGCGTAGGTATGTATACGGGTAGATATACATCTGTGTAGGTAATTGTGTAGGTATGTTCACGGGTAGATAGACAGTTGGGTGTGTAGGTAATTTTGTATTATGTGTATGAGCAAATAGACAGGTGGGTGTGTAGGTAATTGTGTAGGTATGTGTACGGGTAGATAGACAGGTGGGTGCTTATGTAAGTGTGTAGGTATGTTCACGGGTAGATAGACAGTTGGGTGTGTAGGTAATTTTGTATTATGTGTATGAGCAAATAGACAGGTGGGTGTGTAGGTAATTGTGTAGGTATGTGTACGGGTAGATAGACAGGTGGGTGTGTAGGTAATTGTGTAGGTATGTGTACGGGTAGAAATACATTTGGGTGTGTAGGTAATTGTGTAGGTATGTTCACGGGTAGATAGACATGTGGGTGTGTAGGTAATGGTGTAGGTATGTGTACGGGTAGATATACATGTGTGTAGGTATGTTCACGGGTAGATAGACAGTTGAGTGTGTAGGTAATTCGGTGTGTAGGTAATTGTGTAGGCATGTATACTGGTATATAGACAGGTGTGTGTATAGGTAATTGTGTAGGTATGTGTATGGGTAGATAGACATGATTTTAACAGCCGAACTTCAGACCATGCTGATTTTGTAACTTATGACTCAGACGTACATGCGCAGCTATTACCTGATGATTATATTGTTGATGACTTTCATCCAAGGTTTTCTCAGGATAAAGGTCACCAAAATAGTAATGGTAATTTTTTGATTGATTTTTGTAAACAAACAGGTCTGAGGATTTTAAATGGCCGAGTAGGTAGTGACGCTGGCATTGGGAAATATACTTATATTAATACCAGAGGAAGTAGTTTAATAGATTACGTATTAGGTTCAGATGATATCTTCTGTAAAGTTATCAGTTTCGACGTTGGCGATCCAAACATTTTATCTGACCATTGTCATATAAGTTATGTGTTACAGTATAAATCAATGTCAGACGTTTCAGAAGCAAACATATTGAAAGATAGCGATAAACAATATGATACTGTTGATTTTAAATATACATGGAATAATCAGTTAAAGGACGAGTTTATAGCGTCTCTTAGTTCAGATAATACAACAACGGAACTAGATAACTTAAAGATATCAATAAATAATGCAGTTAGTGAAGATGAGGTATGGACAACACTAAATGCTTTTGTTGATATTATTACTAAAGTTGCTGATCCATTGTTCAACAGACATATACCACATGTTGATAATGCTCAAGCATTTAATAATGACAAAGAAAATCCTTGGTTTAATGTTGAATGTGAAGAAAAAATATCACGTTTCATGTTTCACTTAAATAGGTTTAGAGGTTGTAAAGATGAACGTAATAGAAAATACATGGTACAAGCTAGATCAGATTACACATATACTTTAAGAAAATCTAGGTATGCATATGATAAAGCAAAAACAGTGGAACTAGAAAAAAATCGGTACGCGGATGCCAAAAAGTACTGGAATATGTTAAAAGAATTATCTGGCATTAAAACGTCAAAATCTTGTCTATCTGAGTTTGAAAATTATTTTAAATTTATTAACAATCCAAACGATCCGTTCTTTAGCGCAGATGAAGATGTCATTTACTTTAATGAACGATATGTTAACAATGAATTCGGAATTATGTTTAGTGAACTCAATGTTGAGATAAGTCAAACTGAGTTATTAAATGCTATTTCTCAGATCAAAAATGGTCGTAGTAGCGGTCCTGATATGCTTATAAATGAATTTTATGTACATGGTAAATGTATATTGGTACCTGTATTGCTTCCACTATTTAACAAAGTCTTTGAAAATGGATTCTTTCCAGAGTCATGGTCCGATGGTTACATAATACCATTACATAAAAAGGGTAGTCTAAATGAGGTTTCTAATTTTAGAGGAATTACTTTACTCAGTACATTAGGTAAATTGTTTACACGTGTCCTTAATAATAGATTAAATGATTGGGCAGAGCGTTATTATGTGTTTATTGAAGCCCAAGCAGGGTTAAGGAGAAAGATGTGCACAGTAGATAATATTTTCGTGTTGCATGGTCTTATTAGTCATCTGATAAATACAGGCAAAACTCTATATTGTGCATTTGTTGATTTTAGCCTTTGATTATGTTGTGAGGGATAATTTGTGGATGAAACTTATTAAACTTGGCATTAGAGGGAGGATTTTAAACATTATTCAATCTTTGTACAATTCTATTAAATCAAGGGTTAAATATTTAAACCAATTGAGCGATGAGTTTACGTGTTTACTGGGTGTGAGACAAGGAGAATGTTTATCTCCCTTTTTGTTTTCTATGTTTTTGAATGACATTGAAGATGAGTTTATACTAAACGGGTATGAAGGCATTGAGGTCGATATGATTAAATTGTTTATTCTGTTATATGCTGATGATATTGTAATATTTTCGGAAAGTGCCGAAGGTCTACAAAAAGGCTTTGATATTTTATCAAATTATTGCTCAAATTATTGTGGGGTATGATACTTTTAGTCTTAAAGGGAATGTAGCGACACAGCCAAACCATCTTTATTATTGATAGTTCTGAAAAATTTGAATAAGGGTGAAAGAATTATCAAAATCGGATGATAAACAAAGAAGTTATGATCATTTGAAGTTTCTGTTGAAACGGATATGGAAGCGGCCATTTTGAAAGCTATGACATCACGGTTCTAAATGACCATATATGGAATATTTATAAATATGAACATTTACTGATATAGAGGAAAAATTACAGCAACTGTATGAAAAATATGTAATACTTAATGGCAATAATGCTTTATATAACCAGTAAAAAAAAATGCATTCATTTGCAGTGATTTTTTTCATTTTAAATGATATTTATCAATATTCCATATATGGTAATATGGAACTATGACATCATAGTTCTAAAAATGGCGGCTCCCATATTCATTTTAGAACAACCTTTAAATGGTCATATCTTTTTTGTTTATCATCCGATTTTGATAATTCTTTCACCTTTTTCCAAGTTTTTCAGAACTCTCAATAATAGAGGTTGTTTGGCTGTGTCGCTAAATTCCCTTTAAGCATTATTTAACCTGTATAAATATACCAAAATTTAGACAAGCGTTATCCAGATTGAGACTTTCCTCCCATAATTTAGAAATTGAGGCAGGTAGATGGCATAGACCATTAAGTATACCATTAGATGAAAGAAAATGTAGAGTTTGTAACAAGATAGAAGACGATTATCATTTTATAATAGAGTGCACAAATTATAATGGTATTAGATTAAATTATATTGATAAATATTATTGGAAAAGGCCCAGCATGCTGAACATTTTAGAGCTAATAAACTGCGAAAATAAAAACAAATTGAAAAAACTTAAGTGTATTTGTATACAAAGCATTTGAAATCCGAAAGGATATTATTTTCCAATAACTAATCATTACAAAAGTTTTAAATTGTGTGTAAGTAAAGGGAAATATCATGTTGTAACGCTTTGTATTTCATAATAAACAATACGCAATATATACTCAGTTGCATTGTATATGCAAAAACTTTTGGTTATGTTTGGTTGTGCTATGATATATAGATTCACTTAAATCCTAGACGATATATTGTGCAACGCCACATGTATTTTGTTGTAATCGTCATGATTTATGTATCATTTGTTTGTTTAGTGCTTGAAATCTTTATCAGATGATATATATAAATATATATATATATATATATATAAACTGAAAACATGATAGTTACACATTGCATTGAAATACATGTCCTTATATGTTTATAGTCACGTGTATGAAAAATATATAAAACAATATTCATAATACGTAAAATAGAAATGTAAAATAAAATAAAATACAAATATTTACAAAGCAATGTCAATGGAATGTGAATTCTAATCTCACGTGGGCTTACTCATATTTTGTATTACATAGTGAAAGACTGTGTGTATAAAATGGACGATTTAATGATATGAAAATATTTAAACCATCTTCTCCATATGTACATTTGTTTATGTTGTTTCATTTAGTAATAACTGTCATTGTATTGTGTTAACTATTTGTATCCTCACAGGCCTTAAGGCCTATTGGAATTTTGAATACAACATATACATGTGGGTGTGTAGATAATTGTGTAGGTATGTATACTGGTATATAGACAGGTGTGTGTGTGTGTAATTGTGTAGGTATGTGTACAGGTAGATAGACATATGGGTGTGCAAACAATTGTGTAGGTATGTGTACGAGTAGATAGACAGGTGTGTGTGTGTGTAGGTATTTGTGTAGGTATGTGTACGGGTAGATAAACATATGGGCGTGTAGGTAATTGTGTAGGTATTTGTACGGGTAGATAGAGATGTGGGTGTGTAGGTATGTTTACGGGCAGATATACAGTTGGGTGTTAGGTAATTGTGTAGGTATGTGTATGGATAGATGGACTTTTGGGTGTGTAGATAATTGTGTAAGTATGTGAACGGGTAGAGAGACAGGTGGGTGTGTAGGTAATTGTGTAGGTATATATACGGATAGATAGACAGATGGGTGTGTAGGTATTTGTGTAGGTATGTGTATGGTAAGATAGACATGTGGGTGTGTAGGTAATTGCGTAGGTATGTATACGGGTAGATATACATGTGTGTAGGTAATTGTGGAGGTATGTGTACGGGTAGATAGACAGTTGGGTGTGAAGGTTATTGTGTATGTCTGTGTATGGGTAGATAGAGAGGTGGGTGTGTAGGTAATTGTGTAGGTATGTGCACGGGTAGATAGACATATGGGTGTAAGTAATTGTGTAGGTATGTGTACGGGTAGATAAACAGGTGGGTGTGTAGGTAATTATGTAGGTATTTGTACGGGTATTTGTAGATATGTGTAAGGGAAGATAGACAGGTGAGTGTGTAGGTATGTGTACGAGTAGATAAACAGGTGGGTACGTAGGTAATTGTGCAGGTATGTGTTCGGGTAGACATATAGGTGAGTGTTTATGTTTGTATATATGTATACTTGCAGATAGACAGATGTGTTGTGCGTATGTAATTTTGTAGGTACGTGTACGGGTAGAGAGACATGTGGGTGTGTAGGTACGTGTACGGGTAGATAGACAGGTGGGTGTGTAGGGAATTGTGTAGGTATGTGTACGGGTAGATAGACAGGTGGGTGTGTAGGTGTAGGTATGTTTACGGGTAGATAGAAAGGTGGTGTAGGTATGTGTACGGGTAGATAGACAGGTGGGTGTGTAGGTAATTGTGTAGGAATGTGTACGGGTAGATAGACAGTTGGGTGTGTAGGTTATTGAGTAGATATGTGTACGGGTAGATAGACATCTTGGTGTGTAGGTAATTGTGCAAGTATGTGTACGAGTAGATAGACAGGTGGTGTGTAGGTAGTTGTGTAGGTATGTGTTTGGGTAGATACACAGGTGAATGTATAGGTAATTGTGTATGTATGTGAAGGAATAGATAGACAGGTGGGTGTGTAGTTAAGTGTGTAGGTATGTGTACGGATAGATAGACAGGTGGGTGTGTAGTTAAGTGTGTAGGTATGTGTACGGATAGATAGACAGGTGGGTGTGTAGGTTATTGAGTAGATATGTGTACGGGTAGATAGACATCTTGGTGTGTAGGTAATTGTGCAAGTATGTGTACGAGTAGATAGACAGGTGGTGTGTAGGTAGTTGTGTAGGTATGTGTTTGGGTAGATACACAGGTGAATGTATAGGTAATTGTGTATGTATGTGAAGGAATAGATAGACAGGTGGGTGTGTAGTTAAGTGTGTAGGTATGTGTACGGATAGATAGACAGGTGGGTGTGACGTAAGTGTGTAGGCTTGTGTGTAGGTATGTGTACGGGTAGATAGACAGTTGGGTGTGTAGGTATTTTGACGGGTAGATAGACAGTTGGGTGTGTAGGTATGTGTGTACGTTTATATACGGGTAGATAGACAGGTGGGTGTGTAGGTAAGTGTGTAAGTAAGTATACGGGTATATAGAAAGGTGAGTGTGAACGTAATTGTGTAGGCATGTGTACGGATAGGAAGACAGGTGGTGTGAAGGCATGTGTGTAGATATGCGTACGGGTAGATAGACAGGTGGTGTGTATGTAATTGTGTAGGCATGTGTACGGATTGATATACTGGTGGATGTGGGCATGTGTGTAGGCATATGTACGGTAAATAGACAGGTGGGTCGGCAGGTAAGTGTGTAGTCGTGTGTGCTGATAGATAGACAGTTGGGTGTTTAGCCATGTGTGTAGTTATTTGAACGGGTATATAGACAGTTGGGTATGTAGGTAAGTGTATTGGTATGTGTACGTGAAGATAAACTGGTGGGTGTGTATGTGTGTAGACATATGTCAGGGTAATATACAGGTGGGTATGTAGTTAAGTGTGTAAGTATGTGTACGGTTAAATAGACAGGTTGTGTGTATGTAAGTGTGTAGGTATGTGTACGTGTAGATAGACAGGTGGTAGTTCAGCATTTGAACGTTGTTACAGTTGACATCTCCGACTGACTGTGTGGAGGAAGGCACGAACGATAACTCTACGTCACGTGACGGGACTAGACAGGTGGGTGTGTATGTAATTGTGTAGGTATATATATGCGTAGATAGCCAGGTGGGTGTGTAGGTAATTGTGTAGGTATGTGTACGGGTAGATAGACAGGTGGTAATGGTAGGTAATGGTATAGGTATATGAACGAGTAAGTAGACAGGTCGGTGTGTTGGTAATTGTGTAGGTATGTGTACGGGTAGATTGACATGTGGGTGTGTAGGTAATTGTGTAGGTTTGTGTACGGGTAAATATACATGTGGATGTGTAGGTATGTGTACTGGTAGATAGACAGTTGGGTGTGTAGGTAATTGTGTAAGTATGTGTACGGATAGAAATATAGGTTAGTGTGTAGGTAAGTGTGTAGGTATGTGTACGGATAGATAGACAGGTGAGTGTTGGTAATTGTGTAGGCATGTGTACGGGTAGATAGACAGGTGAGTGTGTAGGTAATTGTGTAGGTATGTGTACGGATAGATAGACAGGTGAGTGTGTAGGTAAGTGTGTAGGAATGTGTACGGGTAGATAGACAGGTGAGTGTGTAGGTAAGTGTGTAGGTATGTGTACGGGTAAATAGACAGGTGAGTGTGTAGGTATGTGTAGATATATGTACGGGTAGATAGACAGGTGAGTGTGTAGGTAATTGTGTAGGTATGTGTACGGGTAGATAGACAGGTGAGTGTGTAGGTAATTGTGTAGGTATGTGTACGGGTAGATAGACAGGTGAGCGTGTAGGTAATTGTGTAGGTATGTGTACGGGTAGATAGACAGGTGGGTGCTTATGTAAGTGTGTAGGTCTGTGTACGGATATATATAGACAGGTGGGTTTGTAGGTAAGTGTGTAGGCATGTGTCAACCACCGCGCAGTGATAGTGTAGCCAATATTCCCTGCCACCAAACAAATCACGTCACGATAGTTGAGGCCATGTGATTACAAAATGGCGATACACTAGGTAATGCTTGGTACAGCAAGCTCTTGCCGTAACCAACAGGTAACCTATTGGCACCTTCGAGAAGATGTTGAAAACATTCATCCTGCTTTGGCTTGGGTGTAACCTCTTTATTACGGGTTCGCCAATAGTATATTTTTGCTTAAACTTCGATTTTCTTGCAACTGTCAATGTTGACATAGTGTGTCACATTTATAAGGAAACATTTTGATTGCTAGAGTTTTGAATAAAAATAATTCATAAAAAAGATATTGTACTTTTGATTTCAGTACCTTGGGTGCAGCCAATCATGGACTTCTTTTGCTTCTTTATTGAAATTGAATACACACATCCATAGTCCAGTATGTTGTTTACAATATTTAAGAATGAAAATTAAAAATTAAATAACAGCAACTTAATAAAACAGAATTGCCTAACACCATCTATGCCAAATCAATGAATTTTCTGCACCGTGTTTTATCCCCAAAAGTAGTGCAAATCACTTTTAAATTATACGATTTGCACGAAATTTACTACTACTAGTACTACATAATGATTATTGAATAAATCGTATTACAAACATTTGTTTACCTCATGAACCTCTATTTCGACTGTATTCTGATATATCTGATCGGTTTATAAAAGGTGCGTGGGGAAAACGTATTGTGTCTTCTTAAATATGTTATTCTTGAGAGATATAAGCCTCGAAACATTATAAAATCAGTAAATTTGGCAAATAATATTGTTACTTTCTAATTTCCGGAAATAACTTCTCATTCGCAACATCTCGATTATTACTTTGAAGTATGATTACGAACGTAGCCGGTATTATCCGAGTTTTTTACGAAAGAATGCCTTATAACACCTAAAATTGCATAAAGTAGTGCCATTTTTAATTCTTATTTTTAGTATTTATAACCGCAAGGGTTTATTTTCTTCGTATTCTTGCAACATTTATAACGCAAATAATAAGAAAATTGTTTACAATGAAAAATACAGTTTGTAATTATCAATTCGAAAATTCGATTCAGATTTCCCTAGTATGTATCGTTAAAAAATGATAGGCGTAGGAATCGTAATCGGTTAATCGGTCATATTTTGTTCAGCGAGGTGAAGCATTGAAAATCCAACAAGAAAACGTAAAATCTTTAACTCGACTTCCATGATTACCTGACAGGTGATTTGAATTGTCTTCAATGTTTTAACAATCTACTTAGTGTAATATTCAAGATTCACATATATGTTCTGTATCTGCATAGATGACTCTCACACCAATTTAGGCAATAATCTATGTTCCACTTTTGTTTACATATTTTATGAATGAAAAATATGGCCGAAGAAAACTTCAACGTGTCAACAAAGTTATTTACTTTTATCTGCAAAACTGGTTTGAATTTCGACTTAATACTCTTAAAGGGAATGTAGCGACACAGCCAAACAGCTCTTTTATTGAGAGTTACACATATATGTTGCCCCCTCACCGCCCCTCCCATCCCCCGCCCCCCCGCCTCTCACCCCGCCCCCCACCCCCGCCACTGGAAAACTTGCAAAAAGGTGAAAGAATTATCAAAATCGGATGATAAACAAAAAAGATATTACAATTTGAAGGTTGTACTAAAACGAATATTGGAGCCGCCATTTTGAAAACTATGACGTCATAGTTCCATATGACCATATATGGAATATTGATGAATATCATGTAAAGCAAAGCAAATCACTGCAAATGAATGCAAACTCATCAACTGGGCATATAAAGCAATATTGCCATTAGTTATAAATATTCTTCAAACAGTTACTTTGATTGTTTCCTATATATATGAGCAAATTTGCATATTTATCAATATGCCATATATGGTCATTTAGAACTGTGATGTCATAGCTCATAAAATGGCGGCTTCCATTTCCATTTCAACAGAACCTTCAAACGATCATATCTTCTTTGGTTATCATCCGATTTTGATAATTCTTTCACCCTTTTCCAAGTATTTCAGAACGCTGAGTAATAGGCTAAAGATTGTTTGGCTTTGTCGCTATATTCCCTTTAACAGATTGTTCATCATTGTCTATACATTTAATCTAAGCCAAAAACAATTATTATGTTCAGTAACTATATTGTTTGCAGGGAAGTCTTTTACCCTATTGTTTTTGTTCACGCTAATTAAGTACCCACATATTGACATTTTTCCTTATGACTGAAGTGAATTATACTCAAAGTTTAATATGAAAGGTGTGTTACATATTTTCAAGACTGTCTAGTTATTTATGTTTCAACACCTTATACCCCACCCACTGGAAAGTCATTTCCGAACATTGGCGAACCCTTAAATTTACACACAGCTTCTGTAATGTTCTCAACAGAATACATGTTTGTTTACAAGTAACCGGTGTGCATATAAAATATATATTCGCTAAAATTCTTGTTTTTTGTAAATAAAATATTTTTGTAACCAGATACCGTTTTTCACACTATTTTCCTATATTATGAACAAAGCAAGTTGAATTATTGACCTAAAAAATATTTAACCAAAAACTAGACTTAGCTGGATTTCAGCTATACATTTGTGTGGTGGCAGTGGTTACTGTAACAGAAAGGGGAAGTAACCACTGCGGGGAGTTTGGGTATGTGTAAGGGTAGGTGGACAGGTAAATGTGTAGGCAAGTGTACGTGTAAATAGACAGGTGGGTGTGTAGGTATATGTGTAGGTATATGTATGGGTGGAAAGACAGGTGTGTGTGTTGTTACGTGTGTTTTGTTTGTTTGCAGATGGAATGAATGAATGGTGTTTACGGCACGTCGACACATACATAGGTCATATTGTGCGCAAAGAAATGAAGTAGTAATACAAATTAACGTAAACATATAAAGATAAAACTATTTGCAAAGAAGGGATGATATGGTAGTAATATAAATTATATGTAAATCAACAAATGGCCGTCAACGGGTGTATAAATAAGTAAATATATATAAGAACATATCATAATGATTTATATAGACTGATTTCTTTCAGGGAATCTAAAACAAGACTAAACTCTATAGTATCAAATTACTCTTTCACAGTATTAACATTGTAGTACCTTTGACGCATAGGATCAAAGTCTACACATTCCAACAATATGTGTTTGACCGTTACGGTGCAAAGCAGGGTATACATTCTGGTGGGGACCTCATAACATAATTAGACAAATGTATATAACTATCACATATGTAAAATTGTACAGACGAGATTACCATTGTCTGCGGTGTGTAATAATCCTGCGAATGTTACCCTCCTGGTCATGTGTCTCTGTATTGCCAGAGGATCGTTTGGGTTAACAGGAGTATCGGTCCTCCACTGGTCTCCGGCATAGCTGTCTGGACCCTTCTCTTCTTCGATTGAACTACTTGATGCGTTTCTACCCATCCGGAATAAACTGAATTTTCTTAGGAATCCTGTAATGCAAGTGTGTATCATTTTATTTGAACACATGAACCATATTAAGAGACTCTAGATATATTTTCATATTTTACAGTGAGGTATACATCATGTTTAACTTACTCATGGACACTGTGCAGATGACCCGCACAACACTGTGCAGTGTGCAGATGACCTGCACAGATCTGCACAGAGGTCAAAGTAACTCTAGCATGGTTTATTCTATACACCAGTGTGAGGCTATGTGTATCTAGATGGTCCACCCGTGTGAGGTTGTGTATCTAGATGAGCCTATGTGTATCTAGATGGTCAACCCGTGTGAGGCTGTGTGTATCTAGATGGTCCACCAGTGTGAGGCTGTGTGTATTTAGATGGTTCACCCGTGTGAGGCTATGTGTATCTAGATGGTCCACCAGTGTGAGGCTATGTGTATCTAGATGGTCCATCAGTGTGAGGCTGTGTGTATCCAGATGGTCCACCCGTGTGAGGCTATGTGTATCTAGATGGTCCACCAGTGTGAGGCTATGTGTATCTAGATGGTCCACCAGTGTGAGAATGTGTGTATCCAGATGGTCCACCCGTGTGAGGCTGTGTGTATCTATATGGTCCACCAGTTGGGGATATGTGTATCTAGATGGTCCACCAGTGTGAGAATGTGTGTATCTAGATGGTCAACCCGTGTGAGGCTATGTGTATCTAGATGGTCCACCAGTGCGAGGCTATGTGTATCTAGATGGTCCACCATTGTGAGGCTGTGTGTATCTAGATGGTCCACCAGTGTGAGGCTGTGTGTATCTAGATGGTCCACCAGTGTGATACTGTTTTCTCTAGAAACCCTATGGGCCCGTGTGAAGATGTTTTCTCTGGGATGAACCTTATGGGCCCGTGCGATGATGTTTTCTCTGGAGGTTATAATAGCGTAAATGAGTCTCCATTGCCCTTCCATAGTAAACAACCTGTAAAAACTCAAACCTGGTTAGAATTCTGGAAAACTTACTTTATCATGCAAATAAACATGTCTGCTATTAAACATCAACAAGGAAATAGAGGGTTTAATATCTTCTAAGAAACATTTCGTCAGTTGTATACTAACACCGGGTCAAAGGTCAAAGCTATTTCGTACCCTGTCTACTTTCACTTCTGAAATTTATATAAAAACTGTCAAAAACATGATGAGCTCCCTTTTCAAATAACAACAACATGTCCATAATACAGTTATAGCCAAATTGCACTAAAATATGTTTTAAAGAAAAAAAAGATTAACACTCTTTAATACAGAACTACTTACGACTGCACCAGGCAAGCACATCCGGCTGATTTAGTGGAATTCAACCCAGATGGACCCGTGTGATACTGTTTTTCGTTTGTGTAATGTGTGATGCTGTTTTCTTTCGTGGGTATATTATACGTCAGCGTTATGCTGTTTTCTCTAGAGGTTACATTATTATTACTGGGCTTTAATAATGTTTAAGGAAGGAGAAGTATTTAATGGGAAACATTTTACTATTGAAGTACTATTTTTAACAAGTATCCTGATATGGTATTTACATCATATTAAAATGTCTGGATCTTTAAGTTGTATGTGCATGCATGTACTCTTTAGATCAAATTTGTTTGTGTGCATTGTGTATGTTGCGTTTGTTGATTGGTTGAACAAGAAGTAGTCTGAGAGACAGCCATATCCCCCGCCGCAGTGTTTTTTCCTATGTAGGTGTAGAACCCATGATTGGGTGCTTTTTTAAGTACGTTTTAAGTACGTTTTATCAATGCACATAAAGCAGAAAGTAAAATGAACAACAATATATAAGTATAACACTACAAAAGGTGGTAACTCTAATTTCAATCAGACGGAGTTATTGTTACTGCACTCTGCACGTCCTCTCACTGCCCTATACCTTTGTGTGAAGTTTCATTCCAGTCCCATCAGTAGTTTTGAAGTTATGCACCCCGAAAATCATGTTAGATTTCTTCTAACTTTATCGACATCTGAAAATCTTTTAAATTAAGTAATTTTGCTATTTACATTACATGTTTAAGAATTTTCCACGTGAAACACTCCGCTGATTTATGCAACTAATTGATAAGTATTTCAAACACACTCCATACATAGTCCCAATCAGGATAACGGCCTGTATTTGGTATGTAAGTTTATTAGTTTATTATGCCTGATCATTACTATATATAGTCTTCATATATTGTTCATTGCTAGACTTGTTGAAACCTCGTGTATAAAGATTTTTGTTTTGCTTTTTTTAAACCCCGTATGCTCTACAATGTGGCATATATATATATATCGGTAGGAATATAGTTTACAAATATAGCTTTTGTTTCCCCCAACAATGAAATGTACTAAATGAACAATTTTCTTGTCTTTGATCACACACTGTAATATAGTATTTGTGATTTTGTCCTTTTACTGCATATTTGTATGACTGAGATGTAAAACAAGTTCTGTTCTGTTCTTCATTAATTCGTATGATGCAGTTTAAAGTATTGCTTTGTGATCGAAGTACACTATATTCGAATTATATATGGAGCAATACTACCCATTTAAATTAATATTCATGATTAAGACAGAAAAAAAAGGAGAGTCGCCGAGTTTTTCAGACCAAACATGTTCATAAACAATAATTAAATCGAAGTTAACATGCAGCTTAATTGAATGCCTAGACATTTAATGAAACTGAATAACACTAATAGTGATTTTGTTGATTTTGAATGACACAATCACTCTTCCAGATCGCCTCCACCACCTTTAACTGTTATCATTTACAACGTATGTTAGCTTTGTAAAAGGTGCAATACACACACAAAAGACAATAATGAAATAATTAGTACAAGCTAAATAAAACACTTGCATTAGTTTTGATTGTTATCTGATAATTGTATTTAATTTGACGTCATTACATCTGTGATCGTTTATATTTAGAAAGTCTTACCACTTCAGTTAACCGAGAAAAAAGGCAGACATGGCCGCTTCAGTGTCCAGAAGCTGGACTGCAATACTGAAAACTATCTCAAATCCGGTGTAACAAGTGTTTACGGATGCATCTAAACTCTACTGGAAAATGTGTTTTATTACTCAACTATAACAATATCAATAAGTTATTGTAATCAGAAGTCATCGAATGTATTATTTTCTAAAGTTAAACACCGTTAAGCATGTCGCCGGACAGTAAAAGATATTCCCGTCGTGTTATAGGGCCTGAGGACGCTACTGGCTGGTATGTAGCTTTCTGACCTTTTACCTTCACCCCTAAGGTATGACTCAGGTATCACATATTAATATCAAAGTAGGCCTATTTGTAAATTTTGGTGTGAAATTCTCAACAACAAAAAATAACACTTTATTACATTTCTATGCGTGAAAGATCGGGATTTCTCAGTGCAAGAATATTCATAATCGCTAAATATTAATAACTAACTCATACCACAATAATAACTAACGTTGCTAACTTAGAACACAATAATAACTAACAATGCGACGTTGAGTCGTGACGTCAACAAAGTGTTGCTGATGTCGACGTCATCCGCCGATAACGTTCAATAAAGCGAATATTTGTTTGCAGAAACGTAATTTAAAATGTAATAAATAGATTATTTAACTGCTGGGATCTGTTATTGGGTAATCCTTCACTTGATGGTAGACGTGCTTTGTTTTTTCACTCACTCGCGTGCACTCGTTCGTGAAAAAAACCACACGTCTACCAGCAGTTAAATAATCTCTATATAATAGTAATTTATTGCATTTATTGATTTTCACCCCACGCTCCAGGGATCAAGTATTACATCTTACCGAGAATGCTTTCGGTAGCCCTGAACGGACCCAGTCACATCAGTTTGTTTTGCATATCTCATTAAAGGCAGTTCAGGCGATATAGAAGAGTGAGGTTTTCAATCCAAATACAAATGAAAACCGTCAAAGCATGATTCAGTTGCATGTGAAATGTGCATTTTCATTAAATTAAGACGCATGTTACCTTCCTGTTAATGAAAATACTAGGTCTCAAAAGCTCGACGACTTGGCTGCGTTTTGATGCTAGATCATAATTATTAATTTAAATGGGGATGATTTAGAACAAAGTGATGTGTTATCTTACCATTTAAGTCAGTATCCGATTTGTTGTGTATCCCTTTTCCAGTAACCATTCCGAGGCTCATTCTCTTCTTCAGCACTAAATTATAAATATAAACGTAATTTGTTGAGCACATTTAAAGGTGACAGAGTTTATAGTTCCTAGTTCCTATGTTCTAGATTAATAATATATGTGAAGCATTCACATAACAGCATATTACTTTTATTTAAAGAAGCTAAACCGCCAAATTTCACTAGAAAGCATTCTTCCAAGCTCTGTCCGTGTGTTGAGGTCCTACAGTAATGCATGTGCCGAGTTAAAGTCTAGATTTATTCACGGATTAAAATGCGTAAAATAAATTAAGAGTTGGTAACATAATTCGACGCTTCGGCAACGATAACAATAGGGTGATGTTTTGCCTGGCATGTTACGGCGTTTGTATTGTAGTTATAGTGATGTTTTGTCGGGCATGTTACAGCGTTTATATTGTAGTTATAGTGATGTTTTGCCTGGCACGTTACGGTGTTTATATTAACATAGTTATAGTGATGTTTTGCCTGGCATGTTACGGCGTTTATATTGTAGTTATAGGCATGTTACGGCGTTTATATTGTAGTTATAATGATGTTTTGCCTGGCATGTTACGGCGTTTATATTGTAGTTATAGGCATGTTACGGCGTTTATATTGTAGTTATAATGATGTTTTGTCTGCCATGTTACGGCGTTTATATTGTAGTTATAGTGATGTTTTGCCTGGCTGGTTACGGCGTTTATATTAACATAGTTATAGTGATGTTTTGCCTGGCACGTTACGGCGTTTATGTTGTAGTTATAGTGATGTTTTGCCTGGCTGGTTACGGCGTTTATATTAACATAGTTATAGTGATGCTTTGCCTGGCATGTTACGGCGTTTATATTAACATAGTTATAGTGAAGTTTTGCCTGGCATGTTACGGTGTTTATATTGTAGTCATAGGCATGTTACGGCGTTTATATTGTAGTTATAGTGATGTTTTGTCTGGCATGTTACGGCGTTTATATTGTAGTTATAGTGATGTTTTGCCTGGCACGTTACGGCGTTTATGTTGTAGTTAATTGTGATGTTCTGCCTGGCATGTTACGGCGTTTATATTGTAGTTATAGAGTTTGGATTCGTAACATATGTTAGTTGCATAATTATATACGTTATAGTTAGTATGTTTAGAAACGGTGTGTATCTGTCGTGAAATGGGCATGTTGTAGGCGGGATAGCGGCTATAAAGGGTAACATGTAAATTTTGATTTATTTAAAACTCACGGCGTCCCTTTAGTGTTTCTAGTTGCATATTAATAATAATTTGAATAGTTCAAAGAAAATTGTCTTTGGCTATTTCTAACTGTTGACTATAGTTCACTACTATAGGGGGGGGGGGGGGGGGGGGGGGGGGGGGGGGGGGGAGGGGGGTGGTTAAACCTTGGTGGTATATTTAAACATTGGTAGAATAACGAAGACAAATTGAAAACTCCCAAATACCGTGTTTGTTAGTAAGACCAGTCGAAGCCTTGACACCTGAGCGTGCATTTTAACATTTACGATACCATTATAGTATGGTTTTGTATTGTTCAAATCAAAATCCCTTGAACTATGTATCAACGATAAATGTAAACAAAAACACGTTTTTATGGCATGCCAACGTTACAGTATTGTATATTTAGTACAATGCCATACCATATAACACCGTGGACACATGACATGATATCCCACCTAGTCGTATAACACTGACTCCGGGCCGACCAGTCCTTACTCTAAACCTTTTGTATGCTGAACTACTAGTATCATTTTTATAAGTATTTTGTGTGACCCAGTCGGGGATTGAACCTCTCGCAGGCGACGCGCACGCTCTACCATTACACTACCCTGCACAATAAAATGACATTTTACCTACTTGACTTTACATCTCAGTCATTAAACTATTATTTTAGAACACCCTTCAGTATGTATGTCAGTAAAAATCGCGAAATTCTAAGCTCAAATGTTTCTTCCCTTCGGGGTATTCGACCATTGAACTTAATTTGAACTATATGTACGGTAGTGGTTTAGAATAATAGTGTAAATAAAGTATATGGACAAATACAAATTCCCGAACAAACTAGTTCACTATTTTGTTTAAACAAGGGAAAACTCCCAAACAGATAACAGAAATGCCTATGTACACAGCTGACAAGCAATTGTTATTACGTCACAACTCTCATAAGTACAGTGCATATGTGTGTGCAGTTAGCTCCTAGTTCCTAAGCAGTGCCTTAGTTCCTTAGCAGTTATTAGTGCCAAGTCCCTATTTATAGTTCCTAGTTCCTATGTTCTAGTTCCTAATTTATATAGTCTGGGTATATGAAGTTTCTGGTAGATCCCGTTATTGGGAAGTATGCTAATTAGACGTCGGCCATATATGATTGTATTGTGCGCAAAAACTGTCACATTTAACCGATAACTGTATTCCAGACTGGGTTTCGTTTACCCCTCGGTAGATAAATTCTAGCTACTAGGTCCTACAAGTGGTCCAAATGGCCCTGAGTCGCTCACCTGCGAATTTTTGCAAAGAGGAAAAAGGATTTAACAAGTGCAATTGGTTATTAGAGTAGTATTTATAAAAGAGTAGATTGAAAACTGTGTACGACATAAGGTAAAGTTGCAAAACTTGGTTCTTCGTATTTACAGAGAATTATGTATGGAAATGGATGGATAGGAATTCCCGGGGCACAGCCAATTTTTACCCTATGAACTTCATTTGTACATCTGTTATAGTATATATAAGTTCATGGAAAACTGTGATCCTTGGGAGGTGCCAAATTAGACCCCAGGGTCACCATTCGAACAACCTTTGGGAGGAACATAAGCTGATAATAAATTCAAAATATTAAACCTTGATCTCTTGTAGTTTCAGAGAAGTTTTTTTAAGTTTTCCCCTATATCAGTCTATGTAAAACTTTGACCCCTGGGGCAGGGTCAAATTTGACCCCAGGATCACCATTTGAACAAACTCGGTAGAGGACAATAAGCTGATGATATATACAAAATATTAAACATTTGGCTCTTATAGTTTCAGAAAAGATTTTTGAAGTTTTTCTGAGGCAGGGCAAAATTTAAACAAACTTTAAGCTGATAATAAATAAAAAATAGTAAACATTTATAGTTTCAGACATGACGATATTTGAAGTTCTTCCCTATAACTCTATGTAAAACTGATTCAACAAGGGGCCCTAAGCTCCCAATTAAAGAAGCTCCCAATTAAGGTTCTCCGGCCATGTTTTGTTTCATGAACATGTTTATGTTTATTTAAATCGAAATCAATACACAACAATAGATATTTACAATTCACACATTGCAATATCTATGAAAAGCGAGAATAAGATTTTATTTATTTTTAAGGTTTAGACCTTATATGGTAATGGCGGCCATTTTAGATGTCGCATTGACCTAATGTGTACAATTTTGGAAGGCATCAATGTGAAATTTTGTCAAAATTTTCCAAGGAGAAGTCGTTTAAGCAAGAGCTAACGGAGGTCCGGACGGACTAAAAGCGGTCACAATAGCTCACTTTGAGCTTTCGGCTCAGGTGAGCTAAAGAAATGGTTCCTGTAGTTCCTAAATTGTTTTCTCCGGACACATATTACCTGCAAGAAGTTTAATTAAGAACTAGGAGCTAAAATAAATCTGCTGAGGGAAAAAACGAAAGCCACGCTGGAATGTCGTTTCTAAAAACGCCATCTTATTAAATGTTCTTAGTTTAAACTTATTTATTTTACATCGATTGTAACGAAAGCTCTATGAACTTATTTGAATCACTCTCGATGTCTTCCTGGGTAGAACCAGTACTAAGCAATGCAGATAAAGTGTCTTGCTCAGGGACACAACGCATATGGCAATGACGGGAATCGAACCCACGACTTTTGGATCATGGGTCCAACGCTCTTCCACTAGACCACAGCGCTCCACTATGTTCTTACATATACAATCTCCACCCAGGACTTTTGAGGAAACACTTTAATAATAAAGATTGCACGAGATTGAAATTGTGTCCATTAAACGTGTTTTCCCATTCCTAATTATCACTTACTATATTGTTGTCCCTCACACCATACACAATATTTGCATTTGCGTGTGTTGTTCCGTCCGTGCCGTGGCAAGAACTAGTTTGTGCACTTCACTGGTTTGTGTGTGTAAAAAAAGAGTATGATAATGGACCTTTGGAAACGGCCGAGCACGACACATACGAAATATTGCAGTCTCGGTTTGATTGTAAGTCAATGTCTGGTCAATTTCAGTGCAATATTTAGGTATTGGAATGAAATTGTTTATTTATAATTATATCACTAGACGCGGTGTTGCGCATCAAATCCGAGGTGATGTGTGCACTTAAACACTTTTGTCCATCTAGTCTACTTCTGAAATCATTTGAAATACTAGTCCTTATATTAGGCAACAGGGGAACAAATCATGGTGAAATAAAGCGGAAAGACAGTTCGTGTGAACAACTGCGCTCGTATCATTGATCGGGGTGAACACTGAAATATAGATATGCATTGATGTAACAGAAGCAAAGTTTTCTTCAACAAAAGTCAAATCAGACGCTCATTCCATTTGGGTCATCAAATCTTTGAAGTGTTTCATTTTAAAAATAAAGAAACGGAGTGAGCTGTAATCTTAACAAGATCGTAACAAAATTAATGGGAGGAATTAGAACTTAGATATTAATTCACAATTAAAATTCACAATTAAAATAGAATTGCTAAGTAAATTAAGGATCGTCACTGTAATTAAGGATCGTCACTGTAATTAAGGATCGTCACTGTAATTAAGGACATTAAGGATCGTCACTGTAATTAAGGATCGTCACTGTAATTAAGGATCGTCACTGTAATTAATCAAAGTAATGGAAATACTGAGAGGCATAGGATTGCCAGATGGATGCTGGTGGTATGAAAAAAAATAATTGTTCGTCGTGTCTTTATATTGATTCACTATAAATATCATAATTTCATAAACCAAAACAATGTTATACGAGTGGCATCATAGAACGCTACCTGTGAATGCAGAGCACTATTTTTCATTCTGTCTCATCTTACAATGCTATACAGCCAAAATCGCATGAAACTCTACCTATAATACATAAAACTGGTAACTCGATGCAGGAGAAGGACCAATGGTACCCTGCTTTATACCGATAATATATAGCGGGAAACAGTACGGAAATAATTCGCTGGACCATACACTTACTCCCGCCACTAGATGGCCTGACTAATACTACACTCAAGTGATATGAAAACGCAACACGGGAATTTCCGCTATATATTGTATGTACAATATGCTGCTTTTAATCGAATGGTACATGGCTACGTAAGACCTTTCCTTTTGGAAAAAATACTAAAACAACAAATAATACAGCAAATAGTATTCCTTCAATGTTTCATTATTCACAGAGTACGCGTTTGGCTCAATCATGTGAGCAAACTTAGGATGCAACATTTTGCAAACTATTTACGTTAAATACAGTACTGAACTAGCTCAATTTTTCAAAGAGCTACTTCAACATTTATGAAGTTCTTGTTACAAAGTGTAGTGTGATATAAACGAATATATTTAGATAAAGAATTTTCAGGACTAAGTGTACCCAAATTGAATGAGGAGGAATCTAAGTCATTAGAGGGCCTATTAACTTATCAGCAAGCATCATTATCGCTTTTTTGTATGAAAAATAATCGTTCGCCGGGTACTGATTGTTTTAGGGCTGACTTCTTTAAAGTATTTTGGAAGAAACTGGGGCATTTTGTTGTGAGAGCTAAAAATTGTGGGTATATTAATGGGGAACTGTCTGTAACACAGAAAGAGGGTATTATTACACTTATCCCTAAAGATAACAAACCAAGAAGATTTTTAAAAAATTATAGGCCAATTTCTCTCTTAAACTGCGTTTATAAAATTGCTTCAGGGGCCATTGCTTATAGAATAAAATCAATCTTAAACAAACTAATTAATGAAAATCAAACAGGTTTTATTGCAGGGAGATATATGGGGGAAACACAAGAATGACATTTGATATCATGCAGTTTGCAGAAGAAAATAATTTACCAGGACTCATTTTACTCGTTGATTTTGAGAAGGCATTTGATTCTCTTTCATGGAAATTTATTCACAGCGTTCTTAAGTTTTTCAATTTTGGAAACTCGATAATTTCTTGGATAAAAACTTTCTATAGAAATGCGAAACTCGCGGTTAATCAAGGAGGTAATTTATCTGAGTTTTTCAGCATAGGCAGGGGATGCCGTCAGGGGGACCCATTATCGCCTAATATATTTATATTATGTGCTGAAATTTTAGCAATAAAAATATAAAACAACAAAAAAAATAAAGGAATATCTATAAATGATATGGAATATAAACTTTCACAATTTGCCGATGATACTTCCATTTTTCTGGATGGGTCAGATACTTCACTCAATGAAACACTCGATGAACTTTCCTATTTTTCCAAATTTTCTGGACTCAGGGTGAACTTTGACAAGACTCAGGTAGTTTGGATTGGGACATGAAAATACAGTACAGACTCAATTAAAACCAAGTGGAAATTAACATGGGGAAGCAACCAATTTAAATTGTTAGGTATACACTTTAATGTTGATCTTGATAAGATAATTGATATAAACTATAATGATAAGATAGAAAAATACAAAACCTAATCAAACTTTGGAAACGTAGATATCTTACACCGATTGGTAAAATAACAGTAATTAAAACAATAGTATTACCCATTCTTAATCATTTATTTATTTCATTGCCCAAAAGATTCAATTATTAAAAAAATAAATGACTTGTTTTATGAATTCTTATGGGAGGGACCAGCAAAGATAAAGAAAAGCATTTTAATTAAACAGTATAATGAGGGTGGTCTGAAAATGATTAATCTCCAAGCATTCATATATGGACTTAAGGCAACTTGGATTAGAAGACTCATGTTTAAAGGTGGACAATGGCAACATATAGTTACCCATATTATAAACTTAAAAGACCTAATAAACCTGGGGATAGGTTTGGCAGAATTATTAATAATAAAAATGACTAACATATTTTGGAAGGATGTGTTAAAAGCTTACATTAATATTTTAGAACTAAATAAGGGCATTTTATGTGCTAACAATTGTTCAATAACTCCACTATTTTATAATCCTAATATTTTAATCGGAGGTAATGTAATATTTTACAAATCTTGGTATTCAAAAGGTATTCATCAACTTAATGATTTAATAAATGAGAATGGAAACTTTTATTCTGTTGAGGAATTTAATAGCTTGTATAGTGTAAATGCACATTTTCTGCTATACAATGGAGTTATTGCGGCAATTAAAGCTTACATTAGAAAAAAAATCTCCACAGAACAAATGGAAAAAATACAAAATCCTATTCTTCCTTTTAATATCATTCCATTTATTAAGAACAAACATGGATCAAAGGACCTTTATAATATTATTAACCAAAACCCCAGCAAACCAACTTCAAAATCCAAATGGGATGAAATTTATAACATAGAGGCAGAAACATGGAATGATATATACATATCCCCCTTTAAATCCTCAACAAATACAACATTACAATGGTTTCAAGTACGGTTAAACCATAGAATTCTTCCAACCAAAACATTTCTTCATAAAATAAACATCATTGATAGTCCAATGTGCAAGTATTGTCAAGAAGAAGAAACATTAACACATATGCTTTGGTATTGTCCCGAAACCCAATCGATTCTTAATAAGTTAAAAATTTGGCTGTCCAGCAATAACATATATTTACATTTCACAGAAGAATCATTTATTTTTAATATTAGTAACACGTTAACACCAGCCGATTTGTACATACTACTTGAAATGAAGTATTATATTTTCTCAACCAAACATTTACAAAGTAAACTGTCTATAGAGGCCTTTAAAAACAGAATAAGAAAATCGTTCAGTATTTTGGTATGTATAGCAACAACAAACAATGTACTCGAACCATTTGTTAAAAAATGGAGCAAATATAAGAACCTTTTTAGTCAGTTTTGATCTGTAAATATCAGAGACTTCACCCTTCCATTTTGTGTTTTCTGTGATATTCTGGCCAAGGAACTGACATTACGGTCTGATATTCTATATTATATAACAATGAGTGAGATGTGAAATGTGATCATGTGGGGGGAACATAGACAACACAATTTTTTTTCTCTCCTTATTTATTATAGTTATTTTTCTGTTTTTTATCTTTTCCCTAAAAACATTACTCTTCTAAATAGTGACTTTTTATTACACAAATAGAGATAAAACACAACACAAACAAGCTAAATCTTTAAAAGACAATCATGTATACAGAATTCTCATATTGAATACAAATAATAGATAATTTTATTATGTATATCCCTTGTGTATTGTATAATATTATAGATGTGTTTGTTTGTAAGGCGTGCGGTGGGATGGTCCTCCCCGACCCACAACATGCCAATTTACGGGGAGAATAAATGGGTCACCATTGGTGACTGAAGAAAAAAAAACAACGTCTACAACATCACAGTTGTGTCCTTTCTCTAGTTAACTGCAACTTTTTTTTTAAAAAACATCTTGGGATTTCTTTGGAATATTATGTGCAATTAAGTGTGCAGTATATACAATATATAGCGGAAATTCCCGTGTTGCGTTTTCATATCACTTGAGTGTATTTGGACGTTGCCAATACTGGGACATATGTAAACCTACGGCTGAAAATGGCAAACATCAGCCATTATCGAAGGAAATATATATTTCATTGATATGAAATCTTCACAACAAACAAATCTGGTTTGAATAACGGTATATTACGGGAGCCATTCAGAAAGCAAATATGAAATATATATAATATGCTTCACACCAAACTTGGTTTAGATCCAACCATTAGTATGAGAGGTAATTCGCTTTTATCTAAAGGAACTGATCTAACATCTTATTGTTACGAAGCTTCGCGCCAAATTGTGTTAAAATCCATCACAATTTAGAGTAGACATCAATAACTTAAAACAAAATGTGAATTTTCAATGATCATAAATAAATCAGGGGCCTTAACAAAGAAAAGGCGAAACTCCAGCATGAGTATAACAAAGTGAATCTGACTGATATAACGCTTCGTGAATCTGACTGATATAACGCTTCGTGAATCTGACTGATATAACGCTTCACATCAAATTGTGTTAAATGTTAGAGGCAGCATATAAGACGATGGTAAGACCCCAGGCAGAATATGCTAGCACTATATGGAGTCCACACACCAACAATAAAATACACCAACTTGAAATGGTTCAACGGATGACAGCTAGATGGGTCACGAGCAACTATTCTACATATGATAGTGTCATCTTAATGATTAACAACCTAGGTTGGAGGTCACTACAAGACAGGCGAACAGATGCGACTGATCCTGTCCTTCAAAACTGTTTAGGCCTACAACCTGGTTGAAATTCAAATGCCCCCAAATATCCATCTTCCCCAGAGACTGACGCGTCATGCCCATCCACTCTCATATGTCCAAATCCATACACATATTCATTTTTTCCCACAACAGTATTGCTCTGGAACAGACTGCCCGCTGCTATTGTCATGCTCACAGACCTGAATAATTTTAAACAGCGTGTGAGCAGCATCAACCATGCCACCCCTTAAATAGGAAACTATGCTTTTAACCTGTTAATTATTTTCTTCCAAGATTTTAACAAAATTAACATCACATCTTTTGCACTATATTTTTATTCACACTTTTACTATTAAACTGTTAACCTGCCGACGTGCAGCTGCACAATTGTACCAGAAATGGGGTGATGCAGGAAATATAGATAGACAGATAGAAG
Organism: Cyrtodaria siliqua; assembly: GCA_037043455.1. Taxonomy (NCBI): domain Eukaryota; kingdom Metazoa; phylum Mollusca; class Bivalvia; order Adapedonta; family Hiatellidae; genus Cyrtodaria; species Cyrtodaria siliqua. Next base: position 434,758 of record JAWPHD010000397.1, on the reverse strand, counting down.
TTATCAGCAACGCCCACCTACTCTTTAACCAAAATGTGCATTTGCTAAGGAAATCAAAAGCCAATTAACTCTCTTTAGAAAAGCAGAAAATCCGTCATGATCGTAACCTGGTATAGTGGTGTAATACTGATAAAGAACTTTTCTCCAAATCGTGTTAAATTCAGTACAATTTAAGAAGTGAATGAATAACGACTTACAACTAAACGTTAATCGAAGTGTGGAGTCATGCCCACCACCCATAAACAGAAATCACCCAAATGGTTTTATCCGCGTTTGATGATTCAGAGGAAGCCGGCGTATTTCCGCCGGGGAAGAACAAGAAAATACCATAGCATCTAGTCGACAGTAATAGAATGCACGATTCCCGGATTCCCATGAATCCTTCCACCCCAGACCATTATACAACAGTTCATTTCATGTCAGTTTAGGTATAGCAGGAAATAACTCAAATAACTTACTTGTTCTGGCTTCTTTGTGTACACCTATTCCTAGCAGCATGCGCTGTCCGTAAAATGTCCACACTGTGTCCTGCATATAAGGCCAAACAATTAAACACAATGCAGCTATTTGAGCAATAATGTACGGGTCATCATACTGAAGTTTGGAAATCGTTTATTAACAGTTACGATTTAGCACAATAAAATGATCAGGCTAAGGAATGTGTGTCCGCCAGCTATATGTGAACGAATTTCCAAAGTCGGGCAGTGGATAAAAGCTACACAATCTAAACATAAGTCGCCTGGCCATTGTGGGCATGTTTGTGTTTGTTTTTAATTGTTTGTACGAGTATATTCCTACAACGCTACATGGTGTCGCCATGGGGTAATGGTTAGCACCTAGGTTTAATAATCAAGGGATTGACCGAATTTGGAATAATTATCGAAATATGTACAAGTAGAGAAATTTCACACCTGACAAGTCCTTTGGATGAGACGTAAACCCGGTAGCTGCTCGATAAAATTGCCCAGTGTAATTACTGCGGGGATAAATACATTATACGCCAGATGGTCATTGCTCTTCTTTTGTGTGTATGTTATGAACTGTATTTAAAACTTGTATTAACGCCCCATTTATTGATGGAAAGTGTATTTGAACTTTTGATCCCTCACACCTGAGGGCCCTTGGGTGTCTAGCCAATATGTTAATTTGTCTTTATTAAAGGGACACATGGCAATCTTGACGTGTTTATTAAAGGGACACACGGCAATCTTGACGTGTTGTTAAAGGGACACACGGCAATCTTGACGTGTTTGTTAAAGGGACACACGGCAATCCTGACGTGTTTATTAAAGGGATACACGACAATCTTGACGTGTTTATTAAAGGGACACACGGCAATCTTGACGTGTTTATCAAGCATTAGAATGAGTTTATCGATTTGTTTTTCCAGTATCAGTTTGACTTTAAACCTGCTTGCACATAATTAAATAAAACGTTGAGTTTTAATTTTTTCGTCTTATTCCGCCATAGGTTTTAATATATTATTGGTGCAATATAATCAACCGTTAGTAATATGAAGAAGAAGAAGCAATTTTATTGACTTAAAGGGGGTACATCAGGATTTTTCTAGAAACATCTTAAATTATAAAATTGTTCCAGTTCATGATGAAACACTAATATCAATTAAAATATGATGTTAGAACCATTTTGTTAATGTCTAAACTTTTAAAACACCATATAGCTAGGACGGAATCGGACGTAAAATGCTGAAATTAACCCTGGTGCGTCACCTAGGATAGCACTTATTACTGTGCAGAATGAATTTCTTTGCAAAACTAGGGATAATTTTTAGGCTCATTCATTATGTTTTGGCCATGTAGAATAGAAAATATTAATATTTGTCAATTTTAAGTCAGACACCCAGACTCCCATTAAAAGCCTGATGTACTCCCTTTAAACTATTACATAGTTTTTCATCATATAAACATACATGTTACAATTTAATTTGACCACAATAACAAGATTAGTACAGGTTCATTAATTTATGAATCAATGTGAAAAAAAGAGATATAACATGGAAAAAAAAGAAGATATATATAGGAATCAAAATCTAATATCTCATACGGTACAATATAACAATTGTATTATAGTGAGGATGAACGAGATTATAAGTTATTTATAATGGTACGCCTTAAAGAGAATGCTTCTGAGATGTATTTGCTAAAATTGATAACATCTTTTTTGTTTGTTGACTGAAGGAGAGCAATGAATTTAAACATACTATGCCTATGGCTATAATATCGTTTTATATATTTACTTCTGATTGTATTATAAACAGGACATATTAACGCAAAATGGAACTCGTCCTCTATATTATTAGTGTTACATATTTGACATATCCGTTTATGTCTTTCTATGTCTTTCACGAGAATACCTCCCTGTCTCAATCCTTAAACTATGAGAGGACAAGCGTAATCTTGTTACAACACTGCGATCGCGCCTGGTATGCAATACATCTGGATAATTATCATATTTAAATTGGTGTTTAACATACTTATATGTAAACACAGCTTCGAACTGTTCTCATAATTAATATTAATGACTGAACAAATGCAGACTATGTAGAAAAAAAGTAAGGTTTTATAAGAACCAAGATTGCCATGTGTCCTTTTAAATGAGGAAAGTCATACTGTCAATTCGGCTAAATTTAAAGTGTTTTAAGAGGAGGTATGGCAACAGACAGAAAGACGGACGGACTGGCGGACGGAGAGAAGATATGGCAACGGACGGACGAACACACGGAAGCATTACTATTCCCTAACGCTTTTTTTTGGAGGGGTTGTGGGGGTGTGGGGGGCGGGGGGGGGGGGGGGGGTGGGGGGATAATAAAATAACTTGTCCTCTGATTCGATTTCGGCTGGTTCATTTTAAAATACACTCTAAGGCAGGCTTCTTTTTTGTTATATAAGTATTGTAAATTTAAAATAATCGTTTATTTTAAAATATGTGTTTATACCATTTTATTGATGTAGAGGTTTGAAAAACGTACATTCATATCCTTGATTTCTTGAAATATATTTATGTGATATAGTTCTAGAAACTCAAGGGCATTTTAGGCACATGTGTTTTAATAAATTGTACGATAAATAAAAAACATCTAGCGTTACCGTTTGAATAACATGTAAAACAACAACAAATTTAACTATGCACATAGGGATCGTCCAATGTTGTGATCATACTTGTAAAATGTGACCATGGCGAACCTCAATTCAGAGTTCAAATGACCCAAAACCTTCGGGTGAAAAAAGTCGTAAATTGTTAAAAATAAATGTTAATACCCATTTCAAGGCTTTCAGTAACAAAGGTCGCAGGTCACACAGTTTCGTGGGTACTTCTTAATGGACAATATGAGTTATTGCTGTTTTATTCTTTTTCCGTTTACTCAATTTTCTCGAACATTAAAATGAAATCAATACATTGAAAGAGATCAACTTTATGAAAATATCTAGTTTAAAACATCAGCTGCAGGCATTGTTATCATTTCTTCCTCTATAAAAGTACATTTTCATATTTTGTTCAATTTTTATTTTATTAGTGGATAAAACACAGACATTGGCAAAGAAACATTATTTTGACCAAAATATCTTTATATGGTATAAGATACGCAGAAACAATAACTGTTCATCTTTTTCTCTCCCAACACTATACAGCTGGCACACTATACATCAGACATACTATACAATTGGCACACTATACATCAGACATATTATACAGCTGGCACACTATACATCAGACATACTATACAGCTGGCATACTATACAGCTGAAATACTATACAGCTGGCGCATACAATACAATAGGTATATTATACAGCTGACATACTATACAGCTGGCATACTATACAGCGGGCACATACTATACATCTGGCATACTATACAGCTGGAATACTATACAGCTGGCGCATACCCTACATTAGGTATATTATACAGCTGGCATACTATACAGCTGGCGCATACTATACATCTGACATACTATACAGCTGGCATACTATAGAGCTGGTGCATACTATACAGCTGGAATACTATTCATCTGGCGCATTCTATACAGTAGGTATATTATACAGCTGGCATACTATACAGGTGGCATACTATACAGCTGGTGCATAATATACAGCGGGAGCATACTATACAGCCGTCATATAATACAGCTTGCATACTATACATCTGGTGCATACTATACAGCTGGTGCATACTATACATCTGGCATACTATACAGCTGTCATAATATACAGTTGGTGTATATTATACAACTGGCATACTATACAGCTGGCACATATTATACAGCTGGCTTAATATGTAGCTGGTGCATATTATACAGCTGACATATTATACAGCTGGCGCATAATATACAGCTGGCACTTACTATACAGTCGTCATATAATACAGCTTGCATTCTATACATAAGGCGCATACTATACAGCTGGTGCATATTATACACCTGGCATACTATACAGCTGTCATAATATACAGTTGGCGCATATTATTTAACTGGCATACTATACAGCTGGCACATATTATACAACTGGCATAATACGTAGCTGGCGCATACTATACTGCTGACATACTATACAGCTGGTGCATAATATACATATTGAATACCATATATACAGCTGGCGCATACTATACAGTAGGCATATTATACAGTGGCATACTATACACCTGGCATACTTTACATAAGGGGCATACTATACAGCTGGTGAACACTATAAAGCTGGCATAGTATACAGCAGTCATACAATACAGCTGGCGCATAATATACAGCTCACATACTATATAGCTGGCATACTATACATAAGGCGCATACTATATAGCTGGCATACCATACATTAGGTACATACTATATAGCTGGCATACCATATAGATGGCATATTATACAGCTGGCATACTACACAACTGACGCATAATATACAGCGGTCATACTATACAGCTGGCAAACTATACAGCAGGTATGGTATACAGCTGGCACATACTAAACATATGGCATACTATACAGCTGGTTCATACTATACAGCAGGCATACTATACAGCTGGTACATTATACAGATTGCATACTATACAGCTGGTGCATACAGTACAGCTGGCAAACTATACAGCTGGCATACTGTACAGCTGGCATACTATACAGCCGATGCATACTATACAACTGGCATACTATACAGCTGGCATACTATATAGCTGGTGCATACTATACAGCTAGTGCATACTATACTGTTGGCATACTATACAGCCGGCGCATACTATACAGATGGAAAAATATACAGCAGTCGCATACTATTCATCTGACATACTATACAGCTAACATTCCATAAATAAGGCGCATATTATACAGCTGGCATACTATAAAGCTTTCAAAGTATAAAGCCGGCATACTATACAGCTGACATACTATACAGCATGCATACTATACAGCGGGCGTATACTATACAGCAGGCATACTTTACAGATGGCATACTATACAACTGGCGCATACTATTCAGTTTAAATTCTATACAGCTGGTACACTATAAATTGTATACTATACTGCTGGTGCATACTATACAGCTAGTGCATACTTTACAGTTGGCATACTATACAGCCGGCGCATACTATACAGCTGGAAAATATACAGCTGGTGCATACTATTCAGCTGACCTACTATACAGCTAAGATTCCATAAATAAGGCGCATATTATACAGCTGACATGCTATAAAGCTTTCAAAGTATAAAGCCGTCATACTGTACAGCTGATATACTATACAGCATGCATACTATACAGCGGGCGTATACTATACAGCAGGCATACTATACAGCAGGCATACTATACAAATGGCATACTATACAAATGGCGCATACTATACAGCTGGAAAAATATACAGATGGAGCATACTATTCAGCTGACATACTATACATAAGACACCTACTATACAGCTGGTGCATACTATACAACAAGTGCATACTATACAGCTGGCAAAATATACAGCTGGCGCGTACTATTCAGCTGACATACTATACAGCTGACAGTAAATATAAAACGTATAAATAAGGGGCATATTATACAGCTGCCATACCATAAAGGTGGCAAACTATACAGCTGGCGTACTACAAAGCTGACACATACTATACAGCTGGCACATACTATACAGCTGACATACTAAACAGCAGTCATTCTATATATCAGGCGCGTACATCCAGTTGGCATACTATCCAGCAGGAATACAATACAGCTGGTATAATATACAGCTGGGAATACTATACAGCTGACATATTATACAGCTGGCATACTATACATAAGACACATACTATACAGCTGATGCATACTATACAACTAGTGCATACTATACAGCTGGCAAAATATACAGCTGGTGCATACTATACAACTAGTGCATACTATACAGCTGGCAAAATATACAGCTGGTGCATACTATTCAGCTGACATAATATACAGCTGACAATAAATAAAAAACGTATAAATAAGGCGCATATTATACAGCTGGCGTACTACACAGCTGGCACATACTATACAGCTGGCACATACTATACAGCTAACATACTTAACAGCAGGCATTCTATATATCATGCGCATACTATACAGTTGACATACCATACAGCAGGCATACTATACAGCTGGCGCATACTACAATGCTGGCGCATATTATACAGCTGACATAATATACAGCTGGCATACTTTACAGCTAACGCTCACTATACAGCTGGTATACTAAACAGCAGGCATACTCTACAGCTGGCATTCTATACAGATGTCATACTTTACAGCATGTATACTATACAGCAGACATACTATACAGCTGACATACTATACAGCTGTCATACTATACAGTTGTCATTCTATACTTCATGCATACTATACACAGCAGGTATACTTTCAACTGCATACCATACAGCTGTCATTCTATACAGCTGGCGCATACTATACAGCTGGCGCATATTATAGAGCTGGCAAAATATATAGCTGGCGCATACTATTCAGCTGACATAATATACAGCTGACGCATAATATACAGCTGACACATATTATACAGCTGACGTACTTAACAGCAGGCATTCTATACATCAGGCGCATACTATACAGCTGACATACTATATAGCAGGCATACTATACAGCTGGCGCACGCTATACAGCTGGCGCATACTATACATACTGACATACTATAAAGCGTGCATACTATACAGCTGGCGCACGCTATACAGCTGACGCATACTATACAGCTGGCATACTATATAGCTGGCATACTATACATACTGAGCATACTACCCAGCTGGCATACTATAAAGCTGGCATACTATGCAATCGGTTTACTATACAGCTGGCGCATACTATACAGCTTGCATACTATGCAGCAGTCATAATATACAGCTGGCGCTTACTATACATCTGGTGCATAATATACAATAGGCATACCACACAGCTATTATACAATAAAACTGGCATACTATACAGCTTGCGCATACTACACACCTGGCGCATATGTTACAGCTGGCATACTATACAGCTGGTATACTTTACAACTAAACTCACTATACAGCTGGCATACTATACATCATGCATACTCTACAGCTGGCATACTATACAGCTGTCATATAATACAGCAGGCATACTATACAGCAGGCATACTGTACAGCTGGCATACTGTACATCAGGCATACTCTACATCTGGCATACTTTACAGCTGTCATATTATACAGCAGGCATACTATACAGCAGGAATACTGTACAGCTGGCATACTGTACATCAGGCATACCCTACAGCTGGCATACAATACAGCTGTCATATTATACAGCAGGTATACTATGCAGCAGACATACTGTACAACTGGCATACTATATAGTTGTCATTCTATACAGCAGGCATACTATACAGCAAGTATACTTTACAACTGCATACTATACAGCTGTCATACTATACAGCTGGCGCATACTATACAGCTGGCGTATACTATACAGCTGTCATAGTATACAGCTAGCGCATACTATACAACTGTCATACTATACAACTGGCGTATACTATACAGATGACATATATACTGCTTGCATACTATACAGCTGTCGTTCTATACAACAGGCAAACTATACAGCAGACATACTATACAGCTAGCATACTATACAGCTGTCTGATACTCTACAGCTGATATTCTATACAGCTGACATACTATACAGCTGGCGCACACTATACAACTGTCATAATATACAGCTGTCAGACTATACAGCTGGCGTATAATATACAGCTGACATACTAAACAGCTGGCATACTATACAGTTGGCTCATACTATACAGCTGACATGCTATACAGCTTAGTAAACACTAGTTTAACGTGGTATCACAACAACAAAGTATGTGTTTTGTGCTATGTTTTGTTGTTGTTTCTAGACGGGGTATTTGTGTATTTTGTTTTAATTGTTTAAGTCATTAGAGATTTGAACTGAATTGGAGTTTATAGTCGCACCAACAGCTAGGGTCATATGGCGACTTTCCTGCTTCCACTGGTGGAGGAAGACCCCAGCTGCACCTCCGGGAATTTTCGTGCACGGACGGGCTGAGTAGAACCACCGACTTTCCGCGAGCCAGATGGATAGCTTCCTCACATAAGGATTCATAGGCCCCTAAGGGATCGAACCCACAGTGGTGAGCGGCGAGTGATTTCAAGTCAGAGACTTTAACCACTCGTCCACGGACACCCCTAAGTTAGAGATACATGCAAAACATCGTTTACTACCAAATAAGCCTTAGGCCCGTGTTCTTTGATGGGAAAATATTATGATCTTAGTGTAGGACCAAACTTTTAAAATGTTTATTTTGCTAGCATAAGAGGTTTCGGTGGTACTTTAATTACTGGCGATTCTTAAAATAATAATTGGGATGTGTACGATTCTTAAAATAATAATTGGGATGTGTACGATTCTTAAAATAATAATTGGGATGTGTACGATTCTTAAAATAATAATTGGGATGTGTACGATTCTTAAAATAATAATTGGGATGTCCCAATTATTATTTTAAGAATCGACATTAAACTTACAAAATATAAAACATACTCCGGTATACCTGTGTGAAATTCACCTAATTGAATACGACTAAGAAAAATCGTGCAATATCTTAACTTTAAAGAGGTAAACGTTTAATATTACGAGAAAGAACAATTCAGCACCAGATTGCTACAAATGTACGAGTAATGCAAATGTTTCATGATAATCCACAAATTTCAACTGGGAAAGAAGTCGCGAATGACAATGACCTAAATTGAATTATGTTTCTTTCGCAATGTTATAACAACATCATGACCGGTTCAGGTTCAGTTCACGAGATTGTCAGACACTTGAAAATAAAATATACAACGGGTAAGCGAGTGTTATTATGTCCAATAAGTGTATATACCGCAACACAAAAGCTGTGTCAGAGATTGTGTAATTGCCATCCTTCAAGTACTAATATATATACTACAGCGGTCATCCTAGAATTGCGAACGTACATCGTTAATATATAGTCGCTCAAGTAAAGTAGTTTGTTTAATTCCATAAGGTTCAAATAACTTCTTAAAGGGACTGGATGCGGCCTGGACACAGCATTATTAATACACATTTACATTTACCATCATACAGTTGCACTGACTCCATTCCTATGTTCCTTCCGGTTTGAATAGTGTTTATGTTTGAATAGTGTTTATGTTTAAATAGTGTTTATGTGTAAATAGTGTTTATGTTTGAATAGCGTTTATGTTTAAATAGTGTTTATGTGTGAATAGTGTTTATGTGTGCATAGTGTTTATGTTTGAATAGTGTTTATGTTTGAATAGTGTTTATGTTTAAATAGTGTTTATGTGTAAATAGTGTTTATGTTTGAATAGCGTTTATGTTTAAATAGTGTTTATGTGTGAATAGTGTTTATGTGTGCATAGTGTTTATGTTTGAATAGTGTTTATGTGTGAATAGTGTTTATGTTTGAATAGTGTTTATGTGTGAATATGTTTATGTTTGAATAGTGTTTGTTTGAATAGTGTTTATGTTTGAATAGTGTTCATGTTTGAATAGCGTTTATGTTTGAATAGTGTTTGTTTGAATAGTGTTTATGTTTGAATAGCGTTTATGTTTGAATAGTGTTTGAAAAGCGTTTATGTTTGAATAGCGTTTATGTTTATAGCGTTTATGTTTGAATAGCGCTTATGTTTGAATAGTGTTTATGTTTGAATAGTGTTTATGTTTGAATAGTGTGTTTGAATAGTGTGTTTGAATAGTGTTTATGTTTGAATAGCGTTTATGTTTGAATAGTGTTTATGTTTGAATAGTGTTTGTTTGAATAGTGTTTATGTTTGTGAATAGTGTTTATGTTTGAATAGTGTTTATGTTTGAATATCGTTTATGTTTGAATAGCGTTTATGTTTGAATAGTGTTTATGTTTGAATAGCGTTTATGTTTGAATAGTGTTTATGTTTGAATAGTGTTTGTTTGAATAGTGTTTATGTTTGAATAGTGTTTATGTTTGAATAGTGATATTGAATGATATTAACAACTAGTATAAACAAGAGGCCCTAGAGGTCCTGTATCGCACCTACTGCTTGTACACATTTGGTGGAATTCAAAGCTTCCATGTTCTAAACAAGATGGCAATTCAATTCAAATTCTTTTATTCCAAGAGTGTACATGTGTAAAACAGCAATGGATAGAATATATAATGAAAGTTCAACTGTAAAATGGTAATCGTTATGACAAATAAAGGTGGTAGTACAGCGATAGAAAATGATGATAGTGCAGAGCAGAACTGATAGTTTTCACAAAATAGTCTAGTCAAATAAGAAAGTATGATGTAAGTTAAGAGAGATAGGATAGCTATTGCTCATTGGTGTCAGAGGGGAGACAACTCAGCATGCATAGACACGTGTATATTTAATTATATATCATGCTTGTCTCCCTCCCTTTAACCATCTAGACTTAAACTATAATACAAATAATAGTAATATATTAAATATTGAATTATGGTTAATATTAAGTATTGAATGTAGGTCTATAGATGCATGCAAATCAAAATGTAACAATATACGATGTTGGTTCAATTACTTTAAGCATACAAACATGTACGGCATATACAATACATAGAGGATCTTACATGAGTACTCATTCATTATTGAATTTATTAAACGACTTGGCAAAATGATATGATGCGAGGCTCTTGCCGATCATTATATCATTTTTGCTAACGAGTTTAATAAATTCAATAATGAATGAGAACGAATGTTAGATTCTATTTATCACATAACTCACATATCGACTTTTATTGCATTTTGCCTGTCGCTTTAACACGCGAAACCGACATAAACCGTGGGAATTGGATCATAGTCATTATCGATTTTTTTTGACAGCGCATACTAGGCTCATTTGCATACTTATATAATTAGTGATATATCGAAAATATAGAATGGTGTTATTCCACTCTCACACCGTAAGTTATGTGATAAACACATTTAACTAAGTACTAATACATAATTGGTGTAAACAAAATGAATGATATTTTCGTCTGGTAACTACATGAAAATCAGTATTTGCACGGGACTTCGACGTGCTGTCTATAGATATTTCTTCTTGGCCAAAAATAGCCATGAATGCCCTGAATCTCTATCCGGACGATCTTCACAAAGTTGAAACATTGGTTAAACACGTTTATAAGGTTATAGCAGAGTGTGATTACTGATCACGCAGTCGATGGCATGCCATCGCAAATTCACGGGACCACTTTAAAGTGTTCAGGCCCAGTAAGTGTATATATGGTTATAGGGTGAGGATCTCAACGGTTTCAAAGTAATGACATGCTGACTGTATCAGCAGGGTTGGGGATGGACCCCCTGGGCCGATGCTGGTTGGATGACTGTATCAGCAGGGTTGGGGATGGACCTCGGGGCCGATGCTGGTTGGATGACTGTATCCCTCTGTTCATGCCCAGTACGTGTATATATGGTTATGGTGTAGGGATCTCAACAGTTTTCTAGTTATGACACAGGGGCTATGTTCCCACAGGTGGGAACGGACCCCGGGGCCGATTTTGGTTGGATGGTTGTATCCGTCTGTTCATGCCCAGTTAGTGTATATGTATGTTTATAGGATGGGGAGCTCAACAGTTTCCAAGTTATGACCCAGGGGCTATGTCCCCAGAGGTGGGAACGGACCCCAGGGCCAATGCTGGTTGGATAGTTGTATCCGTCTGTTCATGCCAATTAAGTCTATATATGGTTATAAGGAGGGATCTCAACAGTTTCCAAATTATGACCCATGGGTGTATAGTTTACACAACTTATACAGATTATAACAATATACTCGTAGTTTGAAAAACAGAGTTTGTTATTAAAATGATTTATTATTATTATTATTAACTGGGATGGTATAGGCAGTCACACACTAAATAGAAAAAAAACAGTAGAAGTCCTACTTACGTGTTCCTACCCACCGGCGTATATGAGACTAGAGCTAACATATAATATATACTTCCCCCAAATATGAAACACATACACTACGTATTTCCGTTGACCACAAAACAATGCTGCTCCAACACACTTTCCGTGACAATTTTACTTTAAATCTGATTATAACTACGGTCATTACTTGCTTTGATAACATTTCGAAACTTAAACGTGTGTTTGAATAATATTTAGGAAAAATAGTACACATATTCTACATGTACACAGGCCGAATGTATTTGATATTATTGACTTAGACACATTATACATTCTTAACTTGTTACGACCGTTTTTATTTAAACCGGTAATTTTATGCAAAATTTCCTTTCCTCTACATGTTTATTCATCACAAAGTAAACCACAGAACCAATAAATACATTTTTAAATGGGTTGTTATTCATATCAACAAATCGAGGATCGATATTGTCAAAATTGCTTTATACGCTATTACGCGAGTTTTTATAAGATCTATTAAAAAAATAATTTTATTATGTCAAACATTGTTCGTCTGGACATTGCGGTACCAAAGGTTGCAAATGCATTTCCACTGTTTAATAAAAGCTGGACGTCCGCCCATGTCACCCTAAAAAGCAACGGTAGGTGTATACTTTCCCGTACTTAAAGCTACACAGTCCCTATTTTAATTGGTAATAACTCATGAGTATTAATGAATGAATAAATGGTGTTTTATGGCACGTCGACACACAAACAGGTCATATTGTGCGCAAACACTGATGATGAATATTAATGAGTCACGTGTGAAGTAGTTTCAAATCGACGAACACCCCAATAGTCGGTATATAAGCAGAAATCGAAGCGCTAAATAACAAGTCGACATCTGGTTGTTTTGAGGCGAAGTATTAGTTTCATATTGATAACATACAGTATTACGCCAGGCAAAGTTAGTTTACACGAACGACAAGATGGACTACATATGTGGATCCATCTTGAGTTGCGTTCAAATATGTTGCTATTTTGACTCATAATAAATGGTAATTAGTATACTATTTTCTCAAGTAGCGTTATAGTTTGAAATCAGAGGGTCGTGTGTTCGAGCCCCGAAAGAGGCTAACTTTTTTTTTCTGTGTAACTGTTACCTGTTTAAAGGTACGATGTGCACTGGTCGGTGTATATACAGTAAATGATTTCCTGCTGATGATGATTTCTAAGTTTAAAGTCCCTCTACCATATGAGCCCCCGGGAAGAATCCCCCGTTGACTCGGCATTATGTCTGGACTATTGTGTGAGTGATTGTGTGTAGTGCTATGTATCTATCTACAGTCTACTTGAAGCAGATATAGTGCTGCCACACTGGAATACCACGCCGTAGTAAATGATACCCCACCCAGGCACATTATTCGGACACCGGGTTGACCAGACGTAGTACTACTCATTATTTGCTTGTCAGGCATGGGTTACAAGTAACTACTCCATTTTTAAAGTCTTCGGTATGACGCGGTCAGGGGTCTCGAACCCACGACCTCCCGAATGCAAGGCAGACACTCTAACCACTACACGAGAATGTTTCGGTTGATTTCCTGCGCTATATTTGCTCGCTTAAATATCCGATTTCGACATGAGCTGGTGAACATGAAGTTACAAAAAAAGACTCGCCTACAAAGAAGAAGTCGATTGATATAGAGTCTCTGTAGCTTTAAGTAAAACCGCGTAGCCCTGTTTTGTACAGAATTAATACATGATAACACTGAGAAATTTAAATGTATATGCTCAAAGAAAAGTTGCAAAGTTCCTAGTAAAAGATTTCCTAAAGAGATGAACCTCAAATTATGCTGTCAGATTTGTATGAGTTTAAACGTTTATTTTTTTAATTGTATATGCACACGTCACTTTAATAAACTACTGACTGACTGACTGGCTGACTGGCTGACTGGCTGGCTGACTTACTTACTTACTTACTTACTTACTTACTTTCTTTCTTTCTTTCTTTCTTTCTTTCTTTCTTTCTTTCTTACTTTCTTTCTTTCTTTCTGTCTTACTTACTTACTTACTTACTTACGAACGAACTTACGAATGAACGAATAATTATATAGCAGCATCATGCGATATAACGGACCAAACGAATGAGTAATGTAACTGAATAAACACATATTGGCATACCGCCTAGACTCTTATAAATGGCATTATGATTGCCCCTGAGCAACTACATGTTTTGTAACGTTATACTATAAGTGTTCAGTTGATAAACATATTTTTCAGTGATATCAATGTTCTGATCCACACGAAAATACAACAGTTGACATTAAAACTGAAATGAATAATTTTACCTTTAGCGTTGTTAACAGACATAACTATTTATATTATTTATATTACACCAACTCAGCTCATTTTCTGCCAATATAACACCATCATCTGCCAATAAAACACCATCATCTGCTGCCAATAAAACACCGTCATCCAATAAAACACCATCATCTGCCAATAAAACACCATCATCTACCATCATCTGCATACGACAGTTTACTTTTTATTCGCATTACCAACATCAATGCATGGCCCTAACCCTTTAAGGGGGAATTGACCTATTCGAAAATTTAAGGGTACGCATATGAAATATATATATTTGTAAATTTGAAGATATTTGCGATTTGAATCTGAATATTGTTTTGCCGTTATTTAAACATGTTTTTATTAATAACGTCTCAAATATGGCCATGTTTGACGTTTTTCATAAAAGCCCCGTTGTACTCAGTTTTCAAAGTTTTTGACATTTTTAGAGTGTTAGGCTAGTCACATGTAATTACTTTTTATATCAAACTGTTCGTCTTGATGAGACCTTTCAATTGATATATAAATTATATCATTTACAATAAGACATAAAATAATATTTATAGAATTTCCTTTTCTTTCTCCGATTTTTTAAAGTGAAATTTTAAGAAAAAACAAAGTTAAAGCCTTTTATCTTTCAAACGGCTTCATAAAAAACTGCACAGTTTTAATATGTTTTAGGGAATTTAATTTCCTATCGGAGTATAAAATAAAATTTGCTGGTCATCGGGATATTTTTTTCTGTATTCTTGTTTTATGAACAATAATACCCTCCGAAAAAGACGTCGTGTCATGAAAATAACGTAGACGTCGACGGTATTTGTATTAAAGGTACATGTTGGTGATGTATTAACAATTATTTTGTGATAATTACCTATTCGTATATAATTTATAGTTACCGTCTAGATGGACTGTACATGTTACTCAATATAAATTGCTGAATGTTTTTAGCAATTCGTCAATTTCATTGACTGAAATATAACTTATATTAAATATATGTGATTAAATATATGTACGTGAAAACAGACAGTAATGAGTTGTTCGTGATTTTCCAAAAGCTAGCGGTTTCGCCTATCAAACCCATGTATTGTTTCAAAGGTGTCTACAAGAGTATAACACATGCATTACAATATAATACTAATATGAGTAGTAAAAATAGTATTTATATATTATATACGCATTCATAATATGAAAGCAGAATATAATTAAAGTATGCATTTAAATTATATAAGTGTATGCCCTTGTTGTTGTTAGTGTTTGCATGTAGAACACAATTAAGACGTACTGCACGTGGAACAAATTACTGACAGTATGACGTCATACGACTTAAAAATGGCCTCCACCTCTAGCAGGTTTAACACCAGAAAAAAGAGAAAATTTGTATCAAAGGCAAGGAAACAAAAGGAAGAGATTTTAGCTAAATATGTACATAGCATTAAGAAAAAACATATTACAGTTCATGGAAGAAGATTCACTGACATTTCATATTTCGGGGCTATGTTTGATGACGGTTGTCAAACGTGTGGTAAAGATTTGAAGTTCAAAAACTTATTTCGTGAAGGTCACTTTGGACTTTGCTCGAGGTTTTATTTTTCGTGCACTGATTGTGATTTGGAGACAGTTATTGCTACATCAAGGACAACGGGACCAACACATTTAAACAGAAAAGGCGCATATTGTGTTAACACCAAAGCTGCACTCGGTAATGTATAGTAAAGTTTTAATTTATAACAATTTATAACAAGCAAGGTTTTACGCAAGCGTAAAAAAGCTGCCGGTAAGTAAATAAACCGGACTTGAATGCATGTCTTGCATGAGGCTAATCATTTTAGCAATGGTTAAGATACTGATTTAAGGTTGGGGTTTACATGCATTTAAATATGTTAAGTGAAATGATAAACATTGTTATTTTCTTTTTATCGTGTAATAAACGCCACCTTTTATCAACAGTTTATTCACTATTAACATTTTAAATAAAACATCTATGTTCATCTTTTTATGTTTTCCAGTTTTCGAGTTTTTATATTTCCTCCCAGTTGTCCCTTCTTCCCTTTTATTACTGTATGACCTCTACATAAGACCTAACCATTGGATGCTTTTTAAAAGCAGCCAACTTGTTTCATACATTTGTGTTATTTATTTTCTTATGAATCAGTAAACTATCATAATTATAAAGTATCCATATACGGTAATTTATAACTATGATGTCATAGTTATCAAAATGGCGGCTTCCATATCCGTTTCAAAGCAACCTTCAAATGATCATATCTTCTTTGTTTATCATCTGATTTTGATAACTCTTTCATCCTTTTTACAAGTTTTTCAGAATTCCGCGCTATCTCCGTCATTTATTTGCTAAATGCAAGTAGATTTTTGCAGATTGCAAGTAGAAAATATTAGCACTTGATAACTTTTTCAAGTAATAAAAGAAAACCACTAGGTCTCAGTCTACAATTATTCGCTGAATATATTTATCTAACTTAGTTGAATTGGTGGATATAAGTAAGTATTATTATACATTATTAAATTCCTGCATCTAGCTGAGTTGGAAATTGTCAATATTTACATGTATAGCAATCCTTCTAAAATGAATCGAGGTTATACATTATATCAGTGCCTTAATTAAAATAGCAAGTAGAAAACCGTCGCAATTTCTTTTTTAGCAAGTGGCTAAAAATATTAAAATTTGATCCCTGCAGAAAATAATAAAATGGGACAGTGTTAATAAAAAACGTCCCCGACATTGGCAAAAAGGGCCGCTGAGTGGTTTAAACAATGTTCAAGAGTGCACCTTACACTTAATGTTGGGTGACTGTTGTATTCATCAACAGATAACGATATTATTACTACAACCTCATTTGCACGTGAAGCAAGTCGTTATTACATTTGTGTTTTTTATTTTTTGAAATATGTGACTTTTGTTTTCATATTTGTCACAAAATGTTATTTTATACAACCAATCGTGTTACATTTGTCTTATGTTTTTACAGACGTGACTTATTTTTTTAACATGTGTCACCATTTTTACATATGTGACATATTTTACATTTGAGATACAATGCAATGTAATGTAATGTAATATAAAAATTGTTATAGATGATCTTACATGAGTGTCTGTTTAATATTGAATTTATGAAACGAGTTGGATGAAAAAAAAGATATGATGCCGGTTTAATATATTAAATATAAAATAGGCACGAATGTGAGATTCAGTTTATTTCAGAACTCCAATAAAGACTCGTTGGATAAAACTGATTTGATGCTCGGCACAGCCTCATCCCATATAATGTTATCGAACTCGTTTAACAAATTCGATATTAAACAGACACGCATGCAAAATTTCCTCTATATATGACATTACATAAAATAAGATACTTGGATCAACGGATGTCTCAGCCCACACTGATGAGGGTGAGTCATGACATTCCGGACATATAAGCCAGTTTTCCCTCTTAATAACTTGAGAAGAATTTATTAAAACCAAATTTCTTTTGGAATTACATATTTATAAACTGAATGTAAATATATTTTAAACTACACAGCAATACTAATACTATTTTTATCGGTTTTCTCAAATGAAGAAGAAACAACTTACTTTATTGAATGCTGCTCCACATTTAGTAATAGGTAGACTTAATCTGTTATTTATATACAAAACATTAATTTTCTTTTTATCAGTAATTGTGAAAGTTCAAACATAGATATACTTTGAATAGCGGTGTTATCATAATCATAATCATAATCTTTATTGTTTCACTCAGGTTACAACATATATGAAATACATGAAATAACAACATGAGGCATAGTACACAAAATATGATGTTATATAACGGGGTAGGGGTACGTGGGATGTAGGTAGAAGAAGTAGCAGGTAAGGGAGAAGTGAGGCTATGATTACATAGTTAGATGTAGAATACTAGAGCAGTTGCAATTCAGTATTATTACTTTGTGACGATTATTATGCACTTGATGAATCAGTTTTAAGTGTGGTGCACATTTTAATACAATTCGATACAGAAACAAATGAGTAGAATAGTCTATTTAAATTGCAATATACCACACTGCAGAGAGAAAAACCAAGAAACGTGACAGAGGGTATAAGTTGTTCCTTTGTCAGTTTCTTTTTTCTTTTTTTTTTTAACAAAAAATAAATATTTTTTTAAATATATATATATAAGTTATATATATATATATATATTTTATACACGAATTCGTACTAAATGTAGCTCTTGCGAACTATTAAAGCTAATTTAAGGGGAGCGGGTGGTGTGAAATGCAAAAGTAAATAAATATTATTATATTACTATGAGGAAGAGAATACAAAGTGTTCCCTACTGAAAGCCCTTTCCAATGCTATCAAAGGTGCTGATGCATTGTGCGTCAGCGTGACAGATAGTCACACCCACGTGGTATAGCCTATGCATTGTTCTATAGTGACAGTCAGATTAGCCTATGCATTGTTCTATAGTGACAGTCAGATTAGAATACAGTCAGATTAGAATGATGATACATTTCATAACTGCCCATAGATAAATGACTGTGCACAGCACGCAATAGATAGTGTTTGTTAAAATAAATAGTTACCCAGTCAAAAGGTATACAAACAGTTTATACCGATTAAGATTTACCGGACAATTATGTGCATAAGAAAATGAAATGAAATCAAGTTTATTTGAAAAAGTGTAATTTATAGTGAAGCATTTCAGAAATCGATTGAAGATCAAAAGTGTGAGAGAGTGAGAGAGAGAGAGAGAGAGAGTAGTAGTAGTAGTAGAAGTAGTAGTAGTAGTAGTAGAAGAAGTAGTAGAAGCAGCAGCAGCAGCAGCAGCAGCAGTAGTAGTTTCTGACAGACAGGTCGACATATCGTGGGATCAGTGCAAAACTATTGTATCTCCTTCTGTATTCATATGTAGTTACAATAGTTTTGCACTGACCCCCTCGATATGAGGCCGAAGATAAGTTTCAAATCCAATAAGAGTTTTGCTTAATTAATTCATTCATTACATTAAAATGTTAATTTCCATTTAACGATAAAATAAGAACTGTATTTAACAATAATAAACAAGTAATATATATTTTACATTACCATTACATGTGCAATTATGAAAACCATATATGCAGCGAATAAACCCATCGACTAGTGTGTACGAGAATACCGCATTAGAAATGGGTATTATTCCATAAAAAGGTATTATTCCATTAAAATACAGATTTGCACTTATTCCATTCCAATACTTGCGTTTCATTTAGTTTCATTATGCTCCGTAAAAAATCCCGGACATATTGCCGCATTCTACACTTTAGTAGACTGCTCTACGAAAACGTCATTTGAGGCAATAAAACGGCAAGCTTTGAACATTGAAAAATATGTGTTTATACCATTCAAGCTTTTTAGACGGGTTCCCTAGGAATTGAAGTTGTAATGCATGCTTATTGTCGGCTACATGATTAACAGTCAAGTGTGTAGTTTTTACGTATTAATCGTGTGTGGTTGTTGTTGTTGTTAATTCTAAGGTTTATAGACCGTCCGCCAACGAACACCGTCTAGAATGACACAGAATGTCAACTAACACAACGAGGAACCCTGACGCGATGGGCACAATAGAGTCTGGTCTGTGTATTAATCGTGTGTGTGTGTGTATTTCTAAGGATTATAGTCCCTCCACCTACGACAGGCGTCCTACCCGACGATTATAGGCACAATGTCTGGACTTTTATCTGTGTGTTGTTGTGTGATGTGATGATATGTCTACTTGAAGCAGCGAACTCAATGGTTTCTTTATAGTGCTGCCACACTGGAATACCACGCCGTAGTAGACATGATATCCCCACCCACCCAGTCACATTATTCTGACACTGGTCAATCAGTCGTAGCACTACCCATTATTTGCTCGTCAGGCAAGGGTTACAAGTGACTACTCTATTTATAAAGTCTTTGGTATGACGCGGTCAGGGGACTCGAACCCACGACCTCCCGAATGCAAGGCAGACGCTATAACCACTACACCACAATGCTTCGGTGTATTAATCGTGTGGACCCAAAATCAACTATTAAACTTCACCAAAGGTAACTTTTGTTCTGGTCCGTTATTTAGAATATAAACAATATAAATACTTACTAAGTTTTAAAGTACTTCGTTAAGTATGTTTACTTCATAACATGTTAGTATATAAATGGCCCTGAAAAGTTAAGTAATATTCATCGCTTAGATACGTTTAAATTACCTCCCTTTAATAAACTGGAATACACAAAATTTAGGCTATTCTTAAAAAAGATAATATTGCTTTGCTCCGACCTACGCACTGAAAAGGCAGCTTCCAATCTTGTTTGAGCATTTAAAGGACTCACACCTCACCCCCACACAACCCACTCCACTCCCACCACCACCCCCACACAAGCCACTCCACTCCCACCACCACCACTACATCTTTTAGGGTCGCGCCGCAAATCGCACCAATACCGGGTATATAACACCTATACAGTATGTATTGTTATTTTATTTATTATTATTATCAATCAATCTAAACTGAAACATAATAATCAGACACATTAAAACAGACCGTATGTTTAAAATGGACACTGTTTTGCAAAACGCTTCACGACTTTCGGAGGTATTTGTAAAAGAAAAATATGTGTGTGGTCCTATCTACCTACTCACTTAACACTTTTCTGGTGTTTAAGCACAGCAAACCAACACTTTTTAAGGATAATCTTTTGTTACTCATATTTTAATCTTCAGCTATGTTCCATGCCGGTATTGGAGAGACGCAAGTAAATGCATTTATGACGACACTCGGCATACCAGCCATTAAGACTATTAAAAAACGGGGGAAAGAGATATTGGTCCATTTATCGAAAAAAACTTGTCCCAAGGCGACTGCGGATGAAAAGATGATAACTCTTAAACATCTGAGTAACAACACCACAGCAACACCAGGTCAGCATATGGAATTCCAGTTTCAGCTGGAAGAGACATTATATCTATTTGAAACAGACGGTAATTGTTTTCTATATTCAACACATATTGACGGCATAACGGCTCTTAAACAAAAGCCTGATCTGGTTTATTGTTGTGTGTTTGTACAATGTTTTATTGGATGATAACTCGTTTATAAACTCTTAATGTTGTACACTAGGGTGATTTTGTGTTAACACACTGCTTAATTTATAACTTAAAAGGACACTCGGCAATTTTGATGTTTTAAACTCGTGGCATCGCGTTAGTTTTTCTACATAAATTACATATATGCAAATCATTATAAATAATTATTGATTGTCAAAGTAAATTGTTTTTATTTTTTACTACGAATTGCTGATTATAGCGATAATATTTGTAAGCTTAGGTTGAATAACGAAGACATAATGAAAACTCCAAATTGTATTATATTAATATGTGCCAACAGATATAACGTCAAACTGATACTGAATTGATAAATCGAGGTGAAAATAATTATCAAAAATTGTCTTGTGTCCCATTAAAATGTTATTATCATGTACTCTTTGTAATGAGTATACACATAAATTCCAGTTTCAAATTCTTAATTTCACTTAGGATATACATACGAATAGCATAAGAAACTGTGTAACAAATCATCAAATAGAATTTAAACGTGTGTACCTCAAGAAACGACTATATACAAACTATCTAGCAATGCAGTGTATGTATTTCTAACCAATAGAATTACAGATGTTACAGAATTAATAATAATATATAAATATAGAACTGATCAACATATATCACATATTCAGGAGAACACAGTTTAAATTCAAAGTATACACAGAATGCGCACAACGATATAAAGTTGTTGCCATTACAGCCACGTGGGACGATGCATCAACTGTCGTCTGGTTCTTTTGAGTTACAGTCACGTGCTACATATATGATACCAGAAAACTCGTCTGCAACAGCGTGTTTGAATACAAATAACGACACTGTCCAGTTCACGTTCGATGAGGCCTTGGCTTGTTTAGAAGATGAAGCGGAAGGTAAAACACGAGTTTTATTGCACGACAGTGTCACCTGATTTTTAAAGCAATGTATACTGAAAGGAAAAAGAAACGCATAATGTGTATTTCCGCTATATATTGTATGTTTAATATGCTACTGCTAATCGAATGATACAGGGCGACATTAGGCCTGTCCTTTCGTAAAGAAGGTTTAAACAGCACTCCTTTAAAGTTTCATTATCGACAAAACGCGCATTTGGCTCAAGCAGGTGAGCAAAGTTAGGATTTAAACGTTGCAATCGCTTAACATTAAAGACAATACTGAAATGGCTTAACTTTTTCAAGCGAAACTTCAACATTTATGAATTTCGTGTAATACTTTGATTAAAAGGTCTACTACATGACAGAGTTGTCCTTTCTGTAATTAGTTGTAGCCCCTTTTGTACAAAACACGTTGAGATATATCTGGAATATTGCGTAGAATTAGGTGTATCTAATAGTGTGGTATAGGCAATGTTTTGATTATGCGTTTCTTTTTCCTTTCAGTATATTTTGCTTCTGATAAAGCAGCGTCTGCTTATTTTAATGTTGTTTAAAAAGCATAATAAGCAAAGCATTCTGCGTATTGTAAACGAATTGTGAAGTATAGTACTATGTTATACTCTTTAATACATTATCCTTTATTTGTTGTGTGACTGACACTACACTTTTTATTTAAAAAAAGCTTTGATAAATAATCAAACCATTGTCTGTCTAGTAGATTCTAATTATGAGAAAACGGACAAACAGTTCATGAAAGCATACGCTGTAATGATAAAGAGTAGGATAAAGAAAGGTTTACATGTTTAATAACAACACATATATCTTATGATATTCAGCATGATTGACGGCTGCCTGGAAATTGTATATACATTAAACACACTTTTAAATGAACTTGAACTTATTGTTTTACCCTAGAGATATACCAAATACATGTTGATAGTTATTGCGGTAATTTGAGATTCGAGCGAATTAGACATGATGCATGAAAATAAATTAAATTTAGAGTTTTCACATGAACTCTAGAAAAGAAGAAAAAATAAACGGACGGAAAAAGAAGTAGAAGCAATATTTATCATTTAGGGTACCAGTGTTTGTTTCCAATGTTTGCGTCAACGTCGTTAGTCGTACACATATTATATTTACGACGCGACGTCGACAGAGACGCCTTCTTTGTAAGGGTATCATGGTTAATAAAACAAGAATACTGAAAAAAATATTCCGATGACTAGCAAATTTTATTTTATATTCGGATAGGAAATTAAATTCCCTATAACATATTGAAATTGTGCAGTTTTTTATGAAGCCGTTTAAAAGATAAAAGGCTTTAACTTTATTTTTTCTTAAAATTTCACGGTAAAAAATCGGTGAAAGAAAAAGGAAATTATATAAATATTATTTTATGTCTTATTGTAAATGAAATAATTTATATATCAATTGAAAGGTCTCATCAAGACGAATAGTTTGATATAATATGTAATTACATGTGACTAGCCTAACACTCTTAAAATGTCAAAAACGTTGACAACTGGGTACAACGAGACTTTTATGAAAAACGTCAAACATGGCCATATTTGAGACGTTGTGATTCAAAACATGTTTAAATAACGGCAAAATAAAATTCAGATTTAAATCGCAAATATCTTCAAATTTACAAATATATATAGTTCATATGTGTACCTTTAAATTTTCGAATAGGTCAATTCCCCCTTAATACGAACAGCTTGTTATTATTATTCGCCAGTGGAAGCCGGTGGAAGCCGATGAATATATATATTTGATAAGTGCACTGGGAGGAGAAATAACTATTGGGAACACTTTTATTTTGTGAAGTACTATTGAAGTACTATTCTTAACAAATATTCACGGCGCGTTATTGGAGTGGGTGTGCGTTGGAGGAGTGGGTGTGTGGGTGTGGGGGGGGGGGGGCTGGAGAGAGGGGCAGGGTGGGGAGGGGAGAATACTAAAAATAAAACAGTATTAAATACTATGGAGAGGGAACTATGTAAAGTGTTCCCTATTGAAGGACCTTTTTAGTCGTACAGGCTACTTGAAATTCGCGGTAGTAAAAATCTTGATCGACTATTTATTCAGAATATTATGTGTTACATTGCTACCGGCAAACTGATGTTGAGACGTGGACCAGAGAAGACTGAAGCAATAAGATTTATGATTTAATTTCAGCTCTATTTACATAAAACTGCAATAATCGAGACTTTGACTGAATTACAGCTCTGCGCGTTATCACAGTTTCACGTTTGTGTTTAATATAAGCTCATGATATACCTTTGCCACTATTTTTTTCTTTCTAGAATCTCTATATAATTTCGTTAAAAAACGTTTTCATTGTGTAAACAAGTCACTGACTGTTATGTTACTCTATAAGTATCACTATATAAACAAGTTATCGAGACAAGACTAGCATATCTGCGTTTTATAATCTCACACAAATGCATACCAAAATGTTACTGTTATAGTTTCAAATTAATTTAATTTCTATTTTATGATGATCAGTTTCCTTAAACCGGTCAGTGTAACTAGCAACGCCGTATGTGTACGACAGTGTAACTAGCAACGCCGTATGTTCACGTCAGTGTAACTAGCAAGTCGTATGTACACGTCAGTGTAACTAGCAAGCCGTATGTACACGTCAGTGTAACTAGCAACGCCGTATGTTCACGTCAGTGTAACTAGCAACGCCGTATGTACACGTTAGTGTAACTAGCAACGCCGTAGGTACATGCCATTGTAACTAGCAACGCCATAGGTACACGTCGGTGTAACTAGCAACGCCGTAGGTACACGTCAGTGTAACTAGCAACGCCGTTTGTACACGTCATTGTAACAAACAACGCCGTATGTACACGTTAGTGTAATTAGCAACTCCGTATGTACACGACAGTGTAACTAGCAACGCCGTAGGTACACGTCAGTGATACTAGCAACGCCGTATGTACACGACAGTGTAACTAGCAACGCCGTAGGTACACGTCATTGTAACTAGCAAGGCCGTATGTACACGTCATTGTAACTAGCAACGCCGTATGCACAAGTCAGTGTAACTAGCAAAGCCGTAGGTACACGTCAGTGTAACTAGCAACGCCGTATGTACACGTCATTGTAACTAGCAACGCCGTATGTACACGTCAGTGTAATTAGCAACTCCGTATGTACACGACAGTGTAACTAGCAACGCCGTAGGTACACGTCAGTGTAACTAGCAACGCCGTATGTACACGACAGTGTAACTAGCAACGCCGTAGGTACACGTCAGTGTAACTAACAACGCCGTATGTACACGTCATTGTAACTAACAACGCCGTATGTACACGTCAGTGTAATTAGCAATTCCGTATGTACACGTCAGTGTAATTAGCAATTCCGTATGTACACGTCAGCGTAACTAGAAACGCCAGAGGTACACGTCAGTGTAACTAGCAACGCCGTAGGTACACGTCAGTGTAACTAGCAATTCCATATGTACACGTCAGTGTAACTAGCAACGCCGTAGGTACACGTCAGTGTAACTAGCAACGCCGTGTGTACACGAGAGTGTAACTAGCAACGCCGTAGGTACACGTCAGTGTAACTATCAAGCCGTATGTACACGTCAGTGTAACTAGCAACGCCGTAGGTACACGTCAGTGTAACTATCAAGCCGTATGTACACGTCAGTGTAACTATCAAGCCGTATGTACACGTCAATGTAACTAACAACGCCGTATGTACACGTCAGTGTAACTATCAAGCCGTATGTCCACGTCAGTGTTACTAGCAACGCCGTATGTACACATCAGTGTAACTAGCAACGCCGTATGTACACGTCAGTGTAACTAGCAACGCCGTATGTACACGTCAGTGTAACTAGCAACGCCGTATGAACACGTCAGTGTTACTAGCAACGCCGTATGTACACGTCAATGTTACAAGCAACGCCGTATGTTCACGTCAGTGTAACTAGCAACGCCGTGTACGTCAGTGTCATAGCAACGCCGTATGTACACGTCGTATGTGTACGACAGTATAACTAGCAACGCCGTATTCGCACGACAAGCAACGCCGTATGTGCACGTCAGTGTAACTAGCAACGCCGTAGGTACACGTCAGTGTAACTAGCAACGCCGTGTGTACACGAGAGTGTAACTAGCAACGCCGTAGGTACACGTCAGTGTAACTATCAAGCCGTATGTACACGTCAGTGTAACTATCAAGCCGTATGTACACGTCAATGTAACTAACAACGCCGTATGTACACGTCAGTGTAACTATCAAGCCGTATGTCCACGTCAGTGTTACTAGCAACGCCGTATGTACACATCAGTGTAACTAGCAACGCCGTATGTACACGTCAGTGTAACTAGCAACGCCGTATGTACACGTCAGTGTAACTAGCAACGCCGTATGAACACGTCAGTGTTACTAGCAACGCCGTATGTACACGTCAATGTTACAAGCAACGCCGTATGTTCACGTCAGTGTAACTAGCAACGCCGTGTACGTCAGTGTCATAGCAACGCCGTATGTACACGTCGTATGTGTACGACAGTATAACTAGCAACGCCGTATTCGCACGACAAGCAACGCCGTATGTGCACGTCAGTGTAACTAGCAACGCCGTAGGTACACGTCAGTGTAACTAGCAACGCCGTGTGTACACGAGAGTGTAACTAGCAACGCCGTAGGTACACGTCAGTGTAACTATCAAGCCGTATGTACACGTCAGTGTAACTATCAAGCCGTATGTACACGTCAATGTAACTAACAACGCCGTATGTACACGTCAGTGTAACTATCAAGCCGTATGTCCACGTCAGTGTTACTAGCAACGCCGTATGTACACATCAGTGTAACTAGCAACGCCGTATGTACACGTCAGTGTAACTAGCAACGCCGTATGTACACGTCAGTGTAACTAGCAACGCCGTATGAACACGTCAGTGTTACTAGCAACGCCGTATGTACACGTCAATGTTACAAGCAACGCCGTATGTTCACGTCAGTGTAACTAGCAACGCCGTGTACGTCAGTGTCATAGCAACGCCGTATGTACACGTCGTATGTGTACGACAGTATAACTAGCAACGCCGTATTCGCACGACAAGCAACGCCGTATGTGCACGTCAGTGTAACTAGCAACTTAACGTCTCAAATTTGGGCGATTATTAAGAAAAAAATATCGTTTATCGCAAAGTTTAGCGTTTTATTATCTTTACAGTGGCAAACAACACTACCTACTTACTGTATTATAACAGACTTTTATCGCAGAAAAGCAATGAGAAAAGCAATCGACGGTTTCTGCCCCGAATCGGCAAAGAAATCTCCGGCATTTTGTTTTTTGTATTGAAAGTTTGAGGCAACCATGGGGAACTCCTCAAATTGTTAATTAAGGTCTCACATCTCAATTAATTTTCCCATAGGGTTACTGTACAGCCTTTTCCAACATCTGAGCTTCAAAGCTGTGCAGCAGACATTGTTGTTGGTTTAATATCTTTAGTATAGCCAAGACCATTCGTTTAAAACAATAAAATACATAGGTTAGCTAGGTTGCTTTTTTTTTTCGCTCATGTTTATGTGACCCCTATGGAAAATACAAAATTCATACACTGTCTAGATAAATATGTGGTGCTTAGGTCAAACACTTCTGAAATTTGAATGAAACTTAATATGAACATGGGATTTTCTGCATCATCTGCCTTTTACACTGCAGATGTATGCTAAAGCAAAGAAAAACCTATTTTACGAATTAAAAAATTGAGAAAAATATAGAATTATTTTCTGTTTTCCTTTTATCTCTAGGTCCGTGAGTTTTCAGGGGAGATAATAGAGGTGTGAAACCTTAAGCGGCCTCTTTATTAATTTGAACCTGCGCACTTTCTTTTGCTCAAGTATGTTTAAGAATACAAATACCATCTCTAATGAGAGGCTAGTGTCATACTTTCAATATAAATTAAAACATGTGATAGCCAAAATATAAGTTGGTACATAAATGTAATTGTCTTTATTTCTCCTTATTATCCTTCTGTCATTCTGAAATCTCGATCTATTTTTTTCACGAGATTTTGAGCTCGGGTCGGCTCAACACCGATTCTGTATACTGACTGTTGTGACAACGCAGTATGCTATATTGCTGCAGTATGCCATTTAAATGGCTCACTGCAGCAACTTATATGGCTTACTGCTGCAGTATGGCATACTACGTCGCAAGGTGTAACGCAGTGCTATATGTGTACTTTTTCATATGGCAAAGTGTTAATTTTGAGATTATGGTAACACAACTCTTATTAAATTAGCAAAATAAAACAATTTGATAAAACTATACATACAAAAATGAACATGGTTTATTATTTCGTGTAATAAAACAATTTCTTTTCTCGGTGGAAATCTAAAAGCTTATTGAAAACTATGTTAAATTGCAGAACTTGCAATAGTAGAATGAATAACACGTATTTTCTTGGTAATGTAATTGTTTGTTTGATTAATCCAGATTATTTTGTTGATTTATTTTGTTCAGACGTGAACACTTTGCTAAAGAAAACAGACATTTATTGCAATATACATATTCTGGGCCAGTTTGGTGAAGATTGGGATGACGTTAATTAATCTATATAGTTAAATCAGATTAAATAGCCGTTCAAAGAAGCTTTCGAAATTACAATTAAAAAATACTTAAGTCTAGAAATGTAATTGTTGAATTTCGGTTAACTGACCTTTCTTAGAACAAAACACAGTCGGTTGGTCGGTCGGTCGGTCTATTGTTCGGTATATCTGTTGCAGCAATAATGTGGAGCAACCTACTTCTGCATTTATAAAGATAGTGGCTTGAAACTTGATATACAGGGTCATCATCAAGTGTAGATGTGTTACACTATACTGTATTTAGTATAAGCAAACTTGTGGAGCTAACTCCTCCAACAGTTTTCGAGATATTGGTTTCAAACTTACTATACATGATCGACATAATGTGGAGGTGTGCGTGACACGAGTTTAGTTCAGTTTCTGCATTGCAGAGTTATTTCCCTTGGACTTAGCTAAAGTCACTTTTTTTGCTCAAGCCATGTTGCGGAGCAAACTATTTCAAGATACTGGTTTGAAATTTGATATACATGATTGACCC
This sequence comes from Cyrtodaria siliqua, assembly GCA_037043455.1. NCBI lineage: Eukaryota > Metazoa > Mollusca > Bivalvia > Adapedonta > Hiatellidae > Cyrtodaria > Cyrtodaria siliqua. The sequence goes on along the minus strand of JAWPHD010000397.1, from coordinate 404,934 downwards.
TAACCCAAACTCAAACAAAAAGGTTAATGTAACGTATATTTGTAGTAAGTAGGTCACATTGTCAAAGCTTTCAGTGTATGATCAGTGCTTCATGACAGGAAGGTGCTGTTAATGTTAGTTGGATGAAGATCAATACTGAAATATAACAAAAATAAAATGCCCCACCTCCCCCTTCAGCGACCTCGTTTGCAGCATATGGTCAGAGGAAGGTGCTGTTAAAATTTAATGAAGATCGGACATGGTGATGCTGAGATATAACAAAAACAAAATGTTGAGGCCCGCCAGCCGCCCACCCGGTTTTCGCCAATCTATAAGCTGTTTTTTTTGAAAACCCGGCTAAAAATGATTATTAATTTATTTGTTTAACAGATAACTGATATTTCCTTCACTTAATTTACTTACATCAAAATGAGCGATGACATACTGCAGCAGTCCGTCGATACGTACCAAGGAACTGCTGCACTAAGCCATTTTAAAATTCATACATAGTACTGCAGAAGTCATACTACGTAGTGCTGCTGCTGCAGTAGGCTACAAATGGCATACTACAGCAATATGTTATACTGCGGCAATATGTTATAATGCAGCAATATGTTATAATGCAGCAATATGTTATACTGCAGCAATATGGCATACTGCAGCAATATCTTATAATGCAGCAATATGTTATACTGCGGCAATATGGCATACTGCGGCAATATGTTATAATGCGGCAATATGTTATACTGCGGCAATATGGCATACTGCGGCAATATGTTATAATGCAGCAATATGTTATACTGCGGCAATATGGCATACTGCAGCAATATGTTATAATGCGGCAATATGTTATAATGCGGCAATATGTTATAATGCGGCAATATGTTATACTGCAGCAATATGGCATACTGCAGCAATATGTTATTATGCAGCAATATGTTATACTGCGGCAATATGGCATACTGCGGCAATATGTTATAATGCGGCAATATGTTATACTGCGGCAATATGGCATACTGCGGCAATATGTTATAATGCGGCCATATGTTATAATGCGGCAATATGTTATAATGCGGCAATATGTTATAATGCAGCAATATGTTATAATGCGGCATTATGGCATACTGCAGCAATATGTTATACTGCGGCAATATGTTATAATGCAGCAATATGTTATACTGCAGCAATATGGCATACTGCAGCAATATGTTATAATGCAGCAATATGTTATAATGCGGCAATATGGCATACTGCAGCAATATGTTATAATGCAGCAATATATTATACTGCGGCAATATGTTATACTGCGACAATATGTTATACTGCAGCAATATGTCATACTGCGGCAATATGGCATACTGCGGCAATATGTTATACTGCGGCAATATGGCATACTGCGGCAATATGTTATACTGCAGCAATATGTTATACTGCGGCAATATGGCATACTGCGGCAATATCTTATAATGCGGCAATATGTTATACTGCGGCAATATTGCATACTGCAGCAATATGGCATACTGCGGCAATATGTTTTACTGCGGCAATATGGCATACTGCAGCAAGAAGTTATAATGCAGCAATATGTTGTACTGCGGCAATATGGCATACTGCGGCAATATGTTATACTGCGGCAATATGGCATACTGCAGCAATATGTTATAATGCAGCAATATGTTATATTGCAGCAATATGTTATACTCCGGCAATATGGCATACTGCGGCAATATGTTATACTGCGGCAATATGGCATATTGCAGCAATATGTTATAATGCAGCAATATGTTATACTGCGGCAATATGGCATACTGCAGCAATATGTTTTAATGCATCAATAAATTATACTGCAGCAATATGTTCTACTGCAGCACTATTGCATACTGCAGCAATATGTTATACTGCAACAGTATGGCATACTGCAGCAATATGGCATACTTAAGCAATATGTTATACTGCGGCAATATGGCATACTGCAGCAATATGTTATACTGCGGCAATATGGCATACTGCAGCAATATGGCATACTGCAGCAATATTGCATACTGCAGCAATATGTTATACTGCGGCAATATGGCATACTGCGGCAATATGGCATACTGCAGCAATATGTTATACTGCGGCAATATGGCATACTGCAGCAATATGTTATACTGCAGCAATATGGCATACTGCAGCAATATGTTATACTGCGGCAATATGGCATACTGCAGCAATATGTTATACTACATCAATATGGCATACTGCGTTGTCACAGAGCTCAATGCTCAACTTTATAGTGCAGCCACACTGGACTACGGGCGTCCGTGGCCGAGTGGTTAGAGTCTCTGACTTGCAATCACTGCTGTAGGTTCGATCCCTCAGGGGCCTAGGAATCTTTATGTGAGGAAGCTATCCAGCTGGCTTGCGGAACGTCGGTGGTTCTACCCAGGTGCCCGCCCGTGCACGAAAATTGCCCGGAGGGGCACCTGGGGTCTTCCTCCACCAGTGGTAGCTGGAAAGTCGCCATATGACCTTAGCTGTTGGTGCGACTATAAAATCCAATTCAATTCAATTCACACTGGACTACCACGTCGTAAACACATGGTAGGATACCCAACCCAATCACACTGTGCTGAAACTGGGCCGAACAGTGATAGAACTACGATTTATTTGCTGAACTTCAAGCACGGGATCTACTAGAACCACTTTTATGAAATCTTTGGAATGACTCGGCCGGGGATTGGACCCTCCACCTCCCCGTATACCACTAACTCGGCCGGGAATTGGACCCTCGACCTCCCCGTATACCACTAACTCGGCCGGGGATTGGACCCTCCACCTCCCCGTATACCACTAACTCGGCCGGGAATTGGACCCTCGACCTCCCCGTATACCACTAGGCCACGCCACAGTATCATTAAACATTAATTACTATCAAGTTTTAAAACATAGAAGTGTGCAACATAATCTTTGCAAAGCGTGAACGATCCACTTGCGCGTCATGTTAAAAAAACCTGACCCTTGGGTCAAAATTAGCACTTCCCTCCTCAACGACACATGCCATGGGATTAATACATCACATTAATGGGATAATTAAATAAAATTTCATTATATAAACATCTTACCTAATAAGAAATAAGATCCATTCATTGCAATCAATAACACTTCATCGCACGAAAGTTAAATCGAGAATGAAAACACTTTCTCTCTCGAGTAATTTCGTTTTGGGCAAAAATCAACAATCCAGAAAAAGGTAAACTTTCAAAATTAATGTTTGGTCTACTATGCAGTCATTTATAGCGCAACACATTTATAAAACGGAACTTTTAGCGGTTACGTCAGATTAGAGACAGACTGATTACATGTGATCTAATATATAGACCTTTCCAAATACTAAATGGTTCAGTAAATCAGAAGCTAAAATATATATTCAGTGGTATTTTAAAATGATGAATTCGAGCAACGTCATCACCTATTGTTTATTTGGATAGAAGTTTTGCTTTGAAAACTACCTTATGCCCCCATTTCACTTGCGCTGCGTCAGTGTCAATCAGGGTCGGTCAGTAAATTTTGGGCTGTCGCAAAACTCTTCGAGCATTTTCGAACATTTTCGAACACAAATGTCACATCCACGATTCATATCGGTCAGAGTTACGTCAGTATTCGGTCAAAATGGGCCGGTGTCGGTCGGTGTGCGGCAATAGCTGCGTTGATGGTGCGATGATGAGTGTCAGAGTTGCGATGCACTGGGATGCACATAGGACAGACATACGTCGATGTGGGTTAGTGTGCGACGCAGTTGCGTCGATGTTACGCCATGGAGGGTCACAGAGGGTCAGACATGTTAATGGGTGCGATCTTCGTTGATTTAAAATAGTGTGATTTCAGGCCTGGGGTGGTCCAATCTAGTCCAGTCCAGTCCAGGGACAGTATGGATGAGCAAGTACTAGGACTTTTCCAGGCTGATCTGATTGTTCAGCATCATGCCTACATCCGTGTCCATGCCGAGGTCCTGCAGGAAAGAAGGAGGCGATGGGCCCGAAGAAGATATAGCAAGAAGCGGTTCTGGGTGAGGACCTGGTTAACAGAAGATGAGCGAGTCTCAGCTGGCCAGTACCACAACCTTATGGTCAAGCTCCGGAACGATGATGTGCAGTCGTTCACTAACTACCTGCGCATGCCTCCAGACATGTTCCAATTCCTGCTCAACCGGCTGACGCCTCGCCTCCAGAAGAAGGACACCAAGTTCAGACGACCACTGGAACCAGGGCTGAAGTTGGCTGTGGTACTCCGGCACCTGGCTACTGGGGACAACTACCCAAGTTTGCAGTACAACTTCAGAGTGTCCAGACACACCATCACCAGCTTTCTGCCAGATGTCTGTCAGGCCATCATCGATGAATTTGCAGAAGAGGAGGTCCAATGCCCCGTCACCCCCGATGAATGGAGAGAGGTGGCCCTGCAGTTCCAGAGGAGGTGGAACGTCCCTCATGCTCTAGGTGCCCTGGATGGGAAACATGTGGCCATTAAATGCCCAATCAAGTCAGGCTCCTACTACTATAACTACAAGGGGTTTTACTCCATTGTCCTAATGTCCCTGGTTGATGCCAACTACAGGTTCCTGTGGTGTGATGTGGGAGGAGCCGGTCACATGTCAGATGCCCAGATCTTCAACGGCAGTGAGCTCAAAGAGGCCATGGACAACCGTACCATACGGTTCCCCCCAGAAGATCCACTGCCTTCTGATGATGAGGACACCCCCTACTTCCTCCTTGCGGACGACGCATTCGCACTCCGTACCAACTTGATGAAACCTTACTCCACCCGAGGCATGACCAGATCACAGGCAATGTACAATTACCGCATATCAAGAGGACGTCGGGTTGTAGAGAATGCCTTTGGCATCATGGCAAACCGGTTTAGAGTACTCCTTGGTAGGATGCAGCAGTCTCCAGAGGTGGTCCAGCTCATCGTCAAGTGCTGTGTGATCCTCCACAACATGATGCGCAGGCGGTACCCGGGAGAGCAGCCGGGCCAGTTTGATGGGGAAGACGATGACCACAATCTCATCCCAGAAGAATGGCGCCAGAATGCCAACATGCATGAGATACGTAATGTGGATGCCCCTAACAAGGACAGCAAGGCTGGGAAGCAGCAGCGTGAACTCCTTCGGCTCTACTTCAACAGTCCCGCTGGCTCCGTGCCATGGCAGGGCAGGATGGTGCCTGGTGGAAACTAAGGTCAAGGACCCCGGCAAGGAGAGGAGATATGACGTTTGTGTTTGTAGGCTAATAAATAACACTTATGTTTTGCTATACTGTTGTCCGTTGTTGTTCATTGGTATAATTCCCAAATATGGAAGTATGAATTGACCATCCAATTGTCAATTACGATTAATAAAACAAAATTATCATGTTATGTCATGTTAAATTATCACAACAAGTGGATGGTCAATTCAGACTTCCACACCCAAAGTACCAAATTTCTAATTAATTATTTAGAAATAAATTGGCATTTTTATACGCCCGTTTGTAGAACGGGACGTATTATGTGTTGGCATTGTCCGTCCGTCTGTCCGTCCGTCCGTCTGTTAACTCAGGTTCACCTTGTTTGTAGTAACAACCTTGCGTAATCAACTCCTCCTACAGTTTCCAAGCAATCCATTTGAAACTTCACACGTGCATTATATACATCATGAACATGTGCACTTCCTCTTTTCATGCCGAATTTTTTTTTCATACTTTTCACTAGCATTATATATTTAATTTATATGTAACCCAACTCCGACAACGCCTCGACAGGCGTATGTTGCGACCTTCGGCGCGCTTATGTTTGTCAAATTAAGTAAGTTGTTATTAACAACAATTAACAAAAATGTTGCAAAACAAAGTTTTGTTTATTATCACCATCTCCACGAGTGGGCTACATACAAGGGCAACACGTCATAGACAACGCTATGTATACAACATTATAAAACAATAAGCACATCAAAGTGCAACACTATCCAAAATCCACATTTGTCTCTACGAAAAGTGCAGTGTCCATAGACTGTCTACTGCTTTCTGGTGTCTTCCTGCTGTTGCAGGTCCACTTCGTCATCTAGTAAACTCCTGTGAAAGGTAGGGGTGTTGAGCTCGCTAGACTGGGATCCACCGAAGCCGCTGAGTGATAAGTCAGATAACCTGGCTTCAGGATTAGGGCAGGAAGAAGGCCTGGCTGTGTCTGGCTGCTGGTCCGGAGGTGGGCACGAATAATTGAAGCCCTGGATGTTTCGGGCCATCCAGGCTGGTTCTTGAGACCCCCACACGTCAGGCTGGGTTGCAAGCTGCTGGGGCTGGGGCCAACAGTGTGGTGGAGGCTGCCACTGGGAGATTTCGGCTGGTGCTGGTCTCGTGTAGGAGGTGCGAGGCTGCTGGGGAGGCTTGAAGGGGACCTGACCAGGCTTAGTAAGCTGGGCAGGCTGCAACTGAGGCTGAGGGTTCTGCCTGTTGCTCTGCTGCTCGAGGAGGGACTCCATAAACCTGAATGACTCTCTCTTGAAGCTCGACCACAGCTCTTGGTTCAGCTGCTGGCCGCACTGATTGAGGTAGTCACAGTATGCAGACCGGTCCTTGTGGGGTCCCTTTATCCCAATGACTGCATCTAGCGCTGCTCGATGGCTGACCAGTAGCTGAGTGCCCTGTCTCTGTAGGTCAACCAGGGGGTCCAAGGGAGCAGCATCTGGAGTCTCAGCAGCTGGCGGTGGTGGAGCTGCACCTCTAGGCCTTGGGGTTGGCTCTTCATCACGGACTGGACTGGGATCACGAGAAGGAGGAGTGTGAGCGGGTGCCTGGGCAGCAATCCTCTTGCGGAGCTGAAAAATATAAAATATAAAAGAATGGTAGGTGAAAGGTAAGTGTGAAATAAAACAGTGAAAGTCAATACAGATGTAGCCTACTATATATTTAATAAATATTTACACAATTGTGTTCATTATCAAGCTTATTAAAATGTTATAAAGAAATAATAAACTAGAGTGGTCGATGAGACATCGCATATACCCGCACCGAGGGCTGGACAATGTAACGCAAAAAAATAATTAAAAAAATAATAATAATTATTTTTGCCAATTATCTCCCCTGGTATTGTTCCAAGTACCCAACAGGCAACGGAATGAATGGTATTTACTGTTACCTATTGTTCTCAGTTCCCAACAAGTGCCTGTTCGTGTGCGCGGACGGACGGAATGACGGACGGACGGACGGACTGACGGAGGCGATTGCAATATACCCGGTTTTTTCTTCGAAAAGTGCGGGTATAATTACACAAAATTAACTAATATACATACACTGGCAACTGGCTCCCGATTGGCCTTCTCCTTGACGAAGTCCCCCAGAAACTGGAATAGCTGCCATACAGTCTCCTCCCGGAAGGTCAGGGCTGGTTGGGCACCAGATCCGGACTTGCCCTTCTTGGTTTTGACACGACCAAACTTGGACCTAGTGCTCCTGTACCATTGTTTGAGATGGCTACCCGTCAACCCCATCTTCTGGCCCTGCTCTTCCCACAAGAGGTCCTTCTCAGCTGTCTTCCTGTAGCTTTCATGGCGCGTGTTCCAGACTTGTGGGAACTCTCGGAGCCAGTCACAGACGGCTTGCTCTTGTTCGGGAGTGAGCACCACCTCTGCGGTCTTCTTTTTCTTCTGGGCTGGAACCTCCGTTTCACTTTCTGAAGAAGTACCACCATACTCGTCCTCCTTCTCAGCACCAACGTCTGCCTCCTCCATGGCCTCGGCTACAATATATTTATCGCCACGTCCAATTCCACACCCTCTGCTCCCTGCACCACGACCACGACCTCTTGGATGTTCCCCTCGCTCCACGATGGTTATCACCTGGCCCACACCTTCAACAACTGGCTGGACCTAGATAGATAGATATATTTATTTCTGTATAAAATGTATAAAATGTATAAAACATGGAAAACATTATACAAGATTAAAACATCAAGCATAAGTTAAACAGTCAATTACATTATACACAAAGGATAACACAAAAAAGGGATTAAAATTCCCTTATTTCCATTGTGGTCCTTGAGATAAAAAATAAATTGACATAGGAAGACACATTTAAATACTATATTTATCACAGTTTTTAAGAAGGACAAGTAGTTAAATATCACTCATAAATTAATATAATTATAATTTCACAGGCTTAAGACATATTAAATTTTAATAAATAAATAAATATCACATAATTGTTATACTAAAATTATCAGAGAACTAACTTACAAACATGACACAATGTTATCACAGAAGGCGTGTTAAAAATTTGTCCTACGATTAATGTATTTATAATAAATCTATCTAAGACAAGAAACAAAATTAATACAATAAAAATAAGGAATGGCCTTAGTCCAACAAGTGTGCCTTAACAGAGGACTTAAATCTATTTAAGGACTTAATATTCCTTATATCTTGAGGTAACCCATTCCATATAAAGAACAACCACGATATGCAAATGACTTCTTCCCAAAACTCTTGACTTTTGGGTAAGAAAAACGACAACTATCGATAAAAGTACATGTGTCGTTATCACTAGTCGATGTGGACACTCTAAACCTTGTGCTATATGTATGAGCAACACTAACAGGGATAAAACGATCCATCATATAGGAAGGAGCTGTTTTAGAGGAAATCTTAAAAACATGACAGAGAGTTATAAAATCAACTCGACTTGCCACAGGTAACCAATTAAGACGGGCGAACTGCTCTTTACCAACATGGGATCTAGAATCTAAGTTTAAAACAAATCTTATCAATTTATTTTGAGTGACCTGTAACTTGTTTCTCAATTCCTGAGTAACTGAATAAAACCGAACCGTAGATGTATAATCGAAATGGCACTGAATAAGGGACTTCAAGTTTCATTAACAGTATATCATGATGTACTGTATCAAATGCTTTCTGCAGGTCAAGAAGTACCATACCGACGAGATTTCCTTTATCCATGTTAAAACGAATATAGTCTGTCAAGTGTAAAAGGCAAGTCTCAGTAGAGAATTTGCGCCTAAAACCAGATTGGTAGTTAAAAAGAAGATCACTCTACCTGGTGCTCGTCGTCTCCTGTTGGATTGTCTCCGGACTGCATCACGGCTTTGCCCTTCATCTTCTTTATTGCCTGGATCAACGTTTTTCTTGGTTTCTTTGGTGGCATGATGCTGTGGAAAACAAATGTATTACTAACCAACCGTGTGTGGCGCACCCGTATTTATAGCAACCGACATTGACCAAACTACAACCCAAGCTGACCGAATATTGACGTAACACTGGCGCAGGCTGACGCAGCATGACCGAATGGCGACCCATGTCTAACCCCGCCAGGCAGTGCATGACTGTCCTTGACATTGTTGGCTAACTGAATGTGACCGAATGTCGACGCAAAGCGACCGACTGTGACGTAACACCAACGCAGAGAAACGCACTGTTGACCGAGTCTGATAAAACACTCGGACAGGCAGGGTTTCTCAGGGTTTGTGTTAGGTCGATGGGGGTTGCTATTCGGTTAGACTTACGTCACCTTGCGATGCAGTTCGGTTGATGAGGGTTAGTACTCGGTCAAAATGCTATCTTGGCCTGTCGCAGCCGATTTTTATGCATGCTCAAAATTTGCCGGGGTCAGAAAATGTTCTCTCGGTCACTCTGCGTCAGTTGGGGTTTCTCGACGTCACCCTTCGGCCAGTGTTTGGTTGATATTCGGTCAATCTACGTTCCTGTCGGATGCTGTCGGATGGTGGCTAACCGACACCGACGCCGCCTGTCGTAGCCTAGTGAAATGTGGCCATTACCAACACACCATAGTGTTTGCTAAAGTATATTATCACTATCAGTAGTATAGCAGTAGTAGTATAGAAACTAGAGGTACCACCACAATTTCCCCATCGCGGGGAACGATAAAAACCAATGAAATATGTCAGGGGGGACTCAGGCGTAACTCTCATTTACACACCAAGATCTAAATGTAAGCCACGCCTAAACCAACACCAACATATTTCATTAGTTTTCTCCGCTGATACCCCTAGTTTCTATACTACTAATCAATCCGGTTTATTTTAATAACATAACATTTGCAACTCGTTGACATAACATTTGCAACTCGTTAAGCAAAGTCAGACGGAACCGGGCAGTAGTCTTCATCATCGCTGTGCATAGTTCAAGATATTATTTAGGAGAGCGCACTTTTATTTTATGTCTACTTTCGGCGAATCTACTTTCAGCGAAGTTTTTCAATAACATTTGCAACTCGTTAAGCAAAGTCAGACGGAACCGGGCAGTAGTCTTCATCATCGCTCTGCATATCATTTTTTACCATGGAGTATTTTATTTTTCTACACTTTGCTATTTTGTATTTCAGTTCAAGAAGCTCTTCTCTGTTACTATCCAGCTCACGTTCATAATTATCAATTTTAACCAGCAATCCTTTTCGCTTATTGACTTTGCTCTTTTTGGTGTCCATAAAGTACTTCATATTCTACTTGGAGTTGCTTGCCTCTCATCAATTCTCTTCTATATTTATCTTTTAAATGGTTAAGTTTTCTGCAAACCTTTTCTAATCTTTCTTGTTCCATTATATAATACTATATATAATTATTTTTAAACTCTTGAATGCTACTCAACTATTACAATTAACTGTATGCTAACGTATCTTGTCCGTTATCTAGTATGTACCGTTTATCATCATAAGCTGATAAACTGTTTTTATTTATTGCATAGCTGCTTATGTTATGCTTTTGTGATCTAATAACTTTCATCTCATGATGAGCTCCTGTTGCCGTAAACAAAATCTTTTTGTAATCGTCATGTGCTATCTGTTTTTTAACAACACACATTTTAACGCCCTTACATTTCTTTGCGCTAACCTCATTATCTAGCACATACGAATATAGTTTACTTAGCAACCCAACAAATTCAACAATAGGCATACCGCACGTTTCATCTTTCATCTTGCCAATAACCTTTTTATTATCATTAAAATGAAACTGACTTTTTGGATCATAATCACAATTATCAAACAGTTCTTTATCCTTGTAAAAGTCTGCATAAACATCTTTTGTTTTTATTTCATAACACAAGGAATCGGTATCAGTAAATAATAACTTAGCTTTTCTATCATATTTGTTTTTGATATAATTGTAATGGAAATTATACATCAAATATTTTGACAAGTCTAAAATACACATACCGACATAACAAGGGCGATTTAAGACAAGTCTTTCCTTTACCCTATTGATTGCAAATAAATTTTCATTAAACATTTTACAAGAAATAAACGATGGTCTTGCCGCATATTTCAAAAGAACTTCCTCGTCATGCGTTAGCTTAACATTAACTCTCTTTCTCAAGTTTTCCATCGTCTTGCCAAAAACCGAATTATTCATAAGCTTGAAGAAATCTTTCTCAAAAGCATTTTTACCAGCTGTTCTCTTAGCAGTATTAAAGTCTATGTATGTCTTCAACCACTTTGATTCATCAAACTGTAGTATTCGGTGTATTTTTGTTACCTTCAATCCAAGCTTTTTATACAAGTCTAAGTTTCTAAAATGTACGACATACTTTTCTTTATTTTTCAACGTCGTAACAAGTGTATTAACATTACAATGTCCTAAATTAAACTTTTGTTTTACATTTTTACAATAGTCTGCCAACCACTCATCTTTGATATTTAAACTTTCCGGGGCGAGAGGATAATCATTATGCAAGTCATGCAGTTTCTCAGGATACATAATATCGCACTCAACAATGTAATTTGATTTTCCTTTTTTCAAACTTATCAACCCACTTGAAGTTGCCAGTAGGTAACGGCTGACACATGGCCCACCCGTACAAGTTATTAGCATCGAGATATATTATGTACTTGCTTTCTTTTTTCTTGTCATAGTTTTTCATATATTTATTGTTAGCCTCTGAATATCTGTTTGCGATATAACTCGTACCACCTCTTAATCCTTTTTCCACAAACAAATATTGATCAATATCAGTTATTAAATCAAGTTGGATACCAGTCATCTTGAGGCATGCATCCCAGGCTTAACCAGGACTACTGAAGTAATGACAAGGATCTAATTTGTAATACTCAATGCGCATTTTTCTAAAGTTTTCAAAAACATCTGTCAGCAAAAGCACATCAGTCTTAAGATACAGATCATGATATTCTCCCATATTTTTAATCTTAAATGTTTTCCATGTTGTTTTAGCATGACCATAATCTGCATCTGAAATATGCTCATCATTTAATTGAGAATAAAAGCTATCTTTGCCAGGTAACTTAGTATCCTTGAAGCGTTCAAAACTGTTCATGTAATCATAAGGATAAACGCCTTCTCGTTTTATTAATTCTAGCTTGTCGCCAGAGTATTCCTGAGAGGTGTATTGAAACGAAGGGATGTTTTTTACTAAATTTTCTAATGATTGAGACATAAACTGAAAACTGTCAATAAACACCAAACTTTGTCCTAACATAAAAGCCATGTACTTTTCCATGTTATTTGGTATAACATTTATGTTTCGTTTAAACTTTCCGATGTGTTGCATTATGAAGTGAGAGTCATATCCTCTCAAGTTATGAAACACAACAGGTATTTTTCTAGTCAACCTGAAATTAATATTACATATGTCATGAGCGCTTCCCATATACTTCCCAGTTATGTGACAATGGTCCCTGACTTTTCTGATGGAGTTTTTGTATGCCACTGTATAACCCGCGTCATCTTTTTTGAGAGTTGTTGCAAAACCATTACCACAAATATGACATGATTTAGATTTTTGGAATCTGGCTTCTTCTTCCTGTGACATTACTAGATCTTTTTTAAAGTTTGCATTCATAGTTTTCTTGCACCACTTTTCTTCTTCTATCATTTCTTCCAAAAACTTGTAAACAGCGTTTGGTCCTCTATACGTTAAAACTGGTTTTGAATACTGGTCATCATAGCAACAAACAACCTTATACCCATAACTGCAATCAGTATGTTTTTTATATTCTTCCGTATGTGATTTTTTAGGATTGTTTGATACTGAAGAAATGCTTTCGGTTACTGCTTCAAAATCAGCATATATAACAAACGGAACCATTAGCTGTCTGTCATAGATTTTAAACTTAACCTTTTCCTCTTTCTCAGGCATTTTTATTGCTTGTTTTCCATTAAGTGAAAGGCAATCAGGCTCATGTTTTTTTAACACACGTTCTAATGTAAAGCATTGTAGGCATGTTTTACAAAACCATTTTTCCCCCTTGTATGCTGTTTGATTATACATCAAACTGTTAAAATCTTTTATCCACACATAATGATTTTTTTCTTCTTCGGTGACTAAAAGCATATCACATGTTTTTCTGCTTTATTTTTTGATATGTGCAAAGGGTATACTTGATTATCTTCATACCCAAATATGTTAAAACAGATGTTGTTTTGTTTTTCTATTTTTGAGATTTGTTTGATAGTAACAGGAAATGTAATTCCTTCATAATAAAGATCACCAATATGCTTTTTATACTTTGTTGTTCTTTGGGGATTTGTTTCAACAGGGAATTTATAAGCCAAATGACACCATCTAAAGCACTCGTTATCTTTTTCATTTTTTATATTTATCAATCCTTTTCTAGCATTAGCAAGTTCTTTTGGTAAATCCAAATAAGAGCTACCTTGCAAAGGCTTGTACTTTACTCGATTTATGTAATGTGCTTCTAGTGATTCAATTACCCAACTACTTCCCAACTGAATCCAATTTCCAATTCTATTTATAATTTCTTCATGTGCTTTGTCTAAAGCTTCTGATATTTGATTTTTGTTTAATATTATTACAGCCTTTGAGGCAAAGTAAGCTGTTTTGTATACAAAATCAAAACCTCCTCTATCATCCGATACTTGTTTTTTAAAAGTAAGTTTTACATCAATGCTTAATTTAAATCCACCTGTTTTTCTTAGTTCTTGTTGAAGAAAGTTCACAACTCTTGATTGCGTTTTTTGTAGTTGTCTGAGCGGATCATTACTGACAACTTTTACTTTAAAAACCTTCCTATACTGTTTTGGGGATGTTTCAATTTCTCGGATACTCATTATATAATATTACATGAGATTATTTCTTTAAGCCCCTATATTAATTAATTAATTAATAAAATAATTAATTAAATAGCATTCTTTTATTTAATATGTTCACCTTCGCCGGCGTCCTCGTCGGTGTCCTCGTCGGTGTCCTCACCGGTGTCCTCACCGATATTCTCATCAGTAACCTCATAAATATGTTCACCGATGTCCTCGTTAGTAACCTCATCCAAGAGAGCATGTATTTCATTATCCAGGAGAATGTCTAAGTATCTCCGAAAGCATTTTTCTTCAAGAACTCTATTATCTATCATCTGACTTATTTTTACATGATATTTGCAGTATCTATCGAAATCAACAGTTTCAAGATCACCTCCAGCTGCCAGAGACTTTATTTTTATCCTGTATTTGCAATAGTTTATAAACTCGTCTTTATCAAAAACTTCTGCATCAATCATTTCTTTTAAACTTTCGACAAACGTTTCAAAGTCCTCGTAACATCCGATGTCAGTATTAATCACATGAGGTTTTTCTAGATTGCTGATTAGATTATCTCAGAACAACTCAACATTTTCAGACATTACTTTTAATTGCGTTTCAATAAAAACTTAATTTCTTTTTCTGCTAGATCTGTGAGAAGCTTTACAGCATCATTGCACTCAATCTCAGTTTTTATTGTCCAATGTTTTTTAAAAGCTGCAATATCATCTGACAATCGTTGCATGTGAACTGACTTAATCTCTTTGATAAGTTCATTTGTCTTGGTTAAAAGAGCCTGCTCGTAAGCAGCTACTTTCTCATAAACCTTCTGTTCCTCTTCAAAATGTTTTCTTTCTTCTTCTGCATAACTGTAAATACTCATATATTAAAGATTGTATTATTTTAATCAACCACACATAATAATTTTAATTCCTTTGTCAAGTAAAACATCATAGTGGGCAATAAAAGAAACTTCGTATAATTTTGGATGGCAACTGATTGCCTCTGAAATTTGTTTTTTACAAAAAGCAAGCAGTTTGTTTATATCTCCTTTTTTTTTTAATTTCCATGACAGTTTTATTTGTTTTACCATTGTTATGATTCTTTCTGTTATATCTTGAAAAAATTACTAACTCTTTTTCAAGTTTATTCATATCTTCAAAATCAATAGTTTCTGCATGTTCCGTTTGATCTTTCTTAAAGTTTTTGATTTTCTTTTCTATGCGTTCCATTTATATAAATACATAAGATAATATTTCTTTAAGCCTATATTTTAAATATATAATTCTATATTATAATATAATGAATTGCAAATATTGTGAAAGAGTTTTGGATATTATTGATCCCCTTGGGACGTGCATAGATTGCATCTTATTTTACGCAACTAATAAAAAGAAGCTTTGTAAATATTGTACCAGAGCCAAGCTGTCTTACAAGTGTACTTACGCAGGTGTGAATTGTAATGATACTTGTGAAGTTTTCGATAACGAGCGTGTTTGCCTTAATTGTGGCACTCACAATGGCTACAATCTTATTGCAGGTTACAATTACAGCCGAAAGAAAACTATTTACCACAGAAAGTACCATTTAGATAAATACTTGGTAGAATATGATTTGTCTTCTGTAAACAGAAAAAGATTTGAAGACTTGTTTTACAAAATTGTAAAGATTTTAGATCAAATAGAGGGTCGAAAAAGATCAATCAAATTTGAATAAATTTTTCAGAAAATATTTAAAATATTAAAAATAGAAAAAGAAAACAAAACCGATTAAAACAAAATAAACCAGAGAAAAGTACGATAGGATATGGAAACAAGTCAGACAAGAATTACAACTGACTGCCATGACCGTTTGCTCCCGCGGGGCATCTCTACTAGCTTAATTTCCATTAAGCTTGAACCTTTTCATATACATTTCGAGAGGTTCCGTGAAGTTATCATTCTTTTGAATCTCTAATATTTTATTAAAGACAATCCTAATTATCTCCTCGTCATTTTCGAGTCCTGTGGTTGTTTGGACATATGATAGAAGTTGTTTGAAACTCCTATGATGTGTTTTTAACAAAGTCTTTCTGCTATTCTTGTTTTACTTGCTAAAACAGCAACTGCTGGAGGAACTGCACCAACTGCAGCCACGGAAACAGGAATTGCCGGAACCAATGCCAATACGGCAGTACAACCAATTATCCCACTAACAATTTGCAATGTTGTGTTTATAATACCGCACAATTTATAACTACGTCTGTATGCAGCTACAAGTCGTGTCAAGTGATCAATTAATTCTTCTTTGTTAGTAATGTGTGCCATGTATAATTACAGTTAGACAATAATTTAATTAAGATATTTAGAAAATAGTTGCTCATGTTCTTTGGATGATATTTTACCTATTTTTAATTATTCATCGATTATGCTAATACCTTTATTTATTAGCCGTGGACTATTATTTCCTGATTCGATACTTCCCCAAACTAACTCCAGAGCACTAACCAAATCATTAGGACTATTGTAATATTCAACATCAACACAACCTCCTAAAATCTTCTTGAACTTTGAAGAACCTTTGTGAATTGGTAAACCAGATAATTTTGTTAGTTTCTTAAAAGCATTCTGAGACAGCTTGGAATAAGTTTTTTTATTATTGTAACGCTTTGTTATCAAGTCTATAAAATCATCATCTACTTTTAGATCTAGCACAACTGCTTCACCTTGTTTAGCAGTAAGTTTGTGATGACCAACAAGCTTGGGTAAATCAATTTGTAACACTCCGTAGTGGCCATCTTTGTTGACTTTGTAGGAATTTCTTTTTTGTTGCATCCCTTTGCCAGTCTTTTGTACAGTTTCGCTAGCTGCCCGTTTTCGCTCAGGTCCTTATGTAAAATTCCAGAGCATTTGCCTCATCTACTTTTTTAACATATTCTCTTATAAGCGGAGCCTTTTTTTGCCTGAGGTTCGCGGAGCTAGTTAGTAAAATTGAATATTTGCGTTTGGTTGCATCGGTTTTCGCATTATCATGCCTATCTTTGAGTCTTTCTACGCTGAGGTTGTTTATTTGTGTCCTTAGGCCATTTATCTCGCGGGATAGTTCATTATGTGCTACATCAGCCCTTTCAATATGTCTATCATATTCAGCTTTTCCTACCATAATACCTGGTATTTCAGATGGCATTGGCAATTTATACTTATCAAGTACTTCTTTATCCATACCAGCGTCCACCGGTTTTTCTACCCATTCTTCTATTATATCTTCATCCTCTGGACTAAATGATGCACGTTTTTTTTTATTTCTGCAAATAGGTCTGTCCCGGGTTCGGCAGCTTTTGACCTTAGCACTCTGTCTGAAGCACTTCATAATTTTGGTCCCTTTATTGCCTGCTCTAGTTCCTCTTGGTAACTAGCCGGCGTTAGTTTAGGATCTGCGGTTTTCTTGGCAGCTGGTTTTTTAACGTGTGGCGTTGGTGGCGGCGGCGGTGGCGGTGGTGGTGGCGGTGGTGGTGGTGGTGCTATAGCTCCGCGATCAGGCGGGGCAAGTAATTGCGGACGTATTGCTACTTGCCCCGGGAAGAATAGCCAACTGTTGGCGTATTTCTGGGAGGGTAATCAAATGTTCAGCAAACCGCTTTGTTTGCTCTGTTATTTTGCTAGTTACAGGTTTAAATACTTCTGCGTATAAATCACGACTAGCTCCTTTTTCTAGTCTTTTTCGGATAACTTTATTCTCGAATTCTTTAACAAGCTCACTCACTTTTCGCTTTTTATCTGCTAATTCTTTCCATTTTAACAAAGACATGTAATAATATAAGTTAGATTAAAATAAGATAAATTAAGATAAGTTAAGACGAGTATTATCCAGGCATTAGTATAATGCAAATTCCAAACTATGACATGAAAACAGAAAACGGTAATTTTAAACAACTATGGAACTTTATGCCAGACTGTTGTTTTAGAATGTTAATTTGCGGTAATTCAGGTTCTGGCAAGACAAACACGTTAGTTCACATGTTGCTGAAACCTTTAGTTTATTACGACAAGATTTACTTGTTTGCTAAAAACTTGGAGCAGTCTAAGTATCAGGTCTTGTCACAAAAACTTGAAAAGATAGCAAAAAAGAATAACATTTCGGTTGAAGATATATTAGAATGTTCAAATGATCAAGTTATCCCTGTGAATACTTTCGATTCAGATACTCAGAAGATAGTCATTTTCGACGATTATGTTTGCGAACGCAATCAAAACGATATTATTAATTATTTCATCCAGGGAAGACACAAACATTGTTGTGTAATTTATTTATCTCAATCTTATTACAAAACTCCCAAAGACATTCGTTTGAACTGTTCTCATTACATCTTCTTTGCAACTCCGGTTAATCGCGAGCTGGGTATGCTTTCCAAAGAACAAGATGTCAGCAAAGAGCAGTACAGAAAAGCGACTGACAAGCAGTATGACTTTCTGTATCTGGATCGCCCTAGAAAGTTGATCAAAAGAAACTTCACTGGTGATATTTAATCTAATCATATTATATATAATGGGGCTTTTTAATGATCTTGGCGAGGAAGTAACTACTGGCAGTGTTAATATTACAAATTTTGATATTGTGCTGTCTGAGTATGTAAAACAAAAACATTTGGTTAATTATCTTCACAAGGGTAGAAACCAGGAAAATGTTTTGGGAAGTGATCTTGACATGAATAAAAATAAAATTATCAATGTAGGCAATCCGGAAAAAGCAGATGATGCAGCAACAAAGCAATTTACTCAAAGAAGAGTTGCAAAAATCATACGTGATTATAATATTAATAAAATTCCAGACATGATAAAAAATTTGACAACAGGTGTTGAAGATAAACTAAGTCTTATACAAACAAAGTTACAAGCAAACCGTGAGAAAATGCTTGAAATTCAAAACGGATTGGAAGATGAAATAAATTTTTTGAGTGATGCTTTGAAAGAGTTAGAAAAGAAAAAAGATGGATTAGAAGATAGTGAAAACTACAAGAAATTAAGTGAACAAATAAGAGCTGGTGTTCAAAATATTAATACACGGATCGGAGAAGTCAATAAACTAATGGTTGATAACAATGAACTGGAAACTGCTATTGCTGATGCTTCAAAACAAATGAGAACTGCTTTTACTACCGAAATAACTCAAATTAAAATATTAAATGAGCAGATAAACACCAACGTTGCTGATATCAACAAAGAGTTTGAAGACATCAAAAAGAAAATGATTGACGGCAAGTCGCTGGAGACTGCTTTGAGCAAACTGGTTAACACTGATAAACTTGAGACTGCACTGAGCAAACTGGTTAACACTGATAAACTTGAGACTGCTATTGATGATGTTTCAAAGCAATTGAAAGCTGCCCAAGATGAAAGAAGCCAAGCTTTTGATGGTGTAATAGCTTCATGGAAACAGTTTAATCAAAAGTCTGATAGTCGACACGCAGCAGTTATTGATATAATTGATGGGTTGAAAGTAAAAGTAGAATATTTAAGTCGAATTCTAATTCTTGAATATACAATAGATGGTATAAGTATTATTCAAGTTCGCGTTGATGATTATACTTTTGTGTCGCATCCAACACCAAGACCGTTTGAAAGAACCAAACGTTATGGTTTTCTCGAGGCGTTTACTCCTGTAACAAATCCATTTGTAAAAACTGGAGAATATGCTACAGAATATACTGGTGGTCTCAGAATTGTAAAACCCGGGCGCTATATAGTTGAAGCAGACCTTACATATACAGTTACAAATACAGACATTGGTATAGAATATTTTAGTTTGTTTAATAAAGGTGGTCAGCCACGTCCTCAGCCAAAAATAGAAAATGGTAAACGAATACTAAAAAAATCATTTGAAGCATATCTTCCAAAATCACATTTTTGGATTATCTTGGCAATCACAAAACGTGACGCTACACAAGTTTTCAATTTTGAAAAATCAAGTTTTAAACTGTATTACAAAGGTGATTAATTTTATCTACTAATATGTATAATGGAACAAAAACTTGTATTATCATCAGAGAAAGCATCAATAATTAATAGCTCGAATACATCGAGTAATTTTACAACTGTATTTGACAGACCATTAATATAAGGCAAGAACAAACAGTATGGCATTGGACTTGATAAGATCAATTCCATGACTTACTCATAGTATAATATTATTTAGGATTTTAATAACAAGTGATAAGGTATCACAATGGAACAGATTGGAAAAGTATTATTTTTACAAATGGAAATTACAGTTATGCTGATATCGATAATTACATAAAAGAAACATTGACTGTAAACAATGATTTAACTGATGACTCACCCATCCCGATTAGAACTGAATTTGATTTATCAAGTTTCAAATGTTTGGTTACTATCCATAATAATTTCATGCTTGATTTAAGAGAAACAATCTTTCACGCCATGATCGGGTTTAACAAAGATGCAGTTATTAGAGAAACTAAATTTGGAACTGTGACACCAAACATAACAAATTATATCGATACATTGTACATCCACTGTGATTTGATAAGTAATTCTATTGTTGATGGATCATACGGGGATGTCATTTATGAAATAAGTACAGCTGATCTCACGAGATATTATCCTTTCAAAGACGAACCGAAAAGAGTCGGGTTCTGTGAAGTAAACAAAACGATCATTAACAGTATGAATATTTACCTAAGCGATTTCTCTGGTAAAATTATTATTCTTAATGGTGTCCACACATCATTCCGTTTTGTTTTGAAGGAATTAATGTAACATAAGTTATATGGCACGTTTAAAAAAAGTTTATAACACTAGTACGGGAACATATACTCAAGTTGACCGATTAACTGGAGCTGGCATATTTGACATTTTGTCAAAAGTCGGATCAAAGATATTCAGCGAGTCTGTGAAAACAGCATGCAAAAAGGTATTAGAAACTGCTGGAAAACAAATCATAGAGAGCGGTTCTAAAAAACTTGGAGATAAAGTAGGAAAAATGGCTGCTGATAAATTAGTTTCAGTTATTAAGCCTAAACCAAAAGGCGAGATGATTTTAAAAGAACTTACAAAGGCTGATAACAAAAAAGAAGTTGTAGCTGAAACTGAAGAAGATGTAAATGCAAAAATTAACAGATTACTATCCGGAAGGGGAATTCATGCAAGAATTAATCGATTAATTAATAAAAAATAATCTAATTACTAGTATATATAGATGTTTCGAAGTGATAAATATAATACTAGATATGAACATGTACCTATTCAGTTAGATACCCCGATAACACAACCAGGAAATAATACCAGGCAAATGAAAAGTGGTTATCAGTTTACAATAAATGATAGAAGTTCTTACTCTGATTGGTATAACGCATATTTTGAAATCAGTTTTCGAGTAAATAAACTTGCTGATGGAGCCGCTTTCGCAGCCGCCGATGAAATTGCTTTAATTAACGATGCAGCTTCACTGATTGATCAAATACAAGTAAGCAAAATGGAAAAATAGTTTACGATGGAAATACCCTTCACAGATTTGTTAATGTCAAAAGCTTGCTTGAAATGTTTGGTTATTATGCAAAAACAACCGGAACAAACGAATACTTTTATTTAGATAATACGACTGTGGCAGAATCCCGAGATGATCAAGCTGGTTATAACCAAGGTTTTGCGATCCGTCATGCTTTAATCATAACTAATCAAAAAGTTGACTCCATAATCCCATTAAACAAATATTCCTTCTTTGAAGGTTTGGAAACAAACATGCTTCCTACTAGCCAGATTCAAATCAACTTGCAACTAACAGATGATAATGTGCTTATTTTCAAAGCTGGTGGTGATGATGGTAGAGAAGTTATTAATAAATTAGTTTTGTGGATGCCTAAAATGATATTTAACTCAGATGGTTTAAGTTACGTAATGGCAAATCATATGACATCAACAGAATGGTCCTACCTCCGTGAAATGATACAAAAAAGCGGAAGCAGCCAAGCGACCGCGACCGTATTTAGAATAACGGCTGGTGTTAAAAGTCCAAAACACGTTTTTGTTTATCTGCAAAGGTCAGACAAGAGTTCTTCCCAAACACAAAATCCTCATCTTTTGGATACGTTTAAGGTAAATGCTGCTAATGCTAATTGTTATTTACAATCAGCTGGACTGGAAGTTGGAAATGGAGTTCATTATCCAGAAATCGATTATAGTTATGATAATAGAGATGTTATTAATTATTCTCACAAGCAAAATGATAAAAACACTGGAACTTTACTCAATGTGGGTAATTTTAAAAATTATTTCGGAATGATACATTTTGATTTGAGTTATAAAGGTGATGAAGTCAGTATTGGTCCAAAAGAACTAACTTTGAGATATAGGCTTAATATACCTCCGGGGGCTCCTTATAAAGTTTATGCTCTGGTTCTCTATGAAGTAGATGTAATTATTGATACTGTCGGAAATAAACTAGTTATTGTTTAATCAAACTTATAATATATATGACTTACGTAAATTATTCAGTAAATTTATCAGAAGGTCAGAAACGAAGTCTGGCAAAAGCATATGAAAACAAAAGTGAATTAACGCTCAGGTTAAACAATAACCAACTAACTGGAAACTTTCCTTTGCTACTTACAGCTACCAAGATTAGCAGTATTAACAAGGCTAAATTTGGCAGGCAGGGATTAGACATAAATATATCAAAATATCAAATGAGATCTCAGTCCAAGAATGGAGGCTTTTTAGGCGCATTAGCTGGTTTGTTAACTAAAACAATATAACCAACCGTTGCAAAATTTGTTCCAAAAGTATTAGCACCACTAGCAACAGGAGCATTAAGTGGCTTAGCAAGTACTGGAATTGGCAAACTATTTGGAAATGGAATGGTAACTATTCCTAGTGGCAAAAAGCAAGCACTTCTCGGATCGAATAAATTAACACTTGCACAAAGAAACAAGATGATAAGGTCTAAAGGTTGTTGTCCTATTAAACTGACAAAGCAGCAACAACAAGATGGAGGATTTCTTGGAATGCTTGCATCGCCAGGAATTCCACTGATCGGATCTCTTATTAGTGGTTTAACCGGAAAAGGTTTGCAAGTAGGTAGAAAAGGAAAAGGACTGAGAGTTGATCGTGGAAAAGGTTTGCAAGTAGACTCACAAATTAGACCATACAGAAGTATTCCATTCATAAAAAAAAGTTAATTTTCAAAAACGAACCTATCTTATAAAATGGGTTAGGCGACTAGGTATACAGAAATTCAGGGGAGTGTTTAGCAAAAAACAAATTACCAGCAAAACAAAATAAACAAGAATGTGATATTATTAATCTTGATGATTATATTGGACCAGGCACACATTTGACTTGTTACTATGATAATTATTACTTCGATCCGTTTGGCTTGAGCCCGCCAAAAGAAGTTTTAACTTACATACCTGATATAAAATACAACACCATTCAATACCAAGATAAAACAAGTGTCTTGTGCGGATATTTCTGTTTGTACTTTGTCAAAAAGTTGCAAGAAGGAAATAGTGTGTACGGCATTCTTTACAAATTATTAAAACCATACAAACCAATAGAAAATGAAAACATTATAAAATCATATTTTGTAAATGAAGTTTAATCTAATCATATTATATATGAGTTATTGCATCAAAGAAAAAAAGGTTACTGAAAATGTTGATCCTAAGTATGTTTTAGCAAAAAATGGTAGAAAAATGTTAAGAGCAACTAGTGCATCTTGCGGTATTACTAAAACAAAGTTTGTTAAAAACACAAAAGGTGGAAATATTGATATTCATAAAGCTTTGCTCCCTTTACTACCCAAAAAATGGCTAACACTTCCTGGTTATAAATATTGCGGTCCCGGCAATCCGCTTGATAGTGGAGAACCGTCAAATGAATTAGATGCTGTTTGCAAAGATCATGATATTTGTTATGATGAAAATCCTAGTAATAAATCAATGTGTGATAAAAACATGCTTACTGGTTTAAAATCTAGCAAGTCTAAAACTATTGGAGAAAAGATTACTAAGAATTTGTTAGTCAAGCCTGTAATTAGTGCAAAATATAAACTAGGACTTGGAGAGCCAAAAAACGAGAAAAGGCGTTGAAATGGACTGACAAGTTAGCGGATGAACTTCATAAACCTATACGAAGAAATTTCACTCAACGCCGTGTGATTGTTAATGAAATTGATAAAATATGGTCTGCTGACTTGGTTGACATGCAATCGTTTTTAAAGTATAATAAAGGTACTAAATACTTGCTTACTGTTATTGATTTGTTTAGTAAATTTGCTTGGGCTGTGCCTGTTCCAAATAAAACTGGTTTAGAAATTACTAAAGCGTTCCGACAGATAATCAGTACAGGAAGACAGTGTAAATTGTTGTGGGTTGATCAAGGTGTGGAATTTTACAACAAGACGTTTAAGCAATTTCTTGATGATAATAATATCAAAATGTATCACACTTTTAATTTCGGAAAAGCTGTAGTAATTGAACGATTTAACAGAACATTAAAAGAGAGGATGTGGAAATATTTCACAGCAAACAATACTAACACATATTTAGACGTGTTACAAGAAATGGTTGATAAGTATAATAATACAAAATTTCGGAGTATTAAAATGACACCAACTGAAGCAAGTGTTGAGAAAAATAAAGGAACGGTGTATTTCAACTTGTATTGAAAAATGAGAAGTTATCAAATTAAACCAAAGTTTAAAATAGGTGATAATGTTAGAATCAGCAAATATAAAAGAACGTTTGAGAAAGGTTATACCCCGAATTGGACTGAAGAAATATTTGTTGTTGATGAAATTCAAAACACAAATCCTGTGACATACAAAATAAAAGATTTAAACAACGAAAACATTGACTGGAGCTTTTATGAATTAGAAATGATAAAAGCAAGGCAAGAAATATTCAGGATTGAAAAAGTAATACGACGTGATTACAAAAAGAAACAAGCATTGATTAAATGGAAGGGTTACAATGAAGATTTCAATAGTTGGGTTCCGTTCAAGGATATTGAAAATATTAAATAATATCTTGAACTATGCACAGAGACGATGAAGACTACTGCCCGGTTCCGTCTTACTTTGCTTAACGAGTTGCAAATGTTATGTTAATGAATTGCAAATGTTTTAGTTATTAAAATGAACCGGATTGATTAGTAGTATAGAAACTAGGGGTATCAGCGGAGTTTTCCAGTGCGGGGTGCTTGAGAAAACTAATGAAATATGTTGTGTTGGTTTAGGCCTGGCTTACATTTAGATCTTGGTGTGTAATGAGAGTTACGCCTGAGTTCCCCCTGACATATTTCATTTGTTTTTCTCGTTCCCCGCGATGGGGAAACTGTGGTGGTACCCCTAGTTTCTATACTACTACTATCATAACAAGAAATCACAGTCTACCAGTTAAAACTGACAACTGGAATAAAACTTCGTATGATCGTAGAATATGTCAGCTTTGCAAAATGGATATCAGAGATTAGTTCCATTATATGTTTGTTCTGTGAATTAAAAGTTCAACGTAGTAAATGTATCAATCCTATTGTAGCTGATTTCTGCCATTTTTTGTCTTTCGTTTTTTTCGTTATTTCGCGGAGAAAAGACAACAGAACGAAAAGACGACATTTCAAAGGCGAAAAGATGACAAAACGCCACGTCAATTTTTTCGCATGTAGTGGTGTTCTGTCTTTTTTTCGCATTGTAATGTCGTCTTTTTGTTATGTTTTCTTTTCGCGTTGACTGTGTCGTCTTTTCGTTCTGTCGTCGTTTCGTTCTGTTGTCTTTTTGCGCGAAATAACGCAATGACGAAATGGCAAAAATTAGCCACCAGATTATTTTAAAAGATTATTTTAAAAGACACATTAGATCGATTATTAAACAGCAAAGATACTGCCGAGTTTCGAAAATTGTGTAAATTTATGTAACTTTATGTAACTTTATGCAACTATGCAAATATGTAACTTTATGTAACTTTATTATAACTTTATGTAACTTTATGAAAACTCTGATGTAAAGAGTAAAATAGACATTATTCATGTTGTAAAAAACAACAACAAAACAAGTTTGTTTTTGTTTAATTACCATTTAGGTTCGGCTTATTATTTAACCATACATTCGTCAACAAATATATGATGAACTCTCCCATGTATGTGTAACAAATCTTAGTCATATAATAAATGCCTACTACCTAGGAGATAAATATATTCTCCCCGCTATTACCAAACCGTATTACCCTTCTGTAGTTATCTGTAATGTCTGTTTATCTCAATAAGATTTGTCATGAACCTCGATGCTGCTGCTGACTTATAAACGCCATCTAATCAAATGTTTAACAATTTAAAATGGTTATAATTCTCGGAACGTAGACTTATGGTTTACAAATCATTAAATGGTCAAACACCAGAATATATCATTCAACTATTAATAAATGCCTCAACATTATGTGAGCGAAAACTGCACTTTAATACAAATGAACACATGGATATTGCCAGATCACACGCATATTGCCAGATCACATGCATCTTGCTATGCTAATTAATTTTCTGCATGCGGTCCTAACTCGAAATTAGACGATCATCATTAATTCAGCAATTCAAACGCTTGCTTAAAGATCACCTCATGAAATTGACATTGTAAATATTTTCTTGAAACGTATATTGTCTCACGCTTGTCTAGCTTGTATGTTGTCTAACCATGGGATACATATGGGTTATTTAAATCATGTATTTACCTAAACGTATATTGTCTTGTGGTGGATTAGCTTGAATGTTGTATAATCGCAGACAAATATGAGGAATAAACTATTTTAGGAGCTGCTGAAATTAAATGTTCAAATTGTACTTATATTCTTAAAACATATGTTGTCTTTATGGACTAGCTTGTAAGTTGTTAAACACGAATTAAGACATTGTAATGTCGCCATGAGCACGGATATATCTATATAAACAATTACATTGTCAAGTTATCGTTTCCACGAGAGTAACTTTATCAAACAATGACATCGTGTTGACGTACTGCAAACACGTACTTTTCGTATCAAATCCTATATCAGCAATGCGAATAACGTAAGTTGAAGAGCTACTTTCCTGTGGTAATTTAGTTAATTGTTTTTGTTATGTACGTATGTCATCAATGAAAATTGAAAGTGAATTAGTTTCCTATTTAATTAATTAATTTAATTAATAATACTTGAACTAATTATGCATAGTTTCAAATATTTATACTTGCCATTTTTAAAATTCATATTTAAATTAGGATGACTTGTACATGCAGTATATATTATATTTGGAGTAGTAAAGCGCTTATGTGAATGTGTGTGCCATTAGTAACCTGTTGGTGTGTGGAGGTTGCAGAATCCATACTTATTCGGAATGTTTATGTTGCTAACATGTCAGCACCGCCATACATGAAACAGGCATTTATTTAATATACTTTAATGTAATTTAGTCCGTACTTGCTAGGATCTATTGAATTATACTAGTCCAAAAAGTCGTTCAAGCTTCCATTTGCAGAGGGTATTACAAAGACTTACGTTTAAAATGGGTAAGTTGAACTTTTGTATAAATATTAATATTATACAGTTTGTCGATGCATAGATTTATTAAAATGTTAAAGAAATAAAATATTTCCAGCGGGTTTATATTGTCCCAGGTCAATACCTGGTGGGCGGGAATTGAAGACCATCGATAACAAGGGTCGTCAGGCGCGAGTACGCGGCTGAATCCACATGATTCTGACAAAAGCACCTCAGAACGCCCAGATTGCACCAGATTGCACCATATTTTTCAATTTTTTCAGGGGGGGGGGGGGGGGGGGGGGGGGGGGGGCACAATTAGGAATCCACATGAATAGAGGGCTAGCTACGCCCCTGGTCGTAGGTCCGCAGTTTCGATATGTTTCAAGTCCCAAGCAACAGGTTTTGATCTCGCTCAATTTAACCCGCTGGAAATATGTTATTTCTTATCTGACAGGGATTATGTTGTTAACAATTTCAATTTGTTGTTTGAATGTGGTAAACATTACTACAAAATAACGTAAAAGTAGGCCTAGCTGTAAAATGACGTAATCGTTGTTTTGGATGTGTTCCGAAGTTTAAATCGTTTAAAATTACGTCCTAACGGTTGAAAGACGTGAAGTCATGGGTTTTGATAGGAATTTAAAAAAACCACCTCAATAACCAATCGGCATTGAGTATTTTAGTAAACTATGTTAGATTGTGTTTGCAATAACACTGAATGCTTTTAATGCCGAATTACCGTTAACCAGTTATTCGTGGAGATGTTACCACCAGCGGTCTTTATGAATCATAGCGTGATCTATATACACCTGTGGCAAACACCAAGTCGGCTCGAGACTATTCATGATCTTCACGATTACCAAACCGCGGCAGGTCGCCACGCTCACTCCGTTTCATAAGGGTGTATCCTATACATAAACAATAAAAAAAAGAGTAGTAATCTGTCTATAAAAAGCGTGCTTTGAAGTAACCACTTACAATAAGACATAGGGGAGACCGGGGAGAGATGTTACATTTTTCAAATAATTCATTTTTTTAAATGTTATTTTGCAATAAACGAAAACATCTTTACATTTTCCGAAAGATCGTAAAAGGTCGCCTTCTTATATACCTTCATAAAACAAAGCCTGTATGAAACATTTGAAAATACCATTATTTAAAAATGCACATAACTGTAACACATTGCCCCGTTCTTTGGCGCAAAGTGTTACACCTGTTGGGGCAAGATGTTACACATCGTCTTATATGCCAATATTATCAGAATATACCAGTTTTATACAAGACAATATAAGAAAATATAAATAAATATGATATAAATAAATATAAATATTAAGTATATTTACTACAGCCCTCTTCAGGAAAGGGACAGTAGTACACATGCACTTGAAATGTATGATGTATTGTACAATAAATGTGTATTATGATATTACAGTGATGTGTTTAATGTATGTTTAATGTTGTATGTTTATGACCTCTGGAGAGAACGCAATATTTGAATAATAAGTAAACTATTCGCAGATCATTTTAAAAATGAAAATTTACTTATTTTGCCGCAACATCAACTTTTGCTCGCTATTGTGTCACGGCCAAGCCAACGCGCTTACCGACTTCAAATGATGGTCGCACAAACACACATTTAGAATTTTCAGTGCGTAATATGGGAATTCGTACGAATAAAATGTTAAATGTAACACCTTGCGTCGTGTTTCATCTTGCCCCGGTCTTCCCTACATCACGCCCGGGAATCGCACCGCCAGCATTGCTTTTACAATACCGAGAGTTTAAGGCGGAGGATTTCCGGTAATGCAGGCGAGCGATAAAAATTGACGGAATTGAGGTAGGTGTTTAACACTGTGCACAAATATTTTTTGTATTTAAACCTTTTTTCAAAAATCGGAGAATGTCATGTGCTAGCCAGTTGATCAAAGCGACTATTCCCAGAATTTAGGCGTCGACCTTCTACGCATGTTTCAGATATCCTTTCTGCTGTATGCAGTTTGTGTGGAGAAAAAATCGCATAACACATGTAGATTCTATTTATTTCAATATTCAGACCTTTACATTTGTCTTGTGAATTTCCCAGCCATAGATATAGATATCTGACGTAAATATGCGAATTTCTAGACACAAATATGGTAAACTGAAGAAGAATTATCGCAAAAAATGCACGGCAGTACAGGCGTGCAACCTACACTACACTGAAATAAGAACAAACTCAAGGTGGACATATTCGTCGTTTTGAGTGATGTCTATTTATGTTTTAATATCATATTATTATAATTATTGTTTAAATACACATTAACAAACACTTCATAACATCTAAATGTCATAACTTACCTGAGGAAAACATAATTGACCTGTCTGGGAATCGTAAGTTCGCCACTTCGGTCTTATTCAATTGAAAAGAGGTATTATTCAATTGAAGAGAGGTTCTATTCAATTGAACATTTTTTTTCAAATTTGAGAATGTCTTGCGCTCTAGCCAACGGACCAAGGCGACAGTTCACATAATGTGGATATCGACACCTCCGTACTTACCTCATCTTACCTCAAGAAATGTCGTTACAAATGTCCAATAACTCCGACTTTAATGTTGGCAGAGTTATGAACTTTAACCTGCAACCTAACAAAGCTCATAACTGGTCATAACTTAAAAGTTATTTGACCTATGTTCATGAAACTTCAGACACATATCCAAAATAACCCAAGGAATAGTGTTACCCATGAACAATAACTCTGACTTTTATTTCGGCAGAGTTATGCCCTTTTCTATAAATACCTTAACCTCCAACATAACCAAGCTCATTAACTGGCCATAACTTGAAAAGTATTTGACCTAGGTTCATGAAACTTCACACACACCGTCATCTTACCCTCAAAGGAATGTCATTACACAATGAGAGTGTACAATAAACAATTTTAGGGCGATATATTTAGCGATATATTTAGGATAACCTTTTAGATTTTTTTTTAAATGTACAGTTCTGCTCTAAGTTAAGTCACAATTTCAGCACAAATAAGTATTACTGACTCGAGGGTAATTTCATACACTCACTAATTACGGTGCTGTTAGACTTCTCGTGATCGGTATTTCCATCGGTTTTTTAGTTACTTGCATGTTAAAACTAAGTTTAGGTTTCTTTGTGTTGGGTAAGTTTTATATTTGTTCAGCAAATGCAATCCTAAAACAGGATTTTGTCGTGGCAAATATGTCGTTCAGAATTATTAAAACAGACACAATTTCTATTGTCATAAATGAGCGTTTTTAAAGGAAAAAGAAAAAGAGGACTCTTTTTAAAATACAGTACAAACAATCAGAAAAACACTTTCGCAAAACACTAAATTATGTTATATAAGAAGCATACAGGATTGCCCATTTCCAAAAAAACTAAAACTTTCTCTTTCTCCAATGGTCATGTCTTCAACACCTCTACAAAATGCTCATTATAATTGCAGAGAGGATGAATTCAATTGAAGGGAGGTCTTATTCTAAGCCGAAAGAAATCATAAAATCTGTTTATTGAACAAGCTGCAACAAGTTAATTTGTTTTGAAGTCAAACTCCACGCTCATATAAATATACAGTACATATACAGTGTTCCAATGTTTAAAATAGTTTCAGTCACACAATGTATATTGTTGACGATGCTTCAACTCAACTGAATCTTACCTCAACTGACTTTTACCATATTATGTTTTGCGAATGTCCCCACATAGGCGACATCACAACGCTCTGAAGACTAATTTCCGAATTATTTTGGTATCTATTGCGCAAAAAACAAAAAACAAAAAAACATGAACAAAACCAAAGCGATCCGAAACACATCGGAGAAGAAAACCTCTTTTCAAAGCGCGGTAGATGCTGCATTGAACCTCGAACATGCGACAGCTCGAACATGCGGCGACTGGAACATGCGGCGGCGGCCGCTCGAACATGCGGCTCGATCATCCGGCGACTGAAACATGCGGCGACTGGAACATGCGGCGGCCCGAACATGCGGCAGCTCGAACATGCGGCGGCATGGAAGAAAATCTGCAATTAAAAGAGGCCATGCTTTTTTTGAAACAGATCTTGAATATTGTAATTTTTGCATGGCATCATATGTCACAAATATTTTGTTTTTATGAACTTATGTAATTAAATAAACTTTACAAAACTATTATAATTTGCAAAACAAAAAGAATGATATTGAGTGAATTAACAGTTGGGCCCCAAAATGGTAAATTTTCTTTATGAGTAAGTAGTTTGTTTTACTCATAAATCACTATTCATCACTGCTCATCTCAATGGCGCCGTCTGAAGCGCGTCAGTACCTGGTGTATGGTATGTTTTGTTGTATAGTATTTTTGTGTTTCGAATGTCGGAAGCGACAACTTTTTTAACTTGTTTTTTTTTCCATTTATACATAACATGATTTTTTTTTTCTCGTCAGCTATTTTACGATTCCAGATTTTTTTGACAAAATGCAAACCATGCTGAAACGCGATTATACATTATTAGAGAACTCGGATTTAACAGTGGTTCAAAACCCAATCCGTGTTTAGTGATGGATCCCAGCAATCCGTGTTTATATATGGACCTCAGCAATCCTTGTTTAGAGATGGATCCCAGCAATCCGTGTTAAGTGATGAATCTCAGCAATCCACGTTTAAATCGCAGCAATCCGTGTTTAGAGATGGATCTCAGCAATCCGTGTTTAGTGATGGATCCCAGCAATCCATGTTTAGTGATGAATCTCAGCAATCCGTGTTTAGATCCCTGCAATCTGTGTTTAGAGATGAATCTCAGCAATCCGTGTTTAGAGATGGATTTCAGCAATCCGTGTTTAGTGATGGATCCCAGCAATCCGTGTTTAGAGATGGATCCTAGCAATCCGTGTTTAGTGATGTATCCCAGCAATCCGTGTTTAGATCCCAGCAATCCGTGTTTAGAGGTGGATCCCAGCAATCCATATTTAGTGATGTATCCCAGCAATCCGTGTTTATTGATGGATCCCAGGATTCCATGTTTAGTGATGGATCCCAGCAATCCGCGTTTAGTGATGGATCTCAGCAATTCGTGTTAAGTGATGTATCCCAGCAATCTGTGTATAGTGATGGTTCTCAACAATCCGTGTTTAGATATGGATCCCAGTAATCCGTGTCTAGTGATGGATCACAGCAATCCGTGTTCAGTGATGGATCCCAGCAATCCGTATTTAGTGATAAATCTCAGCAATCCGTGTTTAGATCCCAACAATCCGTGCTTATCGATGGATCCCAGCAATCCATGTTTAGTGATGGATCCCAGCAATCCGTGTTTAGAGATGGATCCCAGCAATCCGTGTTTAGAGATGTATCTCAGCAATCAGTGTTTAGAGATTGATCCCAGCAATCCATGTTTAGTGATGGATCCCAGCAATCCGTGTTTAGTGATGGTTCCCAGCAATCCGTGTTTAGAGACGGATCCAAGCAATCCGTATTTAGTGATGGATCCCAGCAATCCTTCTTTAGAGATGGATCCCAGCAATCCGTGTCTAGAGATGGATCTCAGCAATCCCTGTTAAGAGATGGATCCCAGCAAGCCGTGTTTAGAGATGGATCTCAGCAATCTGTCTGTGTTTAGAGATGGATCCCAGCAAACCGTGTTTAGAGATGGATTCCAGCAATCCGTGTTTAGGGATGGATCTCAGCAATCCGTGTTTAGTGATGGATCCCAGCAATCTGTGTTTAGAGATGGATCTCAGCAATCCGTGTTTAGTGATGGATTCCAGCAATCCGTGTTGAAAGATGGATCCCAGCAATCCGTGTTTAGAGTGGATCTCAGCAATCCGTGTTAAGAGACTGATCTCAGCAATCCATGTTTAGTGATGGATCCCAGCAATCTGTGTTTATTGATGGTACCCAGCAATCTGTTTTAAGAGACGGTTCCCAGCAATTCGTGTTTAGTGATGGATCCCAGCAATCCTTGTTTAGAGATGGATCCCAGCAATCCGTGTTTAGAGACGGTTCCCAGCAATTCGTGTTTGGTGATGGATCCCCGCAATCCTTGTTTAGAGATGGATCCCAGCAATCCGTGTCTAGAGATGGATCCCAGCAATCCGTGTTTAGTGATGGTTCCCAGCAATCCGTGTTTAGAGACGGATCCCAGCAATCCGTGTTTAGTGATGGATCCCAGCAATCCTTGTTTAGAGATGGATCCCAGCAATCCGTGTCTAGAGATGGGTCTCAGCAATCCCTGTTAAAAGATGGATCCCAGCAATCCATGTTTAGAGATGGATCCCAGAAATCTGTCTGTGTTTAGTGATGGATCCCAGCAATCCGTGTTCAGAGATGGATCCTAGCAATCCGTGTTTAGGATGGATCTCAGAAATCCGTATTTAGTGATGGATCCCAGTGATCCGTGTTTAGAGATGGATCTCAGCAATCCGTGTTTAGTGATGGATTCCAGCACTCCGTGTTTAGAGATGGATCCCAGCAATCCGTGTTTAGAGATGGATCCCAGCAATCCGTGTATAGTGATGGATCCCAGCAATCTGTGTTAAGAGATGGATCCCAGTAATCCGTGTTTAGTGATGGAGCCCAGCAATCCGTGTTAAGAGATGGAGCCCATCAATCCGTGTTTAGTGATGGAGCCCAGCAATCCCTGTTTAGAGATGGATCTCAGCAATCCGTGTTTAAATCTCAACAATCCGTGTTTAGTGATGAATCCCAACAATCCGTGATTAGAGATGGATCCAAGCAATCCGAGTTTTGTGATGGATCCCAGCAATCCATTTTTTCCGTTGAGTGCAGTCAAACAAACTTGAACCAGCTGCAGTAACATGGTAATGTTGCTTCAATGAGGACACCATGTAGGGCTGTATACTATCCGTAGCAAACTGATGCTTTGCATCCACGTTTTCTTTTCTGTGTATGTGAGCAGGGACTTCTATACCCTGATTGATCGGAAACAGCATCATAAAGAAACAAAAGTGAGCTACATGTGTCAATGCACACACAGCACAAACAGAAGTTGAAAAGTATTCTTGAAATTTAATTCCAAGTCAGGAACGAAAATAAATGTTTAAGCCTATAAGTTATGTATATAATAGATACAGGGGTCTAATACTACTTGATAAATTGGACAATTTCAGAAATTCCATATACATGTAGTCATAATTAAATCTGTCAATGTTGAAGACTAAGATGATGGTGTATAAATGTAAACAAAAAACAAATATATGCGTTTGATAATATGTATAATATATCCCACACTTTGCCAATTAAGTTAACCTAGCTCATGGAAGAAGTTACCGATCTATCTACCAGCCGGCCTGCCCGATCTATCTACCAGCTGGTCTGCCCGACCTATCTACCAGCCGGTCTGCGCGACCTATCTACTAGCCGGTCTGCCCGACCTATCTACCAGCCGGTCTGCCCGACCTATCTACCAGCCGGTTTGCCCTATCTATATACCAGCCGGTCTGCCCGACCTATCTACCAGCCGATCTGCTGGCTTAAAAGTATATTGTTTTCGGCAAATATCCGTATACAATGTGTTTAATTTATAGATTGACAGTCCCTATGTGTTTTATGTAATAAATTTCCAGTTCCAGTTCGCATTGAAACTGTTGTTGTTTTAGCTGTTTCAGCTGGGTGTTTTTTCGGATAAATTAGCGAAGAACATTTGAGTGGACTAAAGAGAAATGTGTTGTGTTCAACATATATGGCTCGTTTTCAATGCAGCAGAATGTATGGAAGCTCATAGTGGTCGTCATAATTGGACGATACAACCTGTCTGGTAGACGAACAGTGGGATCTTCTAAAAACGTAAACACGTTTTCACAAAACAACATCCTATAAATCTTAATATGTATAATGAATCTAT
This sequence comes from Cyrtodaria siliqua, assembly GCA_037043455.1. Lineage (NCBI taxonomy): Eukaryota > Metazoa > Mollusca > Bivalvia > Adapedonta > Hiatellidae > Cyrtodaria > Cyrtodaria siliqua. The sequence continues at coordinate 369,575 of JAWPHD010000397.1, read as the reverse complement.
AATGTATTCAAAACTGTGCCAGAAACAATGTTCTCTTGAGAAGCAAAACAGGCTCAAATGCAGAAATATTTATCTATTTTTTCAAAAAGAATGGTGGACAGAATCCGATTGAAACAGAAAATACATATTTTCCTGATAGTAAACAGTGGTTCGATCGATCTTTTATGAAGTAAAGAATCAGATGGAATACCTTTAGATAAAAATGAACTGTATGACGTCCTTAATGGACCATTTAGCATTATCGTACATCGTACGAGCATCTTACACATTGGTAAAGCAAGCGGTCCAGATGGTATTGCAATATGTACATATGGAATGGTTACTACTATTCTATTATGGTAAAACATATCTTTTTAAAAAACTATGGTCAGTTGTGTTGTATTTTCGTTGAATTGTTAAAGATTTTATGTTTTCTTTAACTCCAGTAACAATTTTGATTCACGTTGCTTCACATATTAATAAGTTAATTGTCTTTCCAAGTGACATAACTCTGGAATTACTGAGGTGATGGGCCGATTATCAAACTTGGTAGGGAAATTGTGGACGGACGCAGGGACATAAATACAGGAGTAACACTATATATGCCTTTCCACCATTTTTCGAATGGTAGGGGCATACAAGATGAATATATATATATTCTAAAACTGATTGTTTTACGACGGGACGCCTAGCTATAACGAGAGACACAAGTAAATACTGACACACAATTTCACACGTACACATCCACTTCCTGTAAAGGAAGTACTTGTACGATTATTTGTTTATCTCTTAGTCGCCTCGTCGTAGTTTGCCTGTATGTCACCCCATATAGGCCTACTACATATAATGATCATGCGTGTGTGCGTGGGTGTTTAAGGACGGATGGATTGGTGGCATTTTGGGTTTAGTGGGCGGATTGGATGGATAGATGGATGGAGATAAATAGAACAAGATATCAATAAATGCATGATATGTATGTTGCCTATGTTATATATACTCGCATATGCCGCATAAATAAATGCTTTGTCGGTTGCCTAGATTACATATACTCGTATATGCCGCATACATACATGCTTTGTCGGTTGCCTAGATTATGTATTCTCGCATATGCCAAATAAATACATGGCTTTGTCGGTTGCCTAGATTACATATACTTGTGTTTGTATTATTTATTTTCGATCCACTAGATTCAGAATGCTCGTATATATACTGAAAGGAAAAAGAAACGCAACACGGGAATTTCCGCTATATATTGCACACTTAATTCCATATATATTCCAAGGAAATCCCAAGATGTTTTGTAAAAAAAAAATGTTTCAGTTAGTTAGAGAAAGGACACAACTGTTTTAATCACAGTACACGTTGTAACAAGAAATTCATAAATGTTGAAGTTCCTCTTTGAAAAATTGAGCCAGTTCATTACTGTATTTAACGTAAAGAGTTTGCAAAATGTTGCATCCTAAGTTTGCGTCAAACGCGTACTCTGTCAATAATGAAACTTTGCAGGAATACTATTTGCTGTGTAACGTGTTTGTTTTAGTCTTTTTTCCCGAAAGGAAAGATCTTACGTAGCCATGTACCATTCGATTAACAGCAGCATATTGTACATACAATAAATAGGGGAAATTCCCGTGTCGCGTTTCTTTTTCCTTTCAGTATATATGCAACAAAAATATTAATACTGTTCATTATTATTTATCGGTGACCTAGATATATTGCGTACATACTCTTATATGTCGCATATACTATGTGTAGTATTTATGTGAGTATGTCACATACTGATGGTGGTGGCGTTTATAAAATTTATTTATTTTACATCGATTGTAACGAATCTCCCTTATTTTAATCATTCTCGATGTCTTTCTATGTAGAACCAGTATTAAGCAAATACAGATAAGGTGTCTTGCTCAGGAACAGAACATATATGGTCGTGGCGGGGATCGAACCCACGACTTCTCGATCATAGGTCCAGCGCTCTACCATCAGACCACAGCGCTATGTTTATTGACGGCCTAGATAACATATGCTCCACACGATGCATACATTGTAATACTGTAAATGTAAACAGATCTGTGGCACAGATAAATTGTATATGCTGCACATATATCGAACAAAAAAAAACTCCCGCATCTTATCTTTAATATGTAACACTGTATTTATAACGTAACGGGACTGTTCGCAGGAGTTGAAAGAGATACGCCAATCAACCTTTAATCAGTAGAACAGCCTGCCAACCTCGTGTCAAATCTGATAGTAAACAACAATTTAATGTATTTCACAGAAATATATTACAGGTATGAAACCACTAATTATTTTCCCAATGTTAAAATGTAACATATTAATGATTTGCTGCAACTTCAACTCAAATATGGATAATGCAGCAGTGTAATTTTCATAGAGAAAACTAACTTTCCACTTGAAAAATCACCAGAAAAGTTGGGGTCACAAGACATGTAAAAAAGTTCTTGTTTGTTTACTAAACAGGTCAAGGGTACAGCTGTGTTCATTGGCAGTTGCTCACAAAGTGTAAACATAGTGTCGAAATTTCGAAAATGTTCATCAGTGATCCAGTAAACCTATTAATACCCTTCTTATACATACAACCACAAAATAGAAATGGACAGATTTCCCGTACTTATAATGCCCATTTCCATCAAAAAGGGGATTAATTTTTATTATAGGAACTACATTCGATACACCTCGGAGATTTACATGTAATCGGTGGTGGTAAACCTACAAAAGGTCTTTGTTATACACTATTCAAAAGAAACGTTTGATGCATCCGGTAAAGCAGAAATTAATAAAATATTGAATATTAAACACAATCTTATATATTTATAATTAAACAGAATATAACGTATATCTGTATATGATCGCGTCAATTTTTTCTTCTATCTGTACAACACCGAATGATTACCGTATATTTGTATTTTTAACGGTTATGAAACTCGACGAGGCAATTTCGATTGCACACCGATGTGACGGAAGGGTATGATAGAAGGACCTTACTTTGTATACTTATTACTCTAGTATAGTCATAGCTTTTTAACAATCCCACATCGCAAGTTTTCGATGGGGTAAATTTTAAATGAAAGTGTATGAATTTATTATCACATCACAGACATAATACAACAAGTGCTTAATGACTCTGTTATAATACAAAAAGTGCTTAATGACTCTGTTATCTCAGTGCCTAATGATTATGTTATCATATGCCAAATGATTCTGTTATCATATGCTTAGACTGATACCCGTTTTCAGCGTTTACCAGGTGTCTGAATTAATTAACATGACGTAGAATGAACCTATGGCGCATCTTCTCTATCCTAGATAGTGGGAAAGACATTACTGTAATAGAGTTTAAATGCATACATCTTATCAAAAACTTTGGTATTCCAGATTTAATGCAATATTTAAGAATTCAAACTAGTGTGTTAATATATTTATAACGTGTTCATCTAGAAACATGCGCTCTTAACAAGTGTTATAACAACAGTGCTACTTAAAATATGCGATAAGACACATTTAAGTACGTTTCAATAAAGACAAACGTCTTTAAATGTTAGATATCAGATGTTTTCACCACTTCAGTATTATTTTAAATGTTAGATATCGGATGTGTTTCCCACTTCAATATCATTTTGCTGAACTATACATCGCGTGTTTTACCAACTATATCGAAATAACTAATCGACCCTCCTGATAGTCATTGTCGTCTGTTATTGATCGACCTCCTGATAGGCACTGCTGTCTGTTATTGATCGACTCTCCTGATAGTCACTGCCGTCTGTTAAAATTGACACTCCTGATAGTCACTGCCGTCTGTTATTGATCGACCCTCCTGATAGTCACAGCCATCTGTTATTGATCGACCCTCCTGATAGTCACTGCCGTCTGTTAAAATTGACACTCCTGATATTCAATGCCGTCTGTTAAAATTGACACTCCTGATAGTCACTGCCGTCTGTTATTGATCGACCCTCCTGATAGTCACAGCCATCTGTTATTGATCGACCCTCCTGATAGTCACAGCCGTCTGTTAAAATTGACGCTCCTGACATTCAATGCCGTCTGTTAAAACTGACACTCCTGATAGTCACTGCCGTCTGTACTTGATCGACTCTCCTGATAGTTACAGCCGTCTGTTAAAATTGACACTCCTGATAGTTACTGCTGTCCGTTAAAATTGACACTCCTGATAGTCACTGCCGTCTGTTAAAATTGACACTCCTGATAGTCACTGCCGTCTGTTAAAATTGACACTCCTGATAGTCACTGCCGTCTGTTATTGATCGACCCTCCTGATAGTCACAGCCATCTGTTATTGATCGACTCTCCTGATAGTCACTGCCGTCTGTTAAAATTGACACTCCTGATAGTCACTGCCGTCTGTTATTGATCGACCCTCCTGATAGTCACAGCCATCTGTTATTGATCGACCCTCCTGATAGTCACTGCCGTCTGTTAAAATTGACACTCCTGATATTCAATGCCGTCTGTTAAAATTGACACTCCTGATAGTCACTGCCGTCTGTTAAAATTGACACTCCTGATAGTCACTGCCGTCTGTTAAAATTGGCATTCCTGATAGTCACTGCCGTCTGTTAAAATTGGCATTCCTGATAGTCACTGCCGTCTGTAATTGATCGACCCTCATGATAGTCACTGCCGTCTGTTAAAATTGACACTCCTGATAGTCACTGCCGTCTGTTAAAATTGACATTCCTGATAGTCACTGCCGTCTGTAATTGATCGACCCTCATGATAGTCACTGCCGTCTGTTAAAATTGACACTCCTGATAGTCACTGCCGTCTGTTAAAATTGACACTCCTGATAGTCACTGCCGTCTGTAATTGATCGACCGTCATGATAGTCAATGCCGTCTGTTAAAATTGACACTCCTGATAGTCACTGCCGTCTGTTAAAATTGATACTCCTGATAGACACTGCCGTCTGTTATTGATCGACCCTCCTGATAGTCACTGCCGTCTGTTATTGATCGACCCTCCTGATAGTCACTGCCGTCTGTTAAGATTGACACTCCTGATAGTCACAGCCGTCTGTTATTGATCGACCCTCCTGATAGTCACAGCCGTCTGTTAAAATTGACACTCCTGATAGTCACTGACGTCTGTCAAAAATGGCACAGCCATCTGTTATTGATCGACCCTCCTGATAGGCACTTCCGTATGTTATTGATCGACGCTCGGAGACTCCTGATAGTCACTGCTGTCAGTTAAATTTGACACTCCTGATTGTCACTGCCGTCTGTTATTGATCGACCCTCCTATTAAAATTGACACGCTTCTCAAAGCCTGCCTCTGTTTGCTTTGTATCTTTTCTGTTTCCCTTTTTATGTATAGGAAAGTGAGCGTTCTGTGTGATTTTCATTCCCTGATAACAATGATGCATTTGGTAAAGCAATCACTGTTGGTTAGAATTATTTTACAGACGGCCCATACGTACAGCTGTGGTATGGGAACGCTGTTGTATGGGAACGCTGGCATTGTTAGTATTTTGGAATGCTACAAACACAGAGAACAGGATTTTAGTGGTTTATTACTAGTAGCGAAAATTGTCGGGAAATTTATTTAATTAAAGGTAATTTATCAAGTTTATAATGTATCATTTGAAGAGTTAAAATGTTATATAATTGAACGTTTTTATTAAACGTAATTCCGATAGACATTATAGGTCATTATACATGTAAAACCAGTATTTACCTAAAGGTGAAACAATCACTCCAGCTTCTAAATTAATTGATTTACACATTTTGACATACATTAATTGATTTACATATTTTGATATACATTAATTGATTTACACATTTTGATATACATTAATTGATTTACACATTGTGACATACATTAATTGATTTACACATTTTGACATACATTAATTGATTTACACATTTTGACATACAATAAAGCATACCGTAGTTAATGTTTAAGAACATAACGTTTTTAAAATGACTCGAAGGAGATAAAAAATGGCTGGACGCCGTTATTGTTTTTAAAATCGCCAAGCATATTTTAAAAATAAAACAATGACGAAACGTATGTCACTAGTTTAAAACAAAACACTTCATAAAACATTTCAAATATTCCAGACTGGGGTTAGTACGACAATATGGCGACACTTTTGGTTGACGATTCATGTGAACTCAGCTAAAATATTGGCCACGTGTCCCTTTACTGACGGCGTGTCCCTTTGTTGACCGCGTGTCCCTTTATTGACCGCGTGTCCCTTTAATGCATATGCTAAAACCTAATGTTCAATTTAACGTGTTCTGTATCCGACCTTCGTAACATTAAGCCCCATCTACGGGGTTAGTTGATACACGTTACTGAGAATATTATAATGATGTTTATATCATTTGAGTGTTTGCATAAAAAAATACTAACAAATACGGTCAGACATTTGTATTACCGAATTATAAAAACGCATTTCACAAAAAGAATGATACAAAATCTAAAAAATGTAACAATTATTGTAGCATGGTCGGTGACATTTTCTTTGATGAATGAAAAGCATTAAATCGTTTAATTTAGGGTAACTAAAGGGGCGTGGCTATGCCGTACTACAACTACCAGATAGAGGAATTTAGAGTACGGTCACTCTGACGTCACAGTGTTAGTAAGTACACCATGCTACAAAAAAGATAGAGTTTGTCTCAGTTCGTTGTTTTTTAAACACCTCATCTACGCCCATCTCGGTGTTTATATAAGCCAACTCGCTGAGACCAGACTCTATTTATTACTTATTATTAGATCTATTTTGTTTATTTATTTATTTATTCATTCATTCATTCATTCATTCATTATTATTTTATTTTATTTTTATGACAATTGGAACTTTTTGGAAATGATAAATAATCGCCTAATTATTATTGCCAATATGTATTTACATAGCAGTAGTTGTCACAACATTAGTTACGGCCTTCCCATAACATATATAGAATTTTCATTGAGCTTTATGGTTGAATGAAAGGAAAGAAAAACATGGAAATGAATGAAAGAGACAGGGACTAGAAAAATGAGAGAAGAAATTGATTGAAATTCTAATTTATCAAAACAAATCAGCGTTGGTCTCCTGAAATAAAAAATAATTCTGGTTTGTATTCAATATCAAGACAAGTAACATATGAGCCGCAACACACGAAAACGTCCCTTCGGACGTTTAGACGACAACGTCATAAAGTAACAATTTATGACGTCGGCCGGTCATCAATTAATTACTAATCAAATTTCTCGTCACTTCTGTGTTTTACCTAATTATTATATCATATGGAATATGTTTTCTTATATAAATAGTTGATGCTATAGAAAATGGTAATTGTTTATGTTTTTTTATGTTATTTAATGAACGACATCATCCAAGACGCCAACGTCGACGTCAAAATTAATGGCGAGTATAATCTTTAATTTTCAAATTGAGATAAAATCATTTTTAATCAAGATATCAACATAAAATAAAGAGAATTTTTAAGAGAAAATCACCATGTTTCAAAAACATAAAAAACATAGAATGTGAAAATTTTGTCTGAAGGGTCGTTTTCGTGTGTTTCGGCTCATATACATCGACTATGAATATAGTGAATATACCCGTTCCTTAATGTATGTTTGTACCGCCAGTACAATAACTTGAATGATAATACTATGTATAATGTTGCTTTCTTTACCGATCTATTGAAACCTCACATTTGGTATTTTTAACCATAAGATCATTAATTTTGATCTATCGGATAACAACACTAATCGTACCATACGGTAATGCATATGATATTTAGTAAAACAGTGAACTCGTTCCCATTGCTCTAAATCTACATTGTTGGCAGACTGTGACTTCTGTTCATAAATCGTATATTTGACACATGCCTTTACCAAACACTACCGATTTAGATGATGACATAATGTTTTTATGTTATGTATGTTTTTTAACTGCAAAGAACCGAGGCGTACTTGTTTTAAATTGAGCCCTAATAGAGACAAAATAATAAATGTATACAATATAAATAGTCAACGTACTGTATACAATAACTTCACGTATATATTAGTAAAAGCTCGTCAAACACAATGCCTATATATAATGTTAATGCAGTGATTTATTACACAACACCATATTGTCTTCATAGATAACCTTGAGCGTTATTTGTAATCCGAATTGATAATCATTATGGTAACACAGCATATATTAAACTATCTTATCATAAAATATATCGCCGGGCCTAGTTTTTTCCCAAATTTATTTTACTGTTGTTTTTATGGCAAGCCAAAGTGGTTTTTATTCGGTAATTTCCGATATCGGGAATACAATTCTCTTTAATGGAAATAGAATTCCCGTTAACGGAAATGCATTTTCCGATATCGGAAATTAACAATACCGATATCGGAATGCAATCTTAAAATCATAAAATCTTATTTCCGATATCGCAAATTGCATTTCCGATATCGAAAATGTATATTCCGTTAACGGGAATTTTATTTCCGATATCGGAAATAGGATATTATTTTCCGTTAACGGAATTGTTATTTCCGAAATTGATCACAGAAAATAAATGCTTCCTGAGGCGGAAGCTCTCCTAGAGAATAGTTGGGCGGTAAAGCCATGGCACAAAGCATGAAAGAGGCCGGCAATATTGCACTTCCTGCGCTAGAAAATGCATCTATGCAGCAAGATGCAGACGACTTCGTGCAAGACGTGCGGAGAAACTTCCGGAGAAGCCCAAGGACAATCAGCATATTAAATTATTATTTTAATTATCCTCTCTCAGATTTTTTAAAATATCTGAAATGAAATTATTAGTTTTTACCGCCGTTGATTCGAATAGAATATATCATTGGTTTATTATTATAATCGGATATTGGTGTATAGTGATTAGTTGCTTCGTCATGACCTGAGACGCGGTAGCCCAGTTGGTAGAGTGTTGGACCGAGGCAAAATCCGTAGGTTCGAGTCCCTGTCGGGTCACAGTTTTGTTATGTATGACTTAAACAGAGTTCACATCCGATGATATGCCCGTCTCCACATCGTCATAGGGTTGCAACTGTCTATTACGCCCATCTGTATACATCTGACCAATACGTTTATTTGGGTTGAAATCTTACAACACAAACTTGCCTATGTAAGTAGCGCGCCTACGTATATCAACTTGTGACATACGGGGTTCAGAGATTTTACCCCTGAGAAATTGTTGTAAAACTGAGCTTATGCTGAGAGAGAAATCGATAAATAATTCTATATAAAATAGCAAGTCGGATGCTCCCCACTCCCACCCCACCCGCTCCGGCCTCCCACCCCCGCCCCAACCTCCTAGCACACACACACACACACACACACACACACACACACACACACAACAAGTACAGACCTGAATCCGCCCCTGGTTTTAAGCACATACATAGGATGCTGAATCCGGAACGAGGCTGTAGGGAGTCGTTATTAATTTAAAAATAATCGCATTTCCGATATCGGTATTAGAAAATCATTTTCGATAACGGCAATTGTATTTCCGTTAACGGGAATTGTATTTCCGTTAACGGGAATTGTATTTCCTTTATCGAAAATTGAATTTCCGATATCGGATTTGTGTATTTGATTTCCGTTATCGAAAATAGGCTTTTCCGATATCGAGAATAGCTTTTTCCGATATCGGCAGTTTTAATTCCGTCGGAAAAGGCATTTTCGATAACGGAAAATGTAATTTCGATATCGTAAATACAGCATTACCGATATCGGAAATCAATTCCGTTAACGGGAATACAATTACCGATATCGGAAATACAATTACCGTTAACGGAAATTGTATTATCGGAAATGCAATTACCGTTAACGGAAATTGTAATTCCGATATCGGAAATTGACGAATAAAAACCACTTTGGCTTGCCATAAGTTTTTTCTACTGCAAACTGAGCTGGTCTCTGCTATGTTTGTATAACATATAGTAATTAGCCGGTAGAGTGTTTTAACAGGCGTGATGGAATGTCTGTAAAATGTATTGAGTTGCTGTTCCTGAAACGATTGCCTATATACTGATCTGCCAGACTGGTGTATATTTGTTCATTATTGTATTGTAACATCTTTAGTTATTTACACTTTTTATTTCGATGCTTATACTTTAATGGCATATATATATATATATATTATTGTAATACTTTATTAAGAGAAATATGTAAAGTCAGAAATTCAAACCTGTGTGAGAAAGGAGAACCATGCTTAATGATCACCCGCGAAAGTATTGTGATATATGGTATGATATTTACACGCTGCGCAAATTTCACATGAACATCTCAAGCATTAGGAAGATTATCGACAATGATAGGGTTTGTATCAAATATAACGCAAAAACAGCATTTCGGTTAAGTAATTGTGACCGACATGTGTTGTTTGATAAACACATCAAACTATGAATTTGATTGGCGTGTTTGTTTGTATGATGCTTTACGTCATTTTCAACACATGTAAGGTTATATATGACGGTAGATTGTTTGTTTGTTTGTATGATGCTTTACGTCATTTTCAACACATCTCAGGTTATATATGACGGTAGATTGTTTGTTTGTTTGTATGGTGCTTTGCGTCTTTTTCAACACATGTACGGTTATAAATGACGGTAGATTGTTTGATTGATTGTATGGTGCTTTACTTTTAACAATACATAGAAATATAAAACACACATTTGAGGAAGTTTGGTGCTTTTGTCCGACGTGTCTAGATTTGGTCCTAAACATGGGTTTTGGTCCCTAGCTATATATATGCAAATCACCTGACCGGACTACTTTTTCCCCACATAATTCCAAGGCCAAACACGAGAGATGATACTAGTATCGATCGAGGGCGAGAATGATGATATGCAAGAAAAAGACTCAATCATGGGTATCCGGTTCAGATATGGAAATTTCAACCCTCGGTATGATTGTTTAAATAGGAACCTCGGCAGAGCATCGGTTCCGATAAAAACAATTATACCTCGTGTTGGAATTCCCAATATTCACCGGATGAAATATTCTTATAATATATGCTGAACGTTAAGCAAAGGGAGCTACTAATACCAGTTTTATGAAGTAACCGCCAGTCATCATTAATATTAACGCAACAAGTATTCCAAATAGCAGCACCGCAAACAATAACTGGACAGACTAAATGTTCACCTCCAAACAATAACTGGACAGACTAAATGTTTACCTCCAAACCTCCAAAACATTGTTCTCCTATTCTTCCTGTTAAATTCCAAAAATCCTGTGGATTTTCAGTAACACCATCTAACATATCATTTTGCAATTCAAACCAGCTTTCTTTCACACTTTTGAACATTTCTGCCCAAAACTTTATGTTTAATCTAAATTTTGGAATACTATGAGACCATTAGACCAATGTTTTCCAGCTTTACACATATCACACAATAACAAATATAATTAAATCATCATTACATCGTGTTTTTTAAACGTTTCTTCGCTTTTGCGATTTTTAGATTTTTCACATTTTCCCCGAGTAATCATTACCTTCATATATCATATCATATCAGGTTAGATATAGATGTACCTGACAGCATATTTCTATAAATCACATACTACTGCATAATGTGATTCTTCCTCTTATTTGTACCCCTTTTATTCTCGTTCCTTTCATTGCTATTGTATAAATGTAATCTGTATTAATCATGTATGTATTATGTACATGTAATCTCATTCGCTGAGGAAATAAAGGATTGAATTGAATTGAATTGAATGGTAATGTGGTCGACATTTAGTCTGGTAATGTGGTCGACATTTAGTCTGGTAATGTGGTCGACATTTAGTCTGGTAATGTGGTCGACATTTAGTCTGGTAATGTGGTCGACATTTAGTCTGGTAATGTGGTCGACATTTAGTCCTTCAAAGCGCTGCAAAACATTCCCTAATCAGAGTCATCATTATTATGTTAATTAGCATCATGTTCCAAATTAGCTAAAGTATCTTGAATGAAATTATGCAAACCATTATCATAAACAACAAATATTTTTAATATCAAAATAGGTAAAATTTCATTCTAACGGCCGTTTATTGTAATGTCTTTCCTAATTAACTTACTAGTAGTTGGTTGTAAACAGGTTAGAACACGATACTCCGGTAGTCACATTGATTTACCATGATTCAATATCGCCATAGTTGTCCGCTAATTCCGTCGTGCTGGTTACAGTGAAATGTGAATCTGTATAGCGTCATCAGGAACTATATGGTTGAAAAACATGTAAAATCGTTACTTTTAACATTTCTGCCATTTACCACACAGCAGTTACTGTCTGCTGGAACGTTACATAACAGGTGTCCATATTAATTATTTATGAAATCTACACAATTTCTGGGCAAATCTACACCATTTCTGGGCAAATCTACACCATTTCTGGGAGGTATATAATCAACACCATCTATGAAATCGGACATGTCACCCCTTCTGTTGTTGAAGTCACCACATATGACAAACTGACCATATAGTACACGGCGATGTTTTAGTTGTTTAATTGAACGTACTTTTAATACGTTACGCGGTTAACGCGTTCGAACTATCAAATAAAACAACTTCCAATTTTTGGAACATGGTAGGGTCTGTCTGAACGTACCGTATAGTATTCCATCCAACTAAATGGACCTAAATGTTTTTCTGTGAACAATCACAGTGGTTCGGTCTTCATTCAAACGTATGTTACGATACATAAGCTATATTACACTCCCAGAAGCCAAGTTATGTGATAATGTAATATTTACAACCACTGGCCACTACTTACCAGCCGCCAGTTCTGGAGGAGAGAATGATAACATGCAACATCTGTTAAGAGTAAGCACATTATGGATTCTATATACACACTGACACATCCAGCATGAAACACAATAACTAATATGTTACTAAAAGAGGAGTTACGCTATCAGAGAGAAAGGAATACATATTATAAAGGTAAGCATTAATTACTACTTCTCGCAGGCTGGAGTCATATTATAAAAACAGAGGCAAGTGAAAATGTATCTTTGGTTGATATACACTCTAGATAAGCATTGCAAGTGAAGAGAAAAAGGAAATTTGATATTCCTTACTCCACTGATTTAATTGAAACTTGGCTCAACATTTTTTAAATGCATGGATAAAACAATTCGGTCAGATATAATATCAATCCATTACTGAAACAAATGCTACATTTTAAAATATGTATTTTACGCCCAGTGCTCCTAATAGTCAGTCACAGCACAGCAGTTATTTCGACAGAGATTTCAGCAGTGTTAAGCATGTATACATTCTGCCCAGGTGTATATTCCCGGCCTGTACACTTACTAGTATGGTGGGTGATTTCTGCCATTTCGTATTTTCGTTATTTCGCCGCGAAAAGACGACAGGATGAAAAGACGACAGAACGAAAAGACGAAAGAACGACCGAACGAAAAGACGACATTTCAATGGCGAAAAGACGAAAAAATGCCAAGCGAAAAGATGACACCTCAGCCGCGAAAAGATGCCAGTTGATATTGCCGTCTTTTCGTTATTTCGTGTAGCCTTCTGTCGTCTTTTAGCTTCTAATCTGTTGTCTGTTCGTTCTGTCGTTCTTTCGTCTATTCGTTATGTTGCCTTTTCGCGCTGCATTTGTCGTCTTTTCGTTTTTGCGTCTTTTTGTTTTGTCGTCTTTTCGTCTTTCCTTTCTGTCGTCTTGTCGTCTTTTCTTCCGGTTGACATGCGCGTTTCGGTCATTGCGGCCATTTCATGGTGACTACTAGAAGTCGGCTCTAACTTGAACTATCGGGGAATTGGGGAGTGTGCATACTGTATGTCCAATAAATAATAAACGAAGGGTTACTAGTTCTTCTAAATCGTTTATATAAACGCAGAATGGTCATCATAATTATGTTGATTACTAGTCTTGTGTAAGGCAATAAACATTTAATTATGTCTAATAAAAAGTATTGAATTGAAATAAGTCTTCAAATCATAAAGTACTTGTTTCTCACACCTTATAAGTCTAGGATAGAGGCTATGAAGAGAAATCTTCACCATTAATAAACCGAAAGGGAGGGAGCGTAGCGACCGACCAACCGCGGTCTCTTAATGGTGAAGATTTCTCTTCATAGACTCTATCCGGCTAAGTGTTTACAATAGGTTTTATCGATAGTCTCTATATAGGTCACTCACTTCACCGCGAAGACTGTTTGTAGTAAAATCTTCATGAATAAATGGTGAAAATATTTGAAAATCTGAGACAACTGATTGGTTAAAAAAGTAGGGTAAACACTTATATATAATATGATAATTATATGTTTGACTTTATCTTAATCAGTTGTTTTTGAAAATGTCAAGATTTGACTGCAATATGTATATTATATAGAGAGAGAATCTTAAATTATTCATATTTAATAGTTGTTTATGACCGTAATATTCGTATGTACAACAGATAGGAGTTGAGCAACTAATGTTAATCTTGATTATATAATACATTTGACAGATGCATATGTGTTATGTGTTACTTCCTTTCTTGTCTACTATATTTCATATGTTGTAGATAAAGTTCTAAACTATTAACGTATTACCATCAACTTGATATGTTACATATAACTATTTTGAATAACATTAAATTCAAAATCAAATATAGGGTATGACATTTATTGAATTATCAGTCACCAGGAACGTGTATGAAACGTTTCTGGAGCCAAGTACATGTTTAAACAGTTCCGTGTTTATATGTATTAAACAAATGTTTAGTTGCGTTTGCTATACCATCCTTGATTGATAAATATAAGGAATAAACATTGTGATATGATGGGTTCAACAAACGGTCCCGGAAAGTTAGTGTTAAATTAAAAAGTCAAAACATTATTTTGTTTGTCATTTGTTTTAACAGAAGAATATGAGCGCTAGCCATGTAGCCAAAATCAACTCTATTTTCAAGCGGCCCGGATTGTAAATCATTAATTACAAAGTCATTTTATTATATATTTTCATATAAACAAATTCATAGTTATGTCCGCTAAGCACATACCAATTTAAATAATACGAATATGAAGTTTACGCCAAACATTATAATTAGTACGACTGGTCCAGATATGATCATCATTTTTTAAAAAAAATCCAGGAAAGTTACTTCTTAATCACAAAGTTTAAAATATTATTGTTATATTACTATGATTTAATATTCATATTAACTGAACCATTCTGCGTTTATAAAAAATAATTTCTAAGAAAGAAATACAAACCCTCCGTTTAAGATATGCACAAACCCTGTCTTTTTGACCCAATTCCCTAACAATTCAAAACCGTTCCGACATTCCGGCAATGACCGAAATGCGCATTTCAAACGGAAGGCGAAAAGACGACAGAACGAAAACACGAAAAGACGAAAAGACGACAAAACGAAAACACGAAAAGACGACATTGCGAAAAGACGCAAATGCAGCGCGAAAAGACGACAGAACGAAAAGACGAAAGACCGACAGAACGAAAAGACCACATATTAGAAGCGAAAAGACGACAAAAGGATGCACGAAATAAGAAAAGACGACACTATCAAAATGGCGTCTTTTCTCGGCTGAAGTGTCGTATTTTCGCTTGGCGTTTTTACGTCTTTTCGCCATTGAAAAGTCGTCTTTTCGTTCTGTCGTTTTTTCGACTTTTCGTTCTGTCGTCTTTTCGCACTGCATTTGTCCTTTTTTCGTCCTGTCGTCTTTTTGTTCTGTACTCTTTTCGCGGCGAAATAAAGAAAAAACGAAAAGACGAAAATGGCAGAAATCAGCCACCATATACTCGAGCTTTATTTGTATTGAATGCCATGGCTTTGGTTATTGCTCAGACCAGTTACCTTCAGATGTCTTAGATAACAGATGCACAACTTCAATTAGTATAACTGTGTTAACGCGAGTTTTGCACGTGCTATTTGTGAGAATGTTTTCAGAAAATGTAGTATTCAGTATATATATAATCGATCCTTCCTAAAAAAAATAGCCAGGTGCTGTTGAAAATAAGGGCCACATGGTTTTATGTTTGCTAATGTTATCTATTATTGGTGGGACATTGAAATGCAAACGCTACACCTACTGGATTGTTATATGTGCATGTACTATCAATGAATGCAATTGTATCGTGTTCCTTGTCCTATATATTCGTGTACATATCGTACATGCATATATAATGAAATGTAAAACTCACATGATATACACATACAATACTATTTTTATAATTCAATATCTTATACTAGCCGATTATTTATGGTTATTCTGTGGATATTAGTAATATACTGAACAAAAAAAGAAACGTCCGCTGATGTTGATGATGATGATTGTTTAGACATCAAAACATGAAACAATTAATGATGTTTAAAATAATTAGTTATACCGCCAACAAAGATGTTTTTGAAAAGTTCAGTACACAAGGGAGTTAGCCCCTCTTTTTCGTAAAACATGCATTTTTGCAACAAAAATATATTAATTAAATATACAAAAATTACCGAAATTTGTCCGAGAAAATATTCTCTATATCTTCCTTACCAAAAAACAATCACAAAAAACATAACACAGTGTGTTAAGATGGCAGCTTTTGATTGTCAAAATCATCAAATTACATCCCTTAAACATTTCCATATCATCCCTAAAAGATTATTGCTTTGCAAAATTTGAAACTATTTAATGGGATATTGAGTACTCATTTAAGTGTGCTTACAAACATCAAACATTGTTTATTAAAACGCTGTTTAAGCTTAGATACGCCCTCAAAAACTGGCCTACGGAAATACCAGAGACAAAGTCGAATGTTTCTATTTTTTGTTCAGTATAATTACCCATGACAGTGTGACTGTAGGCCTCCTGCTTGAATTATCATACACACACTGTCATACACACACTATCATACACACACTATCATACACACCGTATCATACACACACTATACACACACTATCATACACACTATCATACACACAGTATCATACACACACTATACACACTATAAACACACACTATTATACACGAACTATTATACACGCACTATTATACACGCACTATTATACACGCACTATTATACACACACTATCATACACACACTATCATACACACACTATCATACACACACTATCATACACACACTATCATGCACACACTAGTATACACACACTATCATACACACACAATCATACACACAATATCATACACACAATATCATACACACACTATCATACACACACTATCATGCACACACTATCATACACACACTATCATACACACACTATCATGCACACACTACCATACACACACTATCATACACACACTATCATACACACACTATCATGCATACGCTATTATGCACACACTATCATACACACACTATCATACACACACTATCATACACACACTATACACACTATCATACACACACGATCATACACATGCTATCATACACACAGTATCATGCACACACTATACACACTATCATACACACACTATACACACTATCATACACACACGATCATACACACGCTATCATACACACACTATCATGCACACACTATACACACTATCATACACACACTATTATACACACACTATCATACACACACTATCATACACACACTATCATACACACACTATACACACTATCATACACACACGATCATACACACGCTATCATACACACAGTATCATGCACACACTATATACACTATCCTACACACACTATACACACTATTATACACACACTTGTATACATACACTATCATACACACACAATCATACACACACTATCGTGCACAGACTATCTTGCACAGACTATCATGCACACACTATCATGCACACACTATCATGCACACACTATCATGCACACAATATACACACTATAATACACACACGATCATACACACGCTATCATACACACACTATCATGCACACACTATACACACTAACATACACACACTATCATACTATCATACACACACTATCATACACACACTATACACACTATCATACGCACACTATCATACACACACTATACACACACTATCATACACACGCTATCATACACACGCTATCATACACAGACTATCATACACACACTATTATACACACATTATCATACACACACTATCATACACACACTATACACACTATCATACACACACTATCATACACACATTATACACACTATCATACACACACTATCATACACACACAATCACACACTATCATACACACACTATCATACACACTATACACATTATCATACACACACTATCATACACACTCTATACACACTATCATACACACACTATTATACACACACTATCATACACACACTATCATACACACACTATACACACTATCATACACACACTATATACACTATCATACACACACTATCATACACACACTATCATACACACTATACACACTATCATACACACACAATCACACACTATCATACACACACTATCATACACACTATACACACTATCATACACACACAATCACACACTATCATATACACACTATCATACACACACACTATACACACTATCATACACACTATCATACAAACACTATACACACTATCATACACACACTATCATACAAACACACAATACACACACTATCAATTCATACACACACAATCATACACACACTATACACACTATCATACACATACTATCATATACACACTATCATACACACACTATACACACTATCATACACACACTATCATACACACACTATCATACACAAATTATACACGCTATCATACACACACTATCATACACACACTATCACACACTATCATACACACACTATCATACACACACTATCATATACACACTATCATACACACACTATACACACTATCATACACACACTATCATACACACACTATCATACACAAATTATACACGCTATCATACACAGACTATCATACACACACTATCACACACTATCATACACACACGATCACACACTATCATATACACACTATCATACACACACTATCACACACTATCATACACACACTATCACACACTATCATACACACACTATCAACACGTCTCTGGTTCCAACACGTCTCTGGTTCCAACACTTCTCTGGTTCCAACTCTTCTCTGGTTCCAACACGTCTCTGGTTCCAACACGTCTCTGGTTCCAACTCTTCTCTGGTTCCAACACGTATCTGGTACCAACACGTCTCTGGTTCCAACACGTCTCTGGCTCCAACACTTCTCTGGTTCCAACTCTTCTCTGGTTCCAACACGTCTCTGGTTCCAACACGTCTCTGGCTCCAACTCTTCTCTGGTTCCAACACGTCTCTGGTTCCAACACGTCTCTGGCTCCAACACGTCTCTGGTTCCAACACTTCTCTGGCTCCAACACGTCTCTGGCTCCAACACGTCTCTGGCTCCAACACTTCTCTGGCTCCAACACGTCTCTGGCTCCAACACGTCTCTGGTTCCAACACGTCTCTGGCTCCAACTCTTCTCTGGCATAGACAGCATACAGAATACCCAATCTGAAACTAGCCATAGCATAACGTTTCAGAATACAAATAAATAAATATAGCCATATGGGAATTATATTAACATACATTAGAGAAACACAACAACTTGCCCTATAGACACTCACATAGACGCCGTAAAGCGAGTAAATGAGTACAAAAAAAAAAAAAAAAAGTAAAATAAATTTCAGATAATATAAAATGTATAGAAAATAAACATATTTCTCTAAATATAAGGTTTGTTATTAATCGATAGATTATTAATAATTATAACGTTTATGGACTTGTGTCTATGACATATATGATAGTTATATTCACTTTATACCATGTACATGACAACGCAACGTATAATAAAGTATACACTGAACAAAATTCCTAATTACTCACTTTTGTATCTTAACTAATTTTCTTATTTTAAATATATTTCAGAATAGATATGTGATAAGTATTTTGTTTTGACCCATAGTTTGTAAAACATTTATTTTTTGTTTAAACTGTTACATCTTTTGAGAGTTACCCTCCCTTTATATGAAAACATGAAATGTGCTGATAAAACACATAACACGAGTCAAAGATCGCTTAAAGATATAAAATTCTTAAAATTGGTATGAAATAATTGGAAAAAAAACATAAAAAATTGACCCATCTATCGCAGATTCTCCTTCTATAAAAAAAATATGATAATCTTAAATTACCTCCCTTTAAATTGAATATTGTTTGAAATTAAAGTAACTGTAATTCAGCCTTACCATTAAATATTTCGAAAATTTCTTTTGCAAACGCATTTGTAGTGGAAATGCTAGTAAAACATGATGTCAAAATAATTTTAACTGGCATATTTTAGAATTACGAACATCGAAAGCTTCATTAATTCGAAGTACTTAATAAATCCTATATACACAGTTGTATAAGTGTTATAACTTATTTCTAAGAAAACACATTGACTTAAAAGTTTTAAAATATGTTCATGCAATCAGAGCAGACGATTTACACTCGTTATTTTGCAGTTTAACCGTATCTCTAATCAAGCTCAAAATACACAAAACAATGAGAATATTATTGACATATTCTTAGGTAGGTACTTAGCAATTTGGTTTAGTGTACGTTTGACTAATAGTATTTCATTACATCAATGGAATTGCATGCATATTACAAATCACTGTTTAAAAGAAACAAACTAATTCATACGTTTAAAAGCATGTTAATCAATTATTCTCTATCAAAACCAAACAATGTACAAGTATGAATTATTGCATAAAAAAATTAATGCATTAAGTCGAGCGCTGAATTTCAATTGAAGATTTTCTTTGAGAGCGCTAAAAATCTAAAAAAAGTAAAAACAAAGAGATAGAGAGAGAAATGATGTTTAGATAAAACATTTTGGCAGCCCAGTTGTACTAGTCGGAGTTGGTAGTGATTCTGACACATTGGGAAGGCAGTAGGGCAACCTGGGAAGGCAGCAGGGTACCCTGGGAAGGCAGCAGGCAGCAGGACACCCCGGTAAGACAGCAGGGCACCCTGGGAAGATGTCTTATTGTTCGCAGTTTGGAGTGTTGTAACTCTATCAATGAAGTATAACGGTCAGTTCAAGCTAACTTGCATGCACGACTTCTATCCTAGACAACGTCAAGCTGACCAGTTTGGTTACCTCATCGACACATATCTACACTCAACGAGTGCATGTAACTGAACAGTGTGATTTAATCTTTCAGATAAAATGACGGAAAAAAGTGGAATCAAAGTAAACGGAAACATCGAGGGTGGAGTACGGTAAGATTTATTCGTATATATAAATAAATACACGAATCTTAATCACATTATACTTTTTTCAATATGGTATCATTTTAAAGAAAATAATCATAATGTTTTGGTTAAGTCAACAACGATAAAGGTATAATTGCAGTTACTGGACAATTTAGGTAAAACAAACAACTGAATGGTTAAGGGACGAACACGTGATCAATGCATTAAGAACGACCTATACGAAGAACTACTTTCGGGAATGTTACTCTATAAAGAGAAGTTTAGAAGTTTCCATAGTGTGTGTACTTGGATTTTTTTTTTAAAACAAATGAGTTTTTTTTTTTTGTCTGCGTTCATTTAAAAATAACTGCAATTGCCTAATCACACAGCTTTACATTATAATGCCGTCCTTACAGGCAATTGCCTAATCACCCAGCTTTACATTATTATGCCGTTCTTACAGGCAATTGCCTAATCACACAGCTTTACATTTTAATGCCGTTCTTACAGGCAATTGCCAAATCACACAGCTTTACATTATAATGCCGTTCGTACAGGCAATTGACAAATCACACATATTTACATTATAATACCGTTCGTACGAGCAATTGCCTAATCACACAGCTTTACATTATAATACCGTTCGTATAGGCAATTGCCTAATCACACAGCTTTACATTATAATGCCGTTCTTACAGGCAATTGCCTAATTACACAGCTTTACATTATAATGCCGTTCTTACAGGCAACTGCCTAATCACACAGCTTTACATTATAATGCCGTTCTTACAGGCAATTGCCTAATCACACAGCTTTACATTATAATGCCGTTCTTACAGGCAATTGCATACTCACATAGCTTTACATTATAAGTAAGTAAATTGTTTATTATAGTGACATGTGTACAAGTATCAACATAATATTCAAATATATAACATGGATATTACACCCGGTCCAATGGACCTATAAGTCACCTTGGCAAACTTTTCATACAATTAACGTGATACACTAAAGATATACTAAAGATATATACAAACGTATATTATTTACAAAATCTACGCTCCGGATATCATACTCGTATCAATTTAAGGTAAATATAAAATGCGAGAATATGAAACACAAGTAAAATTATTATAAATGGCAATAAGATTATAAATGTCAAGTCTTCATCCTCTCGATATGAGTCATCTGAGTTAATGACATGATATTGTATAGCATAATTATAATAACTTGGTATGAACTGCATTATATATTTATATATATATATATAAGAAAAGTGTTTAATTTCGATACATGGTATTTCGTCTTCTGAGGAATGCTTTCACTAAATATTTAGCAACTTTTTTAGGAAAGTTCCTAACTAGATATATGAGTTTGTCAGGTTCGTTCATAATGAATCGCAAATCAATTATTTGTTCATAAAATACATCTTCTCTTATATCATTATAAAAAGAACATTTAACTGAAAAATGGGTCTCCTTCTCAACTTGCGTGTCATTGCAAAATCTGCAAAGTCTTTGTTCAGGAGGATCTCCAACGTAACGCTCAGTTTCTACCCTTAATTGTAGAATACCGCACCTAAATTGAGCAAGCATCGATCGTTCATGTCTGCTCAAATTTAACAGTGTATATTGTTCACATTCAAACTGATATTTAAATGTTACATATGTTCTTAATTTAGGCAATTGTATTATATCCGAATAATATTCAACAATTTTACTTTTTACTCTTTTAATATTCACCAATGTTTTCCTTTCAAAATATTCAACAACATTTAGTTTTAACATAACGGATTTTAACTCACTGCACCAATTATCATAAAAAGGAATTTATTGAAAAATAAAGTTAGAATTATCTTTTACTATACTTTTATTTTTTGGCAGAACTGGCCATGGCTGACTTTCTGTATTTAATATAGCATTATAACTTGTTGTGTGTGTGTAATTCTAAGGTTTATAGTCCATAGTATACTGCCTTTTATATGACGTAGTCCTAGATGTACCCCTTCTGGTCTGTGATGGGCTCGGTTGAAAGCATCTCTAATGATTGAAGACCCAAATACCCATACTTGAAAGCGGCCTAAAATCAAAAACTTAAACAACTGTCAGTTGTTTTGTTTATAAGATCAAGCCTACTAGACAATGTTTAATGGGGGCATATTTAATCGAATGTAACTTTTATATGCGTTTGATTTCCATCGACCTAATTCCTTAATTTCATCTTCGGTTTTTCCTTCATTAAACATTGCTGTAGCACCCCCAATTCTGAAAGAGTGGGATTTATAATATGTACTCTGAATGCCTAAGAATTGTAATGCTTTTTTAAGCACACTGTTAAATTGGTAGCTTGTTACTGGTGATCCATCAAAATTGCATAGAAATTGACCTTCTATTTTTGGTCTGCATGCCAAGTATCTACACAGAGCCTCTTTAAGGAAAGTGTTGCGTTCGGAGAACTGTACTGTGATTTTTGCACCCCTACCAAACTGATCATTTTTTGAATTTCTAATGAGAATATTAATGCAGTTAACGCTAAACACTACGTCTGTGAAACTTAAAACTTTGTTATCAGAATCTTTATTTGCCTTAGACACTTCGCCTACTCTTAAAAGGGCACAAAATGCCAGAGCATGAACAAATTCGCTTCATATTTTGAGATACAGGTATGTATTAAAATAGGCAGAATCCTTTTCAAGAGGGTAATAGTGATGGGCATTCTATTGTCTTTACGTTTTTGTGATCTGTTCATGCCATTTAACATGCGTTTGACTATAAATGTTTGTGTTTCGTCTTTGAGACTATTAATCTTATTGAAATAACTGATGGCTGCAACATGGCAGCTCACCGTCGAGTATGCATAATTATTTTGCGACATAAAGGCTATATATTCAACAGTTTGCCACATAGGAGGTGGCCAAAAATGTCCATATTGCATGTTTAACCTAAATTTCTCAAAGGACGCCTTTCCCGCCTGATACGTTTTGTGAGTATTAACTGCCATTGATGCTTCAATGAGTCTGTCTATTTCGTGTTGAAAAGGTGAAGGAACGATTCTGGAATTGCTGCAGGGGTTCTGGAAGCCTGGGCAGGGAGTAGATTCCACAGCTTGTCCCACTGAAATCGACTAATAGCGTCACAAATTTTGTTTTCCTTACCAGAAATATGTATGGCTCTCATTTGAGTATTATATGACAGGAGCAGTAAAATCAACTGACGATTAAAGACATAACCTTTATATTGCGTGATGTTTTTTGTTGATTATTTCGACTATTGACAAGTTATCTGACCTAATTGTCACCTTTCTACCCTTAATGTTTGCCCCCCACGTAAAGAATGCCAATACAATCGGCAATAATTCTAGGTATGTAATATCTTTGAAAACGTCTTCGCTCCAATAGTTGGGCCACTTGAAACACACCCAATTTCCTTGAAAAAATGCCCCACAGCCCAAATTCCGAGAACCGGCAGCATCCGTAAATAGCTCTATATCCTGGTTTGAGACCCACTTCAGATCACTAAAAATGCACACTCCATTAAAATGTTCTAGGAAATGTAACCAAACCTTAATGTCTTCTTTCATGCCCACCGTAAGGCGTATGAAATAGTGTGGTTTTTTTGTATGTGACAAAGCCTCGTAAAAACGACAATTGAAGGCTCTACCTGAAGGAATGGCTTTTGAAAAAAAAAAAAAAAAAAAAAATGGACTGCAACGATCTCAATCTGAGTTTTTTGACACTGAGCGCATCTTGTAATAATTTGATTGCTTTTTCAATCTTTTCTTTTGGGATTCTATCAATTCCTTCAAATGAGTCAATTTCTAGACCCAGGTATTGCATTTTTGTGGTGGGACCTTCAGTTTTTTCTTCATTTATTGAAATACCAATATCGTAACAGACCAAATCAAATGTGTTCATCAATATCTGACATTCATTAGTGTCATCGAGGTAGTGATCCAAATTGTCTGAATTTGCTTTCTTAGAGACTGCCCACTGTATAAATTTAGCAAAAGTTTCGAATATAGAGCAGGATATAGATGATCCTTGTGGCAACATGTTTTGAATCCAAAATTGATTATTAAAAAATATGCCAAGTAAATCACAATCTCCTGGATGTATGGGGCATAAATTAAATGCAGACTTTATGTCTTTCTTGGCCATTAATGCTGACTTGCCTAATCTTTGTAAAATCTCTATGGCATTGTCGAATTTGGAATAATGTACCGAACAAGAGGCAGAATCTATAAAATCATTTATGCCCAGCCCTGCTGGATAGGAAAGATGTGAAATGAGTCGCCAACCTCCTGTGTTTTTAGGAATTAGACCCATTGGATTGACTCAAATTTGAAATAGGCCTGTAATTGAAGGGGCCTAATATTCTACCTAATTCTACCTCTTGATCTAGTTTGAGTTGAAATACTGTTGGATGCATTTCAACAGACTTCAGTTTCTTTGAGAAAACTGGAATATGTGGACCCGAATATTGTAGATGAAAACCAGTTGTAAAGCCTTCATATAAAAATGATGCAGCATCTCTATTGTCATATTTATCTAACCATATTTTTAACCCTTCTGCTTTAACTGGTGTGCGGCCTAGAGCCCATAAATCTTTGCGGAGCCAAGAATCTCTGCCTATATTGGGTCGTGCCTTACTACTGGAACCTGGGTCTGAAAGGCAATTGTTGACCAGGCTGTGTTAGAGCTCGACTGTTGCAAACCGTAGATGAATGAGGTCCGTTGCATTTTAAACATGTATGCTGGTAAGTGCAATTGACCTTAGTGCAGAAACCCTTTAGATTGAATTCGAAACATGGCTTAGCTGAGTTGTTTTGGAAAGGTTTTTCAACAGTTTGGATTGATGGCGACATGCTCGACAACCAAAGTTCACCATCAATTACAGCCCAGCTGGAGGATGGGTTGGCTGCTTTTCTTAAACGAAATTGTTCATCATATGAACTCCACCCGATGGCATAGCGCCTTGCTGCTAGTCTGATGGTGTGCATGTAATGCATCAGGTTTTTCGCCTCTGATGCATGCCTTTCAATATAAATTGAGGAAAAAATCAAAAAAGCGTCCGTCCATTTTTCTATCGACATGGTTTTGTGTTCAGTAGTTTTGTTAAACACCACAAGTGCACCATTTATTAACTGAATGGTCTGTTTTGAATCTAAGTTTGTTTTGGTTAATAATGAGCCTAATTCAATGAATACCCCATTCCATATTTTTCGTTTAATTTGTTGGGGTACTTGTAATGCAATGTCCCCACATACAGACTGAAATGTGTTCATTTGATTACCTTCGTTTCCCTGGAAACGCCTCTCTTGACCTTGTGTCTGTGGTTCGTTACCAGTTGGCCCTTGTTGTGGCTGGTGGAACGGTTGCTGTGGCTGGGGGAACGGTTGCTGTTGTTGAGGAAATGGTTGCTGTTGCTGGGGGAACAGTTGTTGTTGCTGGGGGAACTGCAGTTGTTGTTGGATGTAACTGTCCATCAGTTTGATGCAAGGCATCAATATAGTGCCCTGGCCCTACCTGGTACTGATATGGTTGAATCAGAGGAGGGGCCAACTGTATGGGCGGCGCTCCTGGGTAGTGTTGTTGTGGTGGTTGGATATTTTGAATTTGTTCTTGAACAGGTGCAGGTTGTTGAGCAGGTGCAGGTTGTTGACCTGGTTCTGGTGCCTGTTCTACCGGTACATTTTGTTGTTCACCGCCAGCAGGTGGTTGGATGCGAGGCTGGCCTCTTTGACCCCTCCGTTGTTCAACCTGCCGCCTTAACGGCATATTTTGGTCACCGCGTCTTGGACGTAGTCTTGGCATTGTTTTTGAGGAACATGAAAATAAAAACAAATTGTCATACATTTTGTGCATATTTGAACATTATATTAACCTTCACGTCTCCCGCGAATCTACTTTAAATCTGAGTGATATACTACTGTCATAGTGGAATGCAAGAACTTTGTCATCTTAATACAGAACATTATCTGGTTACAGTGGCGGATCCATTCATGTCATTTAATGTATATGTATATAATGTTTATTTCTTTATTTCCTCCAGAGTAGGAGATTTACATAATATATTTACAATAACACAAAATCATACAAAATTGTGAAAGGTAATAGCATAACATATATACACGATGATATTAATTATTATAATTTATTATAAAATATATGCTCAAACACACATCACAATGACGTGCTCAAGTGACCGGGACTGTCCCTACCTACAAAATCCCGCCACCGCAACCAGAGTCTGATATATATTACATAGTGTCAAACAATGACCATAACTCACTTATATACGTTATATTAAATTCTAGAAATGCACTGTAGTCTCTGTCAAGTAATGTCATCAAATTATCACATGGCGCTCCCAACAGGATACCTTATTGTTCTGCTCTTTGGCAATTACTTAGTAAATTTAAGACAGATCTAATACAAAGAACATGTGAAATAAAAATGATTTACTGAGGCATGTTAGCTAATGTTGTGACTAGACAGTATATCTTTAGTGCATTATGATTGTTATATAAGTGTTGGTCAGTTTATACTCTGCAGTCCAACATGTTTCCACACGACAGCTTTTCCCTTTGAATTGTTAACAATCTGTCATGTTGCCTATCTATTTTTAGCGTATCCGCGATTGGTTACCCAGTTTATATTACGGAGATTATCCCTGACTAGTGAATGCGAGAACCAGTAATAACACTGCGAAATCGCGTCTAAAAATAGAACGAAACATTCCAGAAACTACCCACAGGGAATCCAGAGCTCTTGATCCAAAACAAAAAATCCTTTATATAATATAATCATTGTTCAGCCAATCAGAAAGCGTGTACTATTTTGCCTTTTGAAATTCCTCTTCCGGCATTTTCAACACTGTCAACATTGGCTATTCTTGTGCTACATTTTTTGTTCGGTTTGTGGTTTGTGTACGCGATATCACGAGGAGACATATAGTCAGATAGCATCATTTGTATTTCCGCTACACGGATAAATAGTTTTACGTGCGTGTACTATCGACACGGAGTGAAACACGGGTAAAATAGTAAACGTTGGCTGTGGTCCACAAATGTGGTAAACTATTCCCATAGGCCTATACAGCTTGATTCAACCCTAGTCAATATATTATATAAAGGATTTTTTTTTTGGATCAAGCGCTCTGGATTCCCTGTGAAACTACCTGTACTCGATAAACTGCACTGGGTCCCAGTACGATTGATTGTGTTTTGTATTAAATCTACTTTGTAATATATTTAATCTGTAAACTGACCTTTTCCATATTGATCTTTCTTTATATGAATACATTTTGTTAACTTTGTAAACTTCCTCTACTGATGCAATAAGTGTAACTCCTTATTTTGAGACTTTTCGTACATTGCTTGCAGCAATATCCCTACTCCGTGGAAGAAATAAAGCTTTCCCGATACTGATGACGTATTTTCATAACTACACAAGATCTATCTCTACTCCGTTGTTATGGCGACCGCCTGCCGATCAAATATGTGTGTGATACGTCACAATGTATATAGGATAGGCAATGATTATGTTGAAAACATTGCCTTAAATATATCGGAGATCTATTAATTTTAGGCACCTTTATATCGAGCAGTCATTTGTTTATATTTTTATTATCTACCAATCTTGTTGTGAGAACATTTTGATGTCATGTCTTGCGATATTTCGATCCTGTTGGGGCGCCATTTTAATTCCTGTGTGCCCCACCTTTCCCTGCGCGATCACCGATATTGTAAATCTCAAAACATCATGACTAATAGCGTAGTACCACTCAATTTGAGTTCAGCAGCTTGTAAAGCAGGCGTTAATGAAGTTATAAAACACAAATCTATAATGAAATGTTGGTTATGTAACTATGAAATTATTAATTGTATCGTGAACAATTTTTGCAATGAACTTACTTGCTATTTTCCAAATCCAGGTTATGAAGGGAACTTACTCTAGGTGAAGTTTTAACGCTGTATATACAGCAGTTATTTCCCCTTTTATGATAACTCGAATTACTCGTCATTTGTATGCCTTCATAATTTCATTTATTTCGACATCGTGTGTAATCCAAGTCGCAAACACGTTTTGTAAGTCTATTATCGTCAAACATAATTAATTTGCTCCAATAGCGAAAAGTCGTTACCCAGCGGCGATAGTTACTCGGGAGCCAACCTGTATCTCCAGTAATGGAAAATTTCGGGGCAAATCTATGAACTCCAAGAAAGTACCGTAAAACACGATACTGGATATTGTCTATAGCTTGGTATTGTTTAAATCCCCACACGGCAGAACAATAGTCTATTATTGGTATAACGCATGATTCGTATAGTTTATTAAACGTTTTAAATCCAGTATCTTTGTAATTATGTACAGATGCAATAATTTTGCCTAAAGCGCGGCCTGCACTTTTTGCCATAGCTTCACAATGGTAGAAAAAATCGTTTTTGTCTTGAAATATAACGCCAAGATATTTATATTTGTCAACTGTTTCTAAGGTGTTGTTACCTATGGTAAATACCGTTCTTACAGGCAATTGCCTAATCACGCTGCTTTACATTTTAATGCCGTTCTTACAGCCAATTGCCTAATCAATTACATACTCACACAGCTTTACATTATAATGCCGTTCGTACAGGCAATTGCCTAATCACACAGCTTTACATTATAATGCCGTTCGTATAGGCAATTACATACTCACACAGCTTTACATTATATTGCCGTTCTTACAGGCAATTGCCTAATCACACAGCTTTACATTATAATGCCGTTCGTACAGGCAATTGCCTAATCACACAGTTTAACTTTATGATGCCGTTCGTACAGGCAATTGCCTAATCACACAGCTTTACATTATATTGCCTTTCTTACAGGCAATTGCCTAATCACACAGCTTTACATTATAATGCCGCTCGTACAGGCAATTGCCTAATCACACAGCTTTACATTATAATGCCGTTCGTACAGGCAATTGCCTAATCACACAGCTTTACATTATAATGCTGTTCTTACAGGCAATTGCCTAATCACACAGTTTTACATTATAATACCGTTCGTACAGGCAATTGCCTAATCACACAGCTTTATATTATAATGCCGTTCGTACAGGCAATTGACTAATCACACACTTTTACATTATAAAAATGTTCGTACAGGCAATAACATAATCACACAGCTTTACATTATAATGCCGTTCGTACAGGCAATTGACTAATCACACACTTTTACATTATAATAATGTTCGTACAGGCAATTACATAATCACACAGCTTTACATTATAATACCGTTCGTACAGGTAATTGACTATTCACACACTTTTACATTATAATAATGTTCGTACAGGCAATTACATAATCACACAGCTTTACATTATAATGCCGTTCGTATAGGCAATTACATACTCACACAGCTTTACATTATATTGCCGTTCTTACAGGCAATTGCCTAATCACACAGCTTTACATTATAATGCCGTTCGTATAGGCAATTGCCTAATCACACAGTTTTACATTATAATGCCGTTCGTACAGGCAATTGCCTAATCACACAGCTTTACATTATATTGCCTTTCTTATAGGCAATTGCCTAATCACACAGCTTTACATTATAATGCCGTTCGTACAGGCAATTGCCTAATCACACAGCTTTACATTATAATGCCGTTCGTACAGGCAATTGCCTAATCACACAGCTTTACATTATATTGCCTTTCTTACAGGCAATTGCCTAATCACACAGCTTTACATTATAATGCCGTTCGTACAGGCAATTGCCGAATCACACAGCTTTACATTATAATGCCGTTCGTACAGGCAATTGTCTAATCACACAGCTTTACATTATAATGCCTTTCGTACAGGCAATTGCCTAATCACACATCTTTACATTATATTGCCGTTCTTACAGCCAATTGCCTAATCACACAGCTTTACATTATAATGCCGTTCTTACAGGCAATTGCCTAATCACATAGTTTTACATTATAATGCCGTTCGTACAGGCAATTGCCTAATCACACATCTTCACATTATATTGCCGTTCTTACAGGCAATTGCCTAATCACACAGCTTTACATTATATTGCCGTTCTTACAGGCAATTGCCTAATCACACATCTTTACATTATATTGCCGTTCTTACAGGCAATTGCCTAATCACACAGCTTTACATTATAATGCCGTTCGTACAGTCAATTGCCTAATCACCCAGCTTTACATTATATTGCCGTTCTTACAGGCAATTGCCTAATCACACAGCTGTACATTATAATGCCTTTCTTACAGGCAATTATCTAATCACACAGCTTTACATTATAATGCCGTTCGTACAGCCAATTGCCTAATCACACATCTTTACATTATAATGCCTTTCTTACAGGCAATTATCTAATCACACAGCTTTACATTATAATGCCGTTCGTACAGGCAATTTCCTAATCACACATCTTTACATTATATTGCCGTTCTGACAGGCAATTGCCTAATCACACAGCTTTACATTATAATGCCGTTCGTACAGGCAATTGCCTACTCACCCAGCTTTACATTATATTGCCGTTCTTACAGGCAATTGCCTAATCACACAGCTGTACATTATAATGCCTTTCTTACAGGCAATTATCTAATCACACAGCTTTACATTATAATGCCGTTCTTACAGCCAATTGCCTAATCACACATCTTTACATTATAATGCCTTTCTTACAGGCAATTATCTAATCACACAGCTTTTCATTATAATGCCGTTCGTACAGGCAATTGCCTAATCACACAGCTTTTACATTATAATGCAGTTCGTATAGGCAATTGCCTAATCACACAGTTTTACATTATAATGCCGTTCGTACAGGCAATTGCCTTATCACACATCTTTACATTATAATGCCGTTCGTACAGGCAATTGTCTTATCACACATCTTTACATTATAATGCCGTTCGTATAGGCAATCACATACTCACACAGCTTTACATTATATTGCCGTTCTTACAGGCAATTGCCTAATCACAAAGATTTACATCATAATGCCGTTCGTACAGCCAGTTGCCTAATCACACATCTTTACATTATATTGCCGTTCTTACATGCAATTATCTAATCACACAGCTTTATATTATAATGCCGTTCGTACAGGCAATTGCCTAATCACACAGCTTTACATTATAATGCCGTTCGTACAGGCAATTGCCTTATCACACATCTTTACATTATAATGCCGTTCGTACAGGCAATTGCCTAATCACAAAGCTTTACATTATAATGCCGTTCGTACAGCCAATTTCCTAATCACATATCTTTACATTATAGTGCCTTTCTTACAGGCAATTATCTAATCACACAGCTTTACATTATAATGCCGTTCGTACAGGCAATTGCCTAATCACACAGCTTTACATTATATTGCAGTTCGTATAGGCAATTGCCTAATCACACAGTTTTACATTATAATGTCGTTCGTACAGGTAATTGACTAATCACACATTTTTACATTATAATAATGTTCGTACAGGCAATTGCCTAATCACACAGCTTTGCATTATAATAATGTTCGTACAAGCAATTGACAAATCACACAGATTTACATTATAATGCCGTTCGTACAGGCAATTGCCTAATCACACAGCTTTATATTATAATGCCGTTCTTACAGGCAATTGTCTAATCACACAGCTTTACATTATAATGCCGTTCGTACTGGCAATTGCCTAATCACACATCTTTACATTATAATGCCGTTCTTACAGGCAATTGCCTAATCACACAGTTTTACATTATAATGCCTTTCGTACAGGCAATTGCCTAATCACACATCTTTACATTATATTGCCGTTCTTACAGCCAATTGCCTAATCACACAGCTTTACATTATAATGCCGTTCGTACAGGCAATTGACTAATCACACACTTTTACATTATAATAATGTTCGTACAGGCAATTACATAATCACACAGCTTTACATTATAATGCCGTTCGTACAGGCAATTGACTAATTACACACTTTTACATTATAATTATGTTCGTACAGGCAATTACATAATCACACAGCTTTACATTATAATACCGTTCGTACAGGTAATTGACTAATCACACATTTTTACATTATAATAATGTTCGTACAGGCAATTGCCTAATCACACAGCTTTGCATTATAATAATGTTCGTACAAGCAATTGACAAATCACACAGATTTACATTATAATGCCGTTCGTACAGGCAATTGCCTAATCACACAGCTTTATATTATAATGCCGTTCTTACAGGCAGTTGCCTAATCACACATTTTTACATTATAATACCGTTCGTACAGGCATTTGCCTAATCACACAGCTTTATATTATAATGCCGTTCGTACAGGCAATTGACTAATCACACACTTTTACATTATAATAATGTTCGTACAGGCAATTACATAATCACACAGCTTTACATTATAATGCCGTTCGTACAGGCAATTGACTAATTACACACTTTTACATTATAATTATGTTCGTACAGGCAATTACATAATCACACAGCTTTACATTATAATACCGTTCGTACAGGTAATTGACTAATCACACACTTTTACATTATAATAATGTTCGTACAGGCAATTACATAATCACACAGCTTTACATTATAATACCGTTCGTACAGGTAATTGACTAATCACACATTTTTACATTATAATAATGTTCGTACAGGCAATTACATAATGACACAGCTTTACATTATAATGCCGTTTTTACAGGCAATTGACTAATCACACATTTTTACATTATAATAATGTTCGTACAGGCAATTGCATAATCACACAGCTTTACATTATAATACCGTTCGTACAGGTAATTGACAAATCACACATTTTTACATTATAATAATGTTTTTACATGCAATTGTCTAATCATACAGCTTTACATTATAATAATGTTCGTACAGGCAATTGACAAATCACACAGATTTACATTATACTGCCGTTCGGACAGGCAATTGCCTAATCACACAGCTTTATATTATAATGCCGTTTTTACAGGCAATTGTCTAATCATACAGCTTTACATTATAATTCCATCCGTACAGGCATTTGCCTAATCACACAGCTTTACATTATAATACCGTTCGTACAGGCAATTTCCTAATCACCCAGCTTTACATTATAATGCCGTTCTTACAGGCAATTGCCTAATCTCAAAATTTTACATTATAATGCAGTTCGTGCAGGCAGTTTCCGAATCACACAGCTTATAGTATAATGCCGTTCTTACAGGCAATTGCCTAATCATACAGATTTACAGTATAATGCCGGTCTTACAGGCAATTTCCTAATCAAACAGCTTTACATTCTAATGCCGTTCTTACAGGCAATTGCCTAATCACACAGCTTTTACAATATAATGCCGTTCGTACAGGCAATTTCCTAATCACACAATTTTACCTTATAATTCCGTTCTTACAGGCAATTGCATAATCACGCAGCTTTACATTATAATGCCGTTCTTACAGGCAATTGTCTAATCACGCAGCTTTACATTATAATGCCGTTCTTACATGCAGTTGCCTAATCACACAGCTTTACATTATAATGCCGTTCGTACAGGCAATTGCCTAATCACAAAGCTTTACATTATAATAATAATAATAATAATAATAATAAAAGCTTTATTTAAAGAAGGTAACACATTAGAGTTATATAACATACATCATATACATCTTATTTTTAATGTGGCCTTCTGCAAAATATCATACACGCACGCACGCACGAACGCACGCACACACACACACAATATGCATTGATACATCGACAAACACTCCATTAGTTAATTTTCTAGAAATAATATTAAAGATCATGAAATAATACAGTATAAGCGGATTCTTACTCAAAATTCACTTATATGTTTACTTTGTTATTGTTATCTGAACAATTAATCGTTAAATGATAATACATTACTTTGCAATAAATGTGATCTGTATCTGTATCTATATTTAAATGAATGTAACGACGATGGTGAACGAATCTGTACAGGCACACTATTCCATACTTGTGCACTTACAAATGTAAAGGATTTTTTTATATAATTTGTACGTGGCTTGGGAGTTACTAAATCACTGTTTGTAATAGATCGAAGGCTTTATATGTTACTGCTGGAAAAGGTGAATAATTTGCTTATGTAATTTGGAGCGAGATTATATTTCGCTTTGTATACTAGAACAGCTATGTGATACTGATATCTATCTGAAACGGATAGCCATTGTAATTCTTTCAGTAGTGATTTGCACCCAGTTTTGTAAGATTTATGCATTATTATTCGCGCTACTCTTACTTGTAGCTTATGTATCTTATTGATGTTGTTCCCTTTAGCCCATATTGGGCAACAATAGTCAATGGTCGACAGGATGTAAGCATTGTAGTATAGTTTCTTCATATCATCCGTCAAGAAATAAACACATTTTTTTTAAAAGTGCAATTTTAGAATTTATTTTGGAACTCAGTTTTGATATCTGTACATTCCATGATAACGAATTATCAACATAAATTCCGAGTATCTTTTGAACGTTAACATTTTCTATTTGCGAATCATTAATGTGTAATTGTAATAACACATGGTTATTATTTAGTGCTTTGTGTTTACTTATAATCATACATTTAGTTTAGTGGGATGTAGAGCCATATTGTTTTCATCACACCACCTATTTATTGCTTTCAAATTAGCCTGAAGTCGGGTTTGTACTTTAAGGATATCATGATCAGCTTGAGTGGAATCATCCGCGTACAGATCTAACTTTCCTGTGGTAGTTGTATAAGCAATATCATTGATATATATTAAAAATAGAAGCGGCCCCAGGATCGAACCCTGGGGTACGCCTGATGTCACTATCAATTTGTTTGTAGTGAAAGTACCATGTTTCATGAACTGTGTCCGGTTTGAAAGGTACGATGTAAACAGTTTGACCGTTTTATTTGAACAATGATACAAATGCAGTTTATGTATAAGTATATTGTGGTCTACCAAATCGAATGCCTTCTTCAGATCTAAAAAAAACGCACCAAATATATTTTCCTAAATCCACATCTTTTAACCATGAATCTATTAAATGAATGAGCGCCGTTTGACACGAATGCTGTTGTCTAAAACCTGACTGGGTATCATGAATGATAGAATATTTTATAAAATATGATTGTAACTGAGATGCAATATGTCTTTCAAACACTTTGGATATGGTCGGTAAAATTGAAATTGGACGATAATTATTTGGATCTTCTTTGTCTCCACTCTTGAAAATCGGTTTGACACACGCCTCTTTTAGTGCATCCGGAAAAATTCATTGATCAATACTTTGATTGATGATATAGGCAATTGCTGGTGTGATACAATCGCCACAGTATTTAAGAATTTCGGGACCAATACCATCTGACCCTGTAGACTTATTTAGATTTAAATTATCTATAATTTTCTTTACTTCATATGCCGTTATATGATCAATTTCAAATACTGCATGTTAATGCCGTTCGTATAGGCAATTGCCTAATCACACATATTTACATTATAATGCCGTTCGTACAGGCAATTGCCTAACCACACAGCTTGACATTATAGAAGCTGACTTGTTTAGCTTATGGTGTATGCAGCTATGCAATTCTTATGTTGTAGAAGCTGACTTGTTTAGCTTATGGTGTATGTAGTTATGCAATTTTCCAGTTGTAGAAGCTGACTTGTTTAGCTTATGGTGTATGTGGTTATGTAATTCTTCTGCTGTAGAAGCTGACTTATTTGGAGTATGGTGTATGTAGTTATGCAGTTCTTCAGCGTGGATGCTGTCGTCTAGTGGTAGAGCGTTGGATCCATGATCGAAAAGACCTGGGTTCGATCCCCTCCATTTCCCTGAGTAAGACTCTTTATCTGCATTTGCTTAGTACTGGTTCTACACAGGAAGACATCGAGAGTGATTCAAATAAGTTCTTAGAGCTTTCGTTACAATCGATGTAAAATAAATACGTTTAAACTAACTACTTCTTCTGCTGTAGAAGCTGATTTGTTTAGCTTACGGTGTATGTAATTATGCAATTCTTCCACTGTAAACGATGGTTTGAGTGGCGTAGGGTGTATGTCCTTATGAAATTATTATTTTGTAGAAGCTGATTGGCTTAGCTTACGGTGTATGTAATTATGCAATTTTTCTGTTGTTGCAGCTGACTGGTTTAGCTTATGGTATATGTAGATATGCATTTTTTCTGTTAGAGAAGCTGGCTTGTTTGGCGTATAGTGTATGTATTGATGCAATTCTTCTGTTGTAGAAGCTAACTTGGTTTGCTTGTGGTGTATGTAGTTATGCAATTATTATGTTTTAGAAGATGACTTGTTTAGCTTACCGTGTATGTAGATATGCAATTCTTCTGTTGTAGAAGCTGAATTGTTTTCCTTACGGTGTATGTAATTATGTAATTCTTCTGTTGTAGAAGCTGACTTGCTTAGCTTTGTTGTAGAAGCTGACTCGTTTAGCTTATGATGTATGTAATTATGCAATATTTCTGTTGTAGAAGCTGACTTATTTGACGTATGGTGTATATAATTATACAGTTCTTCTGCTGTAGAAGCTGACTTATTTAGCTTACGGTGTATGTAGTTGCGCAGTTCTTCTGTACCAGAAGCTGACTTGTTTGCCTTATGGTGTATGTAGTTATGTTTTGTTCTGTTGTAGAAGCTGACTTGTTTAGCTTGTGGTGTATGTAGTTATGTAATTATTATGTTGTAGAAACGGACTTGTTTAGCTTATGGTGTAATTAGTTATGTATTTAATCTGTTGTAGACGCTGAATTGTTTAGCTTATGTTGTATGTAGTTATGCAGATCTTCTGTTGTAGAAGCTGACTTGTTTCGTGTATAGTGTATGTAGGTATGTAATTATTATGTTGTAGAAGCTGACTTGTTTAGTTTATTGAGTAGTTAGTTATGTAATTATTCTGTTGTAGAAGCTGACTTGTTTAGCTTATTGTGTGTGTATGTAGTTATGCAATTCTTCTGTTGTAGAAGCTTACTTGTTTAGCTTGTGGTGTATGTAGTTATGTAATTCTTATGTTGTAGAAACGGACTAGCACCCTAGAACCGATTTAAACCCCCAGTGGCCTACATTGCCACTGACCGTTCCAAGGCGGTAGCCCTATTGTCAACCCTTTTGTGTTTGTGATGTCGTTTGTATTTATTATTACGTTTGCCTTCTTGTTTGTCTGTTTGCGTGTTTGTTTCTGTGTTTTGTGGTTGACTGTCCAGCTTGAATGCTACTTTCCTTGTCCGATCTTTTTATATTTCTTTGTTTAGCTTATGGTGTAGTTAGTTATGTAATTATTCTGTTGTAGCGGCTGAATTGTTTAGCTTATGGTGTATGTAGTTATGCAGATCTTCTATTGTAGAAGCTGAGTTGTTTCGTGTCTGGTGTATGTATATATGTAATTATTCTGTTGTAGAAGCTGACTTGTTTAATTTATGGTGTAGTTAGTTATGTAATTATTCTGTTTTAGAAGCTGACTTGTTTAGCTTATTGTGTGTGTGTATGTAGTTATGCAATTCTTCACTTGTAGAAGCTGACTTGTTTAGCTTACGGTGTATGTAGTTATGCAATTCTTCTATTGTAGAAACTGACTTGTTTAGCTTACGGTGAATGTAGTTATGCAATTCTTCTGTTGTAGAAGCTGACTCGTTTAGCTTATTGTGTGTGTGTATGTAGTTAATTATTTGGTTGTAGAAGCTGACTTGTTTAGCTTACCGTGTATGTAGATATGCAAGTCTTCTGTTGTAGAGCTGACTTGTTTACCTTACGGTATATGTAATTATGTAATTATTCTGCTGTATAAGCTGACTTGTTTTTGCTTATTGTGTATATAGTTATGCATTTTTTCTGTTGTGTGACTTGTTTAGCATATGGTGTGTGTAGTTATGTAATTCTTCTGTTGTAGAAGCTAAATTGGTTTGCTTGTGGTGTATGTAGTTATGCACTTTTTCTGTAGTAGAAGCTGACTTGTTTAGTTTATTGTGTGTGTATGTAGTTATGTAATTATTTTGTTTTAGACTTGTTTAGCTTACCGTGTTTGTAGATATGCAATTCTTCTGTTGTAGAAGCTAAATTGTTTTCCTTACGGTGTATGTAATTATGTAATTATTCTGCTGTAGAAGCTGACTTGTTTAGCTAGAGGTGTATTTTGTTATGTAATTCTTTTGTTGCAGAAGCTGACTTATCATTTTGCAACGTACTGCATGCTTGGTGGTGGACCCTTTACAGTTCGCCACTATGCTTTTCTCTTTAATTGTAAGATGACTGGACAGGCTGTGGACCCTATGATGACGCCTACCTAAAGCCCATTGGGACGGTGGCGTTTGATGTTTGTCTATGATCTTTCTTGTCGTGCCCTTAATGGTTTATTCTCCTGTTGCTCTGGCTTCTGCCAAGTCATTGAGTACCTTCATTGTGGCTTTCTAGGCTATTGATATTTTGTATTATATTTACACGAGCATATTTGTGTATTACTTATATTGCCTATTGATGCTGCCTTGTTTGTTAGAGATTAGATCATGGCGGGGATTTCTTTATTTACACTGT
Source organism: Cyrtodaria siliqua (assembly GCA_037043455.1). NCBI lineage: Eukaryota > Metazoa > Mollusca > Bivalvia > Adapedonta > Hiatellidae > Cyrtodaria > Cyrtodaria siliqua. Next base: position 329,811 of record JAWPHD010000397.1, on the reverse strand, counting down.
CCTGTTTTAATTGCCTATTGATGCTGCCTTGCTTGTTAGAGATTAGATCATGGCGGGGATTTCTTTATTTACACTGTCCTGTTTTAATGGATGACAGTAGGGTAAGTGTGAGGTTTGGTGCACCCTAGAACCGGTTTAAACCCCCAGTGACCTACATTGCCACTGACCGTTCCAATGCGGTAGCCCTATTGTCAACCCTTTTGCGTTTGTGATGTCGTTTGCATTTATTATTACTTTTGCCTTCTTGTTTGTCTGTTTGCGTGTTTGTTTCTGTGTTTTATGGTGGACTGTCCTCCTTGAATGCTACGTTCGCTGTCCGATCTTTTTATATGTCTTTGTTTAGCTTATTTTGTGTCTACGTAGTTATGCAATTCTTCTGTTGTAGAAGCTGACTTGCTTAGCTTATTGTGTGTGTATTTAGTTATGCAATTATTTTGTTGTAGAAGTTGACTTGTTTAGCTTACCGTGTTTGTAGATATGCAATTCGTCTGTTGTAGAAGCTGACTTGTTTACCTTACGGTGTATGTAAGTATGTAATTATTCTGCTGTAGAAGCTGACTTGTGTAGCTTATTGTGTATGTAGTTATGCAATTTTTGTGTTGTAGAGGCTGACTTGTTTACCTTACGGTGTATGTAATTATGTAATTCTTCTGCTGTAGAAGCTGACTTGTTTAGCGTATGGTGTATGTAGTTATGCAATTCTTCTGCTGTAAAAGTTGACTTGTTTGGCGTATGTGTATGTAGTTATGTAATTCTTCTGCTGTAGAAGCTCACTTGTTTACCTTACCGTGTATGTAGATATGCAAGTCTTCTGTTGTAGAAGCTGACTTGTTTACCTTACGGTATATGTAATTATGTAATTCTTCTGCTGTAGAAGCTGACTTGCTTAGCTTTGTTGTAGAAACTGACTCGTTTAGCTTATGATGAATGTAATTATGCAATATTTCTGTAGTAGAAACTGACTTATTTGGCGTATGGTGTATATATTTATGCAGTTCTTCTGCTGTAGAAGCTGACTTGTTTGGCGTATAGTGTATGTATTTATGCAATTCTTCTGTTGTAGAAGCTGACTTATTTATCTTACGGTGTATGTAGTTGTGCAATTCTTCTGTTCCAGAAGCTGACTGTTTACCTGATGGTGTATGTAGTTATGTAATTCTTTTGTTGCAGAAGCTGACATCATTTTGCAAGGTACTGCATGCTTGGTGGTGGACCCTTTACAGTTCGCCACTATGCTTTCCTCTTTAATTGTAAGATGACTGGACAGGCTGTGGACCCTATGATGACGCCTACCTAAAGCCCATTGGGACGGTGGCATTTGATGTTTGTCTATGATCTTTCTTGTCGTGCCCTTAATGGTTTATTCTCTTGTTGCTCTGGCTTCTGCCAAGTCATTGAGTACCTTCATTGTGGCTTTCTAGGCTATTGATATTTTGTATTATATTTACACGAGCATATTTGTGTTTTACTTATATTGCCTATTGATGCTGCCTTGTTTGTTAGAGATTAGATCATGGCGGGGATTTCTTTATTTACACTGTCCTGTTTTAATTGCCTATTGATGCTGCCTTGTTTGTTAGAGATTAGATCATGGCGGGGATTTCTTTATTTACACAGTCCTGTTTTAATGGATGACAGTCGGGTAAGTGTGAGGTTTGGTGCACCCTAGAACCGGTTTAAACCCCCAGTGACCTACATTGCCACTGACCGTTCCAATGCGGTGGCCCTATTGTCAACCCTTTTGCGTTTGTGATGTCGTTTGCATTTATTATTACTTTTGCCTTCTTGTTTGTCTGTTTGCGTGTTTGTTTCTGTGTTTTATGGTTGACTGTCCTCCTTGAATGCTACGTTCGCTGTCCGATCTTTGTATATGTCTTTGTTTAGCTTATTGTGTGTCTACGTAGTTATGCAATTCTTCTGTTGTAGAAGCTGACTTGCTTAGCTTATTGTGTGTGTATTTAGTTATGCAATTATTTTGTTGTAGAAGTTGACTTGTTTAGCTTACCGTGTTTGTAGATATGCAATTCGTCTGTTGTAGAAGCTGACTTGTTTACCTTACGGTGTATGTAAGTATGTAATTATTCTGCTGTAGAAGCTGACTTGTGTAGCTTATTGTGTATGTAGTTATGCAATTTTTGTGTTGTAGAGGCTGACTTGTTTACCTTACGGTGTATGTAATTATGTTATTCTTCTGCTGTAGAAGCTGACTTGTTTAGCTTATGGTGTCTGTAGATATGTAATTATTCTGCTGTGGAAGCTGACTTGTTTAGCGTATGGTGTATGTAGTTATGCAATTCTTCTGTTGTAGAAGCTGACTTATTTACCTTACGGTATATGTAATTATGTAATTATTCTGCTGTAGAAGCTGACTTGTTTACCTTACGGTGTATGTAATTATGTAATTCTTCTGCTGTAGAAGCTGACTTGTTTACCTTACGGTGTATGTAATTATGTAATTCTTCTGCTGTAGAAGCTGACTTGTTTAGCTTATGGTGTATGTAGATATGTAATTATTCTGCTGTGGAAGCTGACTTGTTTAGCGTATGGTGTATGTAGTTATGCAATTCTTCTGCTGTAAAAGCTGACTTGTTTGGCGTATGTGTATGTAGTTATGTAATTCTTCTGTTGTAGAAGCTGACTTGTTTAGCTTACCGTGTATGTAGATATGCAAGTCTTCTGTTGTAGAAGCTGACTTATTTACCTTACGGTATATGTAATTATGTTATTATTATGCTGTATAAGCTGACTTGTTTTTGCTTGTTGTGTATGTAGTTATGCATTTTTTCTGTTGTGTGACTTGTTTAGCATATGATGTGTGTAGTTATGTAATTCTTCTGTTGTAGAAGCTGACTTGTTTACCTAACGGTGTTTGTAGTTATGTAATTCTTATATTGTAGAAGCTGACTTGTTTGGCGTATGGTGTATGTAGTTATATAATTATTCTGCTGTAGAAGCTGACTTGTTTGGCGTATGGTGTATGTAGTTATGTAATTATTATATTGTAGAAGCTGACATGTTTGGCGTATGGTGTATGTAGTTATTCAGTTCTTCTGCTGTAGAAGCTGACTTGTTTGGCGTATGGTGTATGTAGTTATGTAATCATTCTGTTGTAGAAAGCTGACTTGTTTGGCGTATGGTGTATGTAGTTATGAAATTCTTATGTTGTAGAAGCTGACTTGTTTGTCGTATGCTGTATGTAGTCTGTAATTCTTCTGTTGTAGAAGCTGACTTGTTTGGCGTATGGTGTATGTAGTTATGTAATTCTTCTGTTGCAGAAGCTGACTTTGTTAACTTATGGTGTATGTAGTTATGCAGTTATACTGTTGTAGAAGCTGACTTGTTTATTTTATGGTGAATGTAGTTATGCAATTATTCTGTTGTAGAAGCTGACTTGGTTAGCTTATGGTGTGTGTTTGTGTTATGCAATTTTTCTGTTGTAGAAACTGACGTGTTTAGCTTATGGTGCATGTAGTTATGCTTCTGTTGTAGAAGCTGACGTGTTTAGCTTATGAGTATTCTGTTGTAGAAGTTGACTTGTTTAGCTTATGATTATTCTGTTGTAGAAGTTGACTTGTTTAGCAATGAAATCGTGTTAAAAATGTAACAATAGCTTGAAAATGGATTGACAAATTATGTTACTAGGAAATGTAGTATACAATTTGGACGATGATTAGAGTACTGTGTATTGTTTTGAGTAAAATGTAACAAGAAAGGAAGCAAAACTAGCCACACAAAATTATAATTAACACATCTATTTAAATAAATTATTCACTTACAGAATACACAAATCCAGATTTTTTTATTAATATCCAATTTTTTAATTAAGTCCAATTAAAAATTGTCAATGTTCCTTTACTTCAGATTATCAAGTGTCTCTTTAATCCAAAACAGAAATAAGTCTCTCTTAAATCCATACAGTAAGTGTCTCTTTAAGTCTAAATTAATTTTCAAAATTTCCGATTTAGTCCAGATATCCATTTTCTCTGTTATTATGAATGAGCACAATATGTATTAAATCCTCTCACTATTATTTTTTCTGAAAGCATCCAAATCTAAAAATAATTTTAATAACGAATACTGAAACTGAACTAAATAGAACTCCAAGAGTTTGTTTATATACTGTCACTGAAGGCTTCCCCACTAAAACCGTCCAATAAGAATAGTCCAAATTTCATCATAAATGAATTTGCAAAAAATAGTCCAATGAAAACAGTCCACATCATCATAGATGAATTTACATAAATAATTTGCATACCAGATACTGATGTTTACATCTATACTATTTTTAACTTTCTTCAAGGCCAAATCAAATAATAAACATGCAACAATTCATGTACACTTTGAAACACCTTCCCTCTTAAAGAGAAAGAATGAATTTGAAGGCATATAAGCAATGCAATAATGCAACAATATTTCAATTTCAACACATATGTCAAAACATATATTACAAGATACACTTGTTTAAATACACGAGGATCTTAAATACACAAGTATCTTAAACACGAGATAGGCAATCTGCAATTAGATTATCTTTCCCTCTGACATGTTTTATCTCGTACTCTTGCAACATCAAACTCCACCTCATCAAACTTAGATTTTCGTTTTTCGTTTTATTTATGAATATGAGTAGATTGCGATCACTGAAGACAACTATTGGCGAAATAGATGAAGCTAAATACACTTCAAACTGTTGTACTGCCAAAATGACTGAAGCTTGTTGAACTTTTTCGAAAAAACAAACTGGATGATCAACATCATTGTTATCTTCTTGCAGAAGTACTGCACCAGCACCAATGTAAATGTTTACACTAATGTAAATTGAAATTCAAAATTTGGTGCTGAAAGCACTGGTGCACTCATCAGTATGGCTTTTAATATGTAGGCATTTTTCAGTCCAAACAGATTTATTTCTTTTGCTCCATAAATTTGTCAAAGGTTCAGCAATGACTGAAAAGTTATGACACAATTTTCTATAATAACCGGCAATACCGAGAAAACGCATCAGTTGCTTTTTACAAGTCGTTATAGGAAATTCAGAAATTGCCTTGACCTTAGCCTCAATAGGTTTAACCTGACACTGTCCCATTTCATGTTCTAAACATGTGACAATTGCGCGACAAAGTTCACCTTTGTTGAGATTGACGGTTAAATTCGCATCAGCAAGACGATCGAAAAAAAGTATAATGGTCTGCAAATGGTCCTCCCATGTGTTGTTGTAAATGATCGCAATATCCATGTATGCGTCACATCCATCTAAATCGAAGATTAACATATTGACGAGACGTTGAAACGTTGATGGCGAATTTTTTATTCCAAATGGCATAGCTTTATATTGAAATAGTCCATCTGGAGTTACAAATGCTGAAACTTTTTATTGCTCATTCTGTGAGAGGAACTTGCAAAACTCCTTTTAAGAATTTTGTAACGTATTTTTGTCAATACAGTTGTCAATTCGCAGAATTGGAAATTAATCAGTTTTTGTGACACTGTTGACTTTTCTATAGTCAGTACAAATCCGGTAGGTATTATCCGGTTTCGCCACAAGAATACATGGTGAACGCCAGTCACTTTCAATTGGTTCAATAAAATTATTGTCCAGTAAGTATTGAATTTCTTCTTTGAGATATTGTTGTTTAGAAGGATTCATTCTATATGGATGCTGTTTTATTGGAGTAGAATTTCCAACATCGACATCATGGTAAATTTTGTCAGTTCGTGTTGGAACATCCGAAAATAAGTGCTCATATTCATGTATTAACTGTTTCAGCTCATGTCTCTGTGATGGTTCTAGATGTGACAGTTTCTCGTCAAGAGGTTTCAAAATGTCACTGTTTTGTAATTTCGCTAAACCAGGATCATTTTTGTCAAATGGGACAGAGTAAACTAGATTAACTAAATGTGAAGAAGGGATATCTCTGTAAATGTATTCTTTTAACATATTGATATGACAAAGTTGACGTTGCTTTCGCCTTCCAGGAGTATTAATAATATAATTTAAATCACTGATCCTTTTCTCTACTGTATGAGGACCGTGATACCTAGTTTGTAAAGGCTTTCCAGGAATATGTAATAAAGCAAGAACTTTATCACCAGGTTTGAAATTTCTTTCTTGAGTAGTCAAATCATACCTTGTTTTCATTTTTAATTGAGTTATTTGAGATTAGACTGAGCTACCTCACAAGCTTTTGACAGTTTATATGCCTAAAATCAGACACGTACTGTAAAAGATTTAAAGAAGTGTCTTCTTCTGAGAGAATTTTCTCTTTAGTAACTTAAGTGGTCCACGAACAGTGTGACCAAAAACTAGTTAAAATGGGCTGAAACCCAGAGATTCTTGAACAGACTCTCTAACGGCGAAAAGCAACAAGCGGATACCTTCATCCCAGTCTTTGTAAGTGTCAAAACAATATGACCTAATCATGTTTTTCAGTGTCTGGTGAAATCTTTCTAGAGCACATTGACTCTCCGGATGATAAGCCGAAGACTTAAACTGTTGAATGCCTAACTCATGCATGATCTGTTGAAATATACCAGACATGAAATTTGACCCTTGATCAGACTGGACATATTTTGGAAGGCCAACTAATGTGAAAAACTTGACCAGAGCCTTCACAATATACTTTGTCTTAATATTCCTATTAGTAAGTGGTATAGCTTCAGGAAATCTTGATTTTTAACTTTCTTCAATGCTAAATCAATAATAAACATGCAACAATGCATGTACACTTTGAGACACAGGTAACAGTATGTAATTATGTTTAGATAATTGTGTATATAATTATGTTCACATTATTGTATTTATATATGTTTATGGTATTGTATATATAATGCGATTAAGATATTGCGTATATAATTATGTTTAGATTAGTGTGTGTTTAATTATGTTGTATTTATTGCGTATATAATTATAGTTAGATTATTATGTATATAATCATGTTTATATTATTGTGTATATAATTATGTTTAGATGTTAGTGTATATAATTGCTGTGTATATAACTATGATTAGATTATTATGTATATAATTATGTTTAGATTATTGCGTATATACTTATGTTTACATTATTGTGTATATACCTATGTTTACATTATTGTGTATATACTTATGTTTACATTATTATGTATATAATCATGTTTATATTATTGTGTATATAATTATGTTTAGATGTTAGTGTATATAATTGCTGTGTATATAACTATGATTAGATTATTATGTATATAATTATGTTTAGATTATTCCGTATATACTTATGTTTACATTATTGTGTATATACTTATGTTTACATTATTGTGTATATACTTATGTTTACATTATTGTGTATATACTTATGTTTACATTATTGTGTATATACTTATGTTTATATTATTGTGTATATAATTATGTTTAGATGTTAGTGTATATAATTGTTGTGTATATAACTATGATTAGATTATTATGTATATAATTATGTTTAGATTATTGTGTATATAATTATGTTTAGATTATTGTGTATATAATTATGTTGTGATTATTGCGTATATACTTATGTTTACATTATTGTGTATATACTTATGTTTAGATTATTGTGTATATACTTATGTTTAGATTTTAGTGTATATACTTATGTTGTGATTATTGTGTATATACTTATGTTTAGATTATTGTGTATATAATTATGTTGTGATTATTGTGTATATACTTATGTTTAGATTATTGTGTATATACTTATGTTTAGATTATTGTGTATATACTTATGTTTAGATTATTGTGTATATACTTATGTTTAGATTATTGTGTATATACTTATGTTTAGATTATTGTGTATATAATTATGTTTAGACTAGTGGGTATATAACTATTACTTGTTCTGTTTTAGAAAGCAGTCACTGTCAGAACGGCGGACATGCCTGGAACGTGTGCTGATACTTATACTGGCGTGTTGTTTGTTGGTTGTCATTATTCTGGCAATACTGTTGGTGCAAGCTATGAAGGCACCTGAGATTGGTAGGTATCAAGGGCAGATCCATGGGGGAGAGGTGTAGGTATCAAGGGCAGATCCATGGGGGGAGGGGTGTAGGTATCAAGGGCAGATCCATGGGGGGAGGGGTGTAGGTATCAAGGGCAGATCCATTGGGGGGAGGGGTGTAGGTATCAAGGGCAGATCCTTGGGGGAGGAGTGTAGGTATCAAGGACAGATCCATGGGGAGAGGGGTGAGGTATCCAGATAGATCCATGGGGGAGGGTGTAGGTATCAAGGGCAGATCCATGGGGGAGGGGTGTAGGTATCAAGGGCAGATCCATGGGGGAGGGGTGTAGGTATCAAGGGCAGATACATGGGGTGAGGGTGTAGGTATCAGGGATAGATCCATGGGGGAGGGGTGTAGGTATCAAGGGCAGATCCTTGGGGATAGGGGTGTAGGTATCCAGGATAGATCCATGGGGGAGGGGTGTAGGTATCAAGGGCAGATCCATGGGTGAGGGGATTAGGTATCAAGGACAGATCCATGGGGGAGGGGTGTAGGTATCAAGGGCAGATCCATGGGGGAGGGGTGTATGTATCAAGGACAGATCCATGGGCGATGGGTGTATGTATCAAGGGCAAATCCATGGCGGAGGGTTGTAGGTATCAAGGGCATATCCGTAGGTATCAAGGAAAGATCTATGGAGGAGGGGTGTAGGTATCAAGGGGAGATCCATGGGGGAGGGTAGTAGGTATCAAGGGCAGATCCTCAGATATCAAGGGCAGATCCATGGAGGAGGGGTGTAGGTATCAAGGTCAGATCCATTGTGGATTGCAGATATTAAGAGCAGATCCATGGTGGAGGGGTGTTTATCAGGTGTTACATTCGTCTAACTTAAAAATCATTTTCACCCAATATGTAAGGTCAGAAGCAGGACAAATTCGTAACACATCACCAGCTTTTAATTTGGAGATTTCAGGATTTACATGTACCTGTGGTGCAGCCATTAACGCCGTTGTATATGTCTGTGTGTGGTGCAGCCAGTAACAACGTGTGGTGCAGCCAGGATTTACATATGTGTGTGTGGTGCAGCCAGTTACGCCGTTTGGTGCAGCCATGATTTACATATGTGTGTGGTGCAGCCAGGATTTACCTCTGTGTGTGGTGCAGCCAGTAACGCCGTTGTACATGTGCGTGTGGTGCAGCCAGGATTTACATGTGTGTGTGATGCAGCCAGGAATTACATGTGTGTGTGTGGTGCAGCCAGTAACGCCGTTGTACATGTGTGTGTGATGCAGCCAGTAACCACGTTGTACAGGTGTGTGTGGTGCAGCCAGGATTAACATGTGTGTGTGGTGCAGCCAGTAACGACGTTGTACATGTGTGTTGGTGCAGCCAGTAACGCCGTTGTATATGTGTGTGTGTGGTGCAGCCAGGATTTACCTGTGTGTGTGGTGCAGCCAGTAACGCCGTTGTACCTGTGTGTGTGTGTGTGGTGCAGCCAGGATTTACCTGTGTGTGTGGTGCAGACAGTAACGCCGTTGTACATGTGTGTGTGGTGCAGCCAGTAACGCCGTTGTACATGTGTGTGTGTGTGTGTGGTGCAGCCAGTAACGACGTTGTACATGTATGTGTGTGTAGTGGAGCTAGTAACGCCGTTGTACATGTGTGTGTGGTGCAGCCAGTAACGCCGTTGCGCATATTTGCTAGAGAGTTGTTTGACAAATGAACGTACGCAATGCATACTACCACTTCATTTTCATTCATTGGTGTATTTTTAAATATCATTAGAAACCAAGCTGTGTATTGATTTGTATATAAGAAACATACAGTAACACGTATACATATTTTGCAAATGTACGCGAACTTTAACCACTTCATCGTATTTCGTTTCCAGATATTTGTTTGACGAAAGAATGCGCTGAAGTAGGTATGTTGTGATTTATTATATTGATCGTCGCTTTAAAATTTTCGCTTTCTGTATATATATGAGCCTGTTTATATATAAGCCACTTTCTGTATATATGAGCCTGTATATATATGAGCCTGTATATATATGAGCCACTTTCTCTATATATATGAGCCTGTATATATATGAGCCTGTATACATATGAGCCACTTTCTGTATATATATGAGCCTATATATATATGAGCCTGTATATTGAGCCTGTATATATATGAGCCACTTTCTGTATATATATATGAGCCACTTTCTGTATATATATGAGCCACTTTCTGTATATATATGAGCCTGTATATATATGAGTCACTTTCTGTATATATATGCGCCACTTTCTGTATATATATGAGCCACATTATGTATATATATGAGCCACTTTCTGTATATATATGAGCCTGTATATATATATATATGAGCAACTTTCTGTATATATATGAGCCACTTTCTGTATATATATGAGCCTGTATATATATGAGCCACTTTCTGTATATATATGAGCCTGTATATATATGAGCCATTTTCTGTGTATATACGAGCCACTTTCTGTATATACATGAGCATATATTTTACAAAATACCCATGTTGTCACTACATGTATTTGATTTAAATTAACATCTTGTTTTGAATGACATTCCCTGAGGCCATTATGAGTATGCTAAAACTGGGTCCATCACGAGTGTTATGAACTGCGTCAATCACGAGTGTTTTGTTTGCAGTATTTTCAATATTTTCAGTACCGTTATATATTTAACTTTTAAAAACATTTGCAACTGAAGTTACAAAAGGAAAGGTTAATGTATTTGCTTCAAGAAAGTGCATTGCCAGTGATGGAGAATATATAGCGAAAATATTAGGTGTTTGGTTACCATGCTGTAGCGTGTAGGATGTGTTTTGTTGTCAGTGATGTTGTACACACACTATGTTATATTGCAATGCTGAGGCGATAGTACAAAGCTGTGCAGGATATAGTTGTAAGCATCGTAGCTCTTAACATCTTCAGACTATTCAAACAAATACTGAGGCCCGAATCAGTGTGTTTGCTGTTATCCCAGTTATTTGCATGGTATATCATAGGATACTTTCACCTGTTTTTGACACAAAACAATAGAGTTATGACCCTTGATTTATTCGTTATTTTCCCCTCAATATCATTATGTTTCAAATTCAATCAAACTGTTTGTAGAAATAAAAGCTAGGACATTTTTGAAAACCAGCTAAACACAAGTCAACTTACAATAAACAGAGTTATGCCTCCCACACCCACCCCACCCCACCCCCACAAACCTTAAATTTTTTCTTTTAAAAGCTATATGTAAAGAATATATTGTGAGTTGGAAGTATGGTCAAACAAAATATAAACCGTTAGAGCTATGATTCCACAGCTATAAATGCGATACCGTGTGCGTAGTACAGCCAAACGTGTGTCATACATTATAAATGGAGATAAGTAGGAACAACCAGAATATGTCATTAACCTTTGTCCTTATGAAATGAATAGTCATTTTGGACGTTTTTTTTAATAAATTATTATTGTAAACTTTTATGATTGTGTTTGTGTATGTGTTTGTGTTGATTGTATCGCGTCCATGTATACAACAACTTGTTTATTCACGCATCCTGTACTATTATATAGTCATTATTGTGTTACAGCTGCACGTGTCACCAGTTCCATAGACTATGGTGTAAACCCGTGTGATAATTTCTACGATTTTGCGTGTGGTTCCTGGAATAAGAAGCACGTGGTGCCTGAAGATCGGTCGAATTTGTATACGTATGGCGTCGTTAGGGAAAATGTAAACATTATCACGAAATGTAAGCACCTTGAAATGAAACGTTTGTTTTAACCATATTGCATTGAAGTAAATATAACTAAACCACAGGCAAACAAATACAACCCCCTCCCACTTAAATGCTTAAACATAAATATAAAAAAAACTGTTTTATTTATTATGCAATGGTCTTTTGTCCTCCGTCCGTTAACTTGTTGATGTCAACACTCTAGCACCTTCATTTTACATCTGCCGATCTTTACCAAACTTTACCAGATTATTAATATCAATGAAAGCTCGGACGTGTTCGAAAACCAGCCAGATCGTACCAGTAACTCCGGCGTTATTGCCATTGAATTAACGAAAATTGCTATATTTTGTCATGTCAACACTCTAGCGCCTCCATTTTTCATCCGATCTTTATCAAGCTTTACCAGATTATTAATATTAATGCAAGCTCGTATGAGTTTGAAAACCAGCCAGATCAGACAAGTAACACCGGAGTTATTGCCATTGAATTAACGAAATTTGCTGTAGTTTGTCTTGTCAACACTTTAGTGCCTCCATTTTTCATCCGATCTTTACTAAACTGTCCCAGATTATTAATATCAATAAAAGCTCGGACGAGTTTGAAAACCAGCCAGATCGGACCAGTAACATCGGAGTCATTGTCCTTGAATAAACGAAGATTGCTATATTTTGTCTTGTCAACACTCTAGCGCCTCCATTTTGCATCCTACCTTTACCAATCTTTGTCAGATTGTGATATTGATGAAAGCTCGGGTAAGTTCTAAAACCAGCCAGATTGGACCAGTAACACCGAAGATATGGCCCTTGAATTATTGAAAAAATATGTTAATGTTTTGATGTCAACACTCTAGCACCTTCATTTTCATCCGATCTTTAACCAAACTTTACCAGATTGTTAATATCTATGGAAGCTTGGACGAGTTCAAAAACCAGCCAGATCGGACTAGTAACACCAGCGTTATAGCCCTTGAATTAACGCAAATTACTATAGTTTGTCTTATCAACACTCTAGCGCCTCCAATTTGCATCCTGCCTTTACCAAACTTTGCCAGATTGTTGAAATTGATGAAAGTTCGATCAAGTACGAAAACCAGCAGATCGGACCAGTAACACCGAAGATATGGCCCTTGCATTATTGAAAATGTGTTAACACCCTAGCACCTTCATTTTTCGTCCGATCTTTACCAAACTTTACCAGATTGTTATGATAAGGCCTTCGTTTTGCCGTATTTCAGCAAAACTTTGCAGGGATGATCAGTACCAAGCCTAGTTGTGCATATTGTCGCCTTGTTCCGGTTGAATGATTTTTGGTGGAGGTATGGCCCTGTAAAGGTTTTAATACACATACTGTGTATGGACTAGTTCTCCTGAACCCCTTACCGGATTTCAACGAAATTTGGCAAGGATGATCAGTATCAATCCTGGTTGTGCATATCATCACCATGTTCCGGTTGAATGATCTTTGGCGGAGTTATGGCCCTTTAAATGTCTTTGCCCGGACTAGTTCTCCCGAACCCCTGGCCGGATTTCAGAGAAACATTGCAGGGATGATCAGTACCAAGCATAGTTGTACATATCATCACCGAGTTCCGGTTGAAAGGTTTTTGGCGGAGTTATGGCCATTTACAGGTTTTAATATACACACTTTGTCCGGACTAGTGCTGCTAAACCACTGGCATAATTTCAACGAAACGTGGCAAGAATGATCGTATCAAGCTTAGTTATGCATATCATCGCTGTATTTCGGTTGACTGATTTTTGGCGGAGTTGTGGCCCTTTAAAGGTTTTAATACACTAACTTTATACAGACTAGTTCTCCTGGACCCCTGGCTGGCTTTCAACGAAACATGACAGGAATGATCCGTACCAAGCGCAAGTCGTTGCCATGTTCCAGCTTAATGATTTTTGACAGAGTTATGTCCCCTTATACACAAACTTTATCCGGACTAGTTTTCCCGAACCTCTGGTTGGATTTCAATGAAAATTGGCAGCAATGATCAGTACCAAGCCTAGTTGCACATGTCGTTGCCGTGTTCCGGTTGAACTATATTTGGTGGAGTTGTGACTCTTTAAAACGTTTTAATACATAAACTTTGTCCGGACTAGTTCTCGTCAACCACCTTTCGGCTTTCAACCAAACTTGGTTTCTTATATCATTATCTTGTTCCGACTGAATGCTTTTTGGTGGAGTTATGGCCCTTTAAACGTTTTAATACATAAGCTTTGTCGCGACTACTTCTCCTGATCCGCTGCCTGGATTTCCATGTACCTTGGTAGAGATGACCATTACCAAACCTAGTTGCACATGTTATTGCCGGGTTCCAGTTTAATGATTTTTGGCGGATTTCTGACCCTTTCTCCTGTAGGGGAGACATCTGTTTTTACTAAAAACAACCCATAGTTCTAATTTAGTACGGTTATTTAGAGACTCGGGGCACAACAATTATATAAAATGGGTTTGACCGCCTGCATAAAGGGGCCCCTCTACAGGCGGTCAAAACATATTATATACAATTGTTCTTCCTCGAGTCCCTCAATAACCATACCAAATTAGAACTTGGGCTCTTGTTTAAATTGTTAGCATGGGTCAAGGGTTTAAGTTTCTGTTGAAAGTGTTGTTGTTTTGTGTTGTTGTTTTTGTGAATGTTTTAAAAGAAGTACTGATGGGAATTTGATGACAACAACCCTTGATATAAGAGCCGTTTTAGCAAGTCCGCATGCTCTCTTGGGCCACTTGTTTTATTAAAACTACGTATATGTATTTCTTACAAACTGTCATCTTTTGAGACAGGCTGCAATACAAATCATGTGCAAAAACTGATTTTAATCCGAATTAGAATGACCACTGTTTCGTCATTGGAAACATGACATCATCAGAATTTCCAATCTCATTTCTCGTTAAATAGATCTACTAGAGGGGACACAGGAATCGGAAGTTCAGTCCATCAAGAAGGCACGTGACTATTATCAGTCATGCATGAATGAAAGTAGGTTTATAATTTAGTATTACTAGTATTGCAATTTCGTTCAAGTAATAGAGCATGCTGTACAGTGATTAATCATGTATTTTATCACTCTTAGCATGTATACCAACCGATGTGTTAAAGATTTGTAATTGTATTTTACAAGTGCACGAACAAAACTGTTGTACTAGACGATAACTTAATGTGTACTAATGTGTAGGAACGTATTCCCGATATACCCATATGTCGGGCCTCACTTGATAATGTTTGTAATAGTTTTGGTGTAAAGTTACTTGACTTATGCAAATATACATGCTTTCGTATAGTAAATGGTCGTTTGTGGAGTGTGGTATCAGGTGGGAAGCAGAGTGTTTTTTAGCTCCGCCGTCCACTTATCATAGCAACACATGACAACGGAAAGTAGTACGTCATTTTCCGTCAACGTCATAAAACAGTGAAACAGCCGCCATTTTCTTTTTTTTTAAACGCGTAATCTGGAAGATTGTAACAAGTTTACATGATTAAAATTTTAGTTCCCCTTTAAGTTTCGTCATCTTCAGCTGTATTGACTTTTAGATGCTTTACTGCGCGAGAAATTTCGAGATTCACCCATTTAAAATTCCGAAGCGAGGGGAAGTAACTCGTAAGAGATGTCATTGTTAAAATGCTTTTAAAAATGGTAACACTTGTGTTCTTTTCTAATGAAATACAAGGAGATACTAAAAATATGTTGTTTAAGCTTAAATAGTACATGGCGTGTACTACATGTTACGAACATCATGGTATTTCTTTATAAAAATTACACGCTAATACGATAAAATGTTCGACTCGGCACTGTCGGTCAAAAAATATAACGAGTGTAAACTAAAGTCATTGAACGTCTACAGGTGCGTATTCGGTATTCGGTGAAGGAGCTCACACTAAAGTCTGAAAAGTAGTCTGTAGCCAATATTTAAAAAGGCTGACCGCTGTTCACTTTCTCGTTGTGCATTTTGATGGCCAATCTTGAATTATGGAACTCAACTGGCCACCCGCTAATGTTTTTTTATTTATTTTTTATGGGCGAGTTTCACCATATGCAGCCATAATTAACATCAAAATATACTAAAACAAAGCTGCAGTCCAATTTATTTGGTTATGCCTCACCGGCCCGTCACCACCACCATCACCCACCCCACCCATAAAAAAATTAAAAATGCGGATCTGGTCAGGGTATGTGTCTCATTGGAATCTGGGAAACCGCCCTACTCCTACTTTTGCTTATTAAACATGCTCGGAGAATAGACTTCGATATATAAACTTCGGATAGGAGGATTTATGTCCGCTTACGATGGACGAGGCTAAACACACTGAGGAAACTCAGTGGCGCCGTTGTCTTGAACCCGGATCCTGTGCTTTTAAGTACACCGCATTGTCCGCTACACCGACACTTGACAAAACAAATATAACGGCTTAATATGTCAAACCAGTATAGACATGGATATATCAGTTTCCAGATTGTGGGAAGCGGTCACTAAGTCGACCTTGAACTAGAAGTGTGTTCCATCACCCATGAACACTTGCTTCGCCTGCTGACAATGCTGTTTGCTTATTTCCAAGGTTAGGTTGCAGGTTAGGCTGATAAATAGGGCATAACTCTGCCAAAATGAAAGTCAGAGGTATTGCACATGTGTAACAACATTCATTGAGATGAAGACGTGGGTGAAGTTTCATGAACACAATTAAAATACTTTTCAATTGATGGCCAAGGTTAGGTTGCAGGTTAAAGCATGACGGACGGACGACGACGGACAAAGTGATCGATAAGTGTCTGCCATCCTAAGCAGTTGACACAAACATAAGTGTTCAGTTCTCATATAAATATATCCGTCATGCAGATCTTTTTTATGCACTCTTCAACCCAATGAATTTTACTTGACCAGGCTAGACCAGTGACATTTGCTTTATCAGACGAGTACCGCTAAGTACAGCAAAACATGTTTCGAGATGCTAATTTCAAATTCAGTGCTTGATATACACTTCAAGATTGCCATCATCGGCCCATGTGTCACTTTAATTATAAAAGATCTATTTCAAAAGCTTGAATAAACAATAAATAGATTAAAATGACCTTGTGTTCCCAAAAGGCAGTTTTTTAGTTTCAGATACATGACTGTACGCAAATGGAAACTTTTTTTTACATACAATGTAGATCCAAACTGAACCAAAAAATCAATAATATAATATTTTATTTATATTATATTTATAACTGAACATCTATTAAATACTACAATAATGAAATTTACTTCATACTTACAACATACTTACAACAAAAAAAATCAATGTCATATATGGCCTAAAATGTGTTAAAATGATGTAAAACACCAAAAGTTTTTTTGAATGTGAGCATCTACTGTCAATGTACGACATCGTATACATTTGGTGTTTTTTAACAGCTTTACATATTATATAGTCTCTGTGACGTATAATTATGTTCATTTTGGTTCTTTAAAAAAATAATGTCTGCTCAGTCCTCGGAATTGCCAAACTGAAGTCACCATCATGATCAGGCGAACACATCTCAAGCGGGATACGTAACAAGTATACACTGTAATGCATAAGGCCGAAGAAAAATTAACCGCGTTTCTGATTTGGCCTAATTAATTGAATATATTTCCTGGAGGTTAGAATCTTGCGATCACAGTATTGTCAACTGTTTTGGTTAAATCCACGTCTTTCAGGGTTGCATTGGTATTTGAAGAACGAAGGGCACCTGGAAACCAGATGATGCGTCTCTGAAATGAACAAAACAAGTTGTTAAAAAGGATGGATTGGTGGATGGATTTGTGGTACAAAATATATAAGCCATATGATATATGCATGGAATTTCACATGAATCAACAGTGTCCTGTTATTTTCAAAGGGATTTTAACTTGGGCTGTCGTATATACCGCGTATTTCCTCTAACAGTAGCTCCCGGGCACTATGGAAAGTGTGAAGAGAGGGGGGGGGGGGGGGGGGGGGGGGGGGGGCTACTATTATGATACAAATTTTCATTATATTTCACCTCCTTCCCCCGACTGTTTCCTTATAGAATTACTGTACGGCGATCTTTTACTGTTACACCGAAACATGACTGTACCGAGTATATTACTGTCATCACTCTGCATCTATACGATACACATTTCTGTCAAACTTGACGATTACAAAACGAGTTGGTTGCGTATGAATTAAATAATAATAAAAGATAAACTAAATAGTAAATTTGAAGAACGAGATAAATAAAAGCGGTAATTGTATTGATGATGATAGCGCTTTAAGGTTTATGTCAGAGACCATACTGGTGTCGAAGGTAAAAAACTCCCTTAATCAAATCCATAAGCGGTAAAAACAGTGTGTTTTTTAGGAACTTTTCATTTAATCAAATCCATTAGCGGTAAAAACATTGTGTGTTTTTTTAGGAACGTTTAACTTTTGAAGACGGTAAGGTTTCTTAAAACAGGTGGGGGCTCTTCTAATAGAGGAAATACGGTATTAATATATAGGTAAATTGACATCACAGAGAAATGTGAACGTTTTACCATCAACTTGTATGGGTTTTGTGTGATAAATAGAATCTCACAAAATCATCTATTATTTTTTAAACTCTTCAGTAAACATTTAACATTATTTGATGCTCGACAAGCCGCGCATTGTATATTTTTGCCAACTCGTTTAATAAATCCGCACTCGATCATGGAAGATCAGCTATTATATCCGCCGAGAAATAAATATTTAGTCATTATTCTCCCATCACTGCTAAAATCAACAAAATATTCTGAAGTATATAATTTTTTTAGGTCATACATAGATGAAATATTACATTTTTATATCGTGCCCGGCCTTCGCACAGTATAGGTTATTAGAGCCGCCCCAGTGAGAGGAGAAGGATACATAG
This sequence comes from Cyrtodaria siliqua, assembly GCA_037043455.1. Classification (NCBI taxonomy): domain Eukaryota; kingdom Metazoa; phylum Mollusca; class Bivalvia; order Adapedonta; family Hiatellidae; genus Cyrtodaria; species Cyrtodaria siliqua. The sequence goes on along the minus strand of JAWPHD010000397.1, from coordinate 311,233 downwards.
GAATCCGGGAACCGTGCCCTACTCTTATTATCGAATAGATTCCTGTTGTTCCTTAACGTGCTTGGAGGATAGACTGATACACGGGACCGCCCGGTTTACGTCCCCATCCGAAGGACGAGGTTAAGAGAAAGTGTGTTTCCAAGAACACATCGACGGAAAGGATGAGATATGAAATGCCTGTATATTATTCTCTATAATTATAGTATAACTGTGTAATTTATATATTATTTCTAATTTCTGATATTATTGCACCAATCATATATTTAAACCTATGGTAGAATAACGAAGACAAATAATACATCTATATTTTATTTAATTATATGCAAGCAGTTTAAAAGTGAAATTGATACTGGACTAATAAACTGTGATACTAATGTTCGACAAAATCTTCAAGATTGCCATATGTCCCTTTAAAGTGTCCTATTATTTGTAATTTAACTGGGGCGGTCTTCAATAATATCGCTGTAAACTGTCAACATCACAGAGAAACTTTCATGTTGTATCATGTGTATCCATTGTTTTATGTGATGGAATTTCACAATATCTCAACAAAACAAACAAAAAAGTAAAGTATCCCAATGAGCTGGGACAATTATACTTATAGTTAGGCACTCCTCTTTTTTTTTTTAAAGTAGCTATCCCGCCAAATTAACTACAAAATTGCACTAGAAAACCGTTTATCGAAACTCTATCCATATAACAATGTATATGCGCTGATTAAAAGTATAGGTTTATTAATAGGTTCTTAGAATACCCGTGATTGAATATCCGTAAAATGATGGTAACTCGTAATTCGACACTCCAGTTCTTGGGTTTGGTCCGGCTGGTTAAAGCCGTTTATACTGTGTATGTATGAGTTTGGTTTCTCAAAATATTTAAGTTATATATATACTTTGTCATCAGTAGGTTTAGAAACAGTGTACATAATGTTTATAAAATTTGACTGTTGTTGGCCACTTTAATGAGAATAATAAAAAAATCTGTACAAATCGGGTTCTGCCACTCAAATAAATCTAATGTTTCTCAAGCTTATCAAGCTTATTAAATTCTTCATTTATAAAAACCACGTTAAAGAACCATAGAAATGTATACCCGAATTTGGGGTGGCTCGAAATGTTAAAATTTGCTAGTAAGATAGATCGAGTAGCTTAGGTACATTTTTTGAATTCCACTCTCTGGGGTGGCTCGAAATATTGCCATATTATTAGCTTAATTAACCTATATCACAGGGGTCAAATATATTAAAGTTTATAGCTTTAGCTTACCCAGGGCTAGGCTAAGTCTCAGAGCTGGAACTTGGAGATGCCACTTGACAGAAGGTGGCAACATCTGCAAAGATCCCTGAAAGAAAATCAATTGTTGTTTTTATACATATATACCTACAATAGATGTGTTAATCCTTTATAGTACTGCTGTAGCTATATGCAAACTTTGGGCAGTGGAGGGGGGCAGGGGTGGTGCAAGGGCACCGATTTTGTGGGTGGGGAGGGTGAAGGGGAGGTGGCAACGGTGCATTTCTGCTCTGCTGTCATAGAGGGGGTTTGGGAACAAGGCCATTTATTTTTGGGGAACGATGGAACATTGTCTGTTATTGGTAATATTTTTGGGGAACAAGGGAACATAATAATAAGAAATAAATGGAAAAATATTTTTGGAGAACAAAGCAAAATATTTTTGGGGAACATTGGGTCATATTTTCAGTGAACATAGACCCCACTGAAAGGGTCTCATCATAGAAATAATACATCAGCGCTATATTATTATTAAATTTTAACGGAGACACTAAACATGAACATGCACGAAATAAAACACATTTATGGGTCAGTACCGAGTGCTGTACATACCTTTCATCCTTTGTTTTTCCTTTATGTCTAATCACCAAAGTTGTCGGTGTCCCTAATCGAGGCGAACGTGGCATGACTCATGTGGTCTACATGATATGACCTTGACTCGGGCGTTGACAGTAGATGTTCTACAAGTATTTGTTACATCATTCACCCATAACAATAGTTAACACATGAATAGGTCTGTATTTTTGCTCATTAAATCCTGGAATCGTGAAGTATTCACTTGCAATTATCCATAGTTCATTCAACCGTAAATCAACACAACAAATGACTGCCGACTAGGCCTATAGTATAGTTGCGATTTTTAATTAGCGCCTAGAGCGGCAGATTTTTACCGTAAACATGCTAAAGGAAAGGCAGAAAAAGTGTTTAAAGGTTGACTTTCTGACATTTTATCCGGGGCAGAAAATAACTATATCCGGGAGTTGAAAATATTCATGTTTAACGTTTCTGTTATTGATTTTCAGTTTTGCTTATTTAGCTTGTATATTTTGAATAATGTGTGTTTTGAGTGAGAAAAAAGGGTGACCATCTTTCAAAACGGTCTCCAAAAATGGGTAGTCATGACTTTTGCCGAAATTTTCTGGAAAGGTAGTAGAGGTACTGATCTATCATTCCTGTTAATTTAAATTAGTGACAACACATTTTTTGTGACCGTTTTGAGAAATCGGCAATTTTGCAGTTTCAAAAACCTCAAGATTTCCGATCTTCACATTTGAACAGCGATTTAGGCTATGCAAAATATGCCAATAGTAGTCAAAACGAATGCTATGGGGATGTTTAATGTATAAACTTACTTTATTCATTGTCTGTGTTGTTTTTGCATTCAAAATTGGCTTAAGCTAACGTTTTTTAAAAGACAACTGCAATTTCCGCGTAACTGCACGTGAGTGCAAATTGGGACTACTTCGTGTTAAAACACTTGAAACTCAAAAGTGAGTTATGCGGTGTGTGCGCGTGAAAAGCTTTAGCTGCTGCTGCACTGTATGTATACTTATGCAAGCACTCTGGGCGCGTCCGTGATTGACATATTGTTGGCTAGAGAATGTGACTTTTCACGTTTATATGAGTTTTGTATTCATCCATTTTAATGAATGGAGTGACCATGCACCGATTAATTTCTCACTTAACTATAATATTATTGTTGACGAGAACGATGTTAAGGTTATAATAGCGTAAATGAGTCTCCATGCCCCTTCCATAGTAAAGTTAGAATGTTGACAACCTGTTAAAAACTCAAACCTGATTAGAATTCTGGGAAACTTACTTTATCATGCAAATAAACATGTCTGCTATTAAACATCAACAAAGAAACAGGGGATTTAATACCTTCTAAGAAACATTTCTTCAGTTGTATACTACACCGGGTCAAAGGTCAAAGCTATTTTTACCCCTTGCAATTTCGTACCCTGTCTACTTTCACTTCTGAAATTTATATCAAACACTGTCAAAAACATGATGAGCTCCCTTTTCAAATATCAACAACATGTCCAGAATTATACAGATACAGCCAAAAAATAACAGGAAATTGCACTAAAAAAAGGTTTTAAAGAGAAAAAGATTAGCACTCTTTAATACAGAACTACTTTCGACTGCACCAGACGAGCACATCCGGCTGATTTAGTGGAATTAAACCTTAAAACAGCGTCAATGTAAAGTGGAACAATGAACACAGAAATTCTTCAGAGCTGGTTAAATTACAAAGCTTCCACAGTTTAATAATCTTCTATTCAATATCGTGAGTAATGTTAGAAACGATGTAAATACTTTGTTAAATAATTTCACAAGTATAATACGAGAGGTGGCAGATCCACTATTCCTTTGTTAAACAGGCCGAGTGGTTGGATTCAGAATGCCAGCAGGCTAGAAAGTGTTATTTAGAAGCATTACGTGTATTTAATCAGCTAAATACCAGTTAAAGAAGGGAACAGTTTTGCAAATTAAAGAAAACATATAAACCTTTTTGTCGTAAAAAAAGAAATCAGTTTCAAAAAACTATGCGACATTGAATCTAAAACGGGCGAAATATTTTAAAAGAAAAAATAAACAGAGTAGAAATGAAATCCTAATTGATGAGTTTACGAATATTTTTCAGAATTAGTTAACGATATTTTCCAATGTAAAAATGATGAAGCCGAGGATTTTTGCAATACTCATAACTTTGACGATTTAGATTGTAATTTTGAGGAACTTGGCAAGCCCATAACTGTACAAGAAATATTAGATGCAGTTAAAAACCTGAAAAAAGAAAAAGCTATAGGAAGTGATTATATTATGAATGAATATTTAATTGAAAGCATTGATATTTTATCTTCTCATGTGTGTGACATGTTTAATATTAAACTTGATTCTGGATATTTCCCAGAAAAGTGGACTGAAGGTATACTTATCCCATTGCATAAAAAAGGATATTTTAATAATGTTAATAACAATAGAGGTATCACTTTATTAAAGTTGTTTATCTAAACTCTTTACCACAATATTAAATAAAAGAATTGTGACCTTTTGTGATAACAACCATGTTTTGTCTGATTTGGATTCAGGAAAGGGCGCTCAACCACTGATGCATTGTTTGTCTTACTAAATACTGTTCAAAAATATCTGAATGATAAGAAAAGACTATATTGTGTGTTTGTTGATCTGAAGAAGTGTTTTAATACAATTTATAGAAACGCACTATGGTTGAAACTTTACAAAATGGGGATACAGGGTAAATTGTTAAGAATAATAAAAGATATGTATGAAAAAGTCAAATCATGTGTGAAAATGTGAAATGTGAAAATTATTCAGATTTTTTCGAATATATGTGATTGGGTTAAGGCAAGGGGAAATAAACTCGCCGATATTGTTTTCTCTTTTTATTGAGGACCTAGAATTATATTTACAAAATGACATTAATACTGGTTTAGAAATTGATGATATTGTTCTTATATTACTATTATTTGCGGACGATATGGTTATCATGGGGAAATCACCTGAAGAATTACAAAAACATATTAATTTACTTTATGACTATTGTAACAAATGGGGATTAAATGTGAATACGGTTAAAACAAAGATTATGGTTTTAGAAAAAGATGTGGTTTATTAAACAATGAATCTTGGCATTATAATGGAGAGAATATAGAGGTAGTAAATGATATCAACTATTTAGGTACAGTTTTTAATCAAGTGATGTACTTGAATTATATAATAATTGTAAATTGAGTTTAATTATGAATTATACCTTGATATTATACCATGTAATCTCAGACCATATTTAACAAAATTCAGAATATCAGCACATTCGTTAAGAATACAGACCGGTAGATACTGTCGTAATAGAACACCTAGAAATGAAAGATATTGTCGATGCTGTCACAGTATTGATTTGGAAAATGAATACCATTTTATTTTGATTTGTCCTTGTTACTCAAGAATCCGGACAATTTATATTAAAAAATATTATTATAATAGACCTAGTATGTTTAAATTCTTATAAATACTGCAGACACAGGATAAGAATATTGTTACAAAGTTAGCAAAATATATTAGTACAGCTTTAGCTGTAAGAAATACGATATTGATTAATTAAACAATGTTTAGCTCTTTTGTTTTTTCATTCTCATGTATCAGTTACTCAAAATTAATATTGCTCATAGCAAATGTACTTTAATCTAAAACCACTTGACGTATTATGCATGAAAATTTATGTATGTATATATAACAATGTACGTATGTACAAGTTAAATAAAATATATGTTCATGTTAGTATTTCTGGACGAATCTGATATAAGATTCACACAGTCAGGGAGTATTTAACGTTTTCAAACAAACGGTATAATTATTCCAGTCATCTGCTGGGAAGGAGCATAGTTTATATGTGCAAACTTCTGACAATTCCTGCTTAAAATTCTGACTATGAGTACAAACTTTTAGGGAAGCGGAATGACGTGACGTCACACAATTTTCTTTTTACATTTTTCTTTTTACAGCGCAAATCGAGTTACTTAACACATCGATAATAACCTCGTTGTTAGAAGAGGTCGGTGGCTGGCCCACGCTTGGCAGTAGCCCTGGAGGAAACTGGAATGATTCAGCCTTTGATCTAATGACAGACATAGTCACGATGAGAATTTACGGATTATCGCCCATTCTTAGGTTATATATAGGACCTGATGAAAAAGACACAGAAAAGCGGATAATTCATGTAAGCTTAAACTGCTTGTGAATGTGTAATGTGTAACAATTAGACCATTTAAATTGTGGTAGTATTAAAAGAAAAAGTACGTGAATTATGCTCTGCTTTTCAAAATCTACGATTTCCCATTATTCACGTCTTTGAATGACAATCCTTATTTTAAGACTTAATTAGCATTACAAAAATTCACCGCTAAATGTTAAATATATTTTTCTTGTACAGTAACATTTAGCATTGAGCCTCTGTGTGATTATGTGCATGTCCAACTTTCTGCCCTTTTGAAGAATAGTTAGTGTAGAGTTAGAAGTACACATCGGCACAGAAATACAAGAAATACATGGATGAGTGTGCGTTAGCGTGTGCATTACAACACAGATACACTTTTCAGTGCTACCATGTGTAATTATCAATGTAAAAAACTCAAAGAAACTGTTAATTGCTACCTTACCATGTGCAATTATGAAAACTATATAAGAGTCGCTGCCGGAACCCCCGAATACGCTATACGCTGCCGTTCATTCCAGCAGCGAATAACTATATCCAACATTAAGTGGTGCGGTTTATTAGCTTGTAAAACAGATATTTTAAAGTCACATCATTACCTGATATTTTGAAAGTTCGCTTCTTTTCTTCAGCATTCTTATCCATTTATTCAGTGTGGTTTGTTGGATTCATTATATTATTCAGTTAAATCACCGTTTCTCGTTTCAGATAGACGAACCAGCGTTTGGTATGAGAAGTAAGATTTACTTTTTCGATAAGAAATATGCTGACATGCGTGAAGCATACCTTCGATACGGCGTCAACCTCGCTGTTCTGCTTGGAGCGGAGAGCACACTTGCAGCGAACGATATGGCAGACTTGTTCGAATTGGATAAACAATTGGCCAACGTGAGTTACATATAAATTGATACATTTAAATTGTCCAGCTATTTGCCAATGTCAGCAATATGCGTATAATGCCTTACGAAGATATGTATTGGGTAAAAAGATTGGCAAAAGTGAATTCTACAAATTCATATTACATGCTGTTCGCATTTAACGAATGACAGTTTACATCTACTTCAGTAAGTAACAATAATTGTATTATCACATATGTTCACGATTAAAGTTAATCTAAACATGAGTCCAGTACTATTACATTATTGTATTATCAGGACAAGTTAATCTAAACATGAGTCCAGTACTATTACATTATTGTATTATCAGGACAAGTTAGTCTAAACATGAGTTCAGTACTATTACAGTATTGTATTATCAGGACAAGTTAATCTAAACATGAGTCCAGTACTATTACATTATTGTATTATCAGGACAAGTTAATCTAAACATGAGTCCAGTACTATTACAGTATTGTATTATCAGGACAGGTTAATCTAAACATGAGTCCAGTACTATTACAGTATTGTATTATCAGGACAAGTTAATCTAAACATGAGTCCAGTACTATTACATTGTTGTATTATCAGGACAAGTTAATCTAAACATGAGTCCAGTACTATTACATTGTTGTATTATCAGGACAAGTTAATCTAAACATGAGTCCAGTACTATTACATTGTTGTATTATCAGGACAAGTTAATCTAAACATGAGTCCAGTACTATTACAGTATTGTATTATCAGGACAAGTTAATCTAAACATGAGTCCAGTACTATTACATTGTTGTATTATCAGGACAAGTTAATCTAAACATGAGTCCAGTACTATTACAGTATTGTATTATCAGGACAAGTTAATCTAAACATGAGTCCAGTACTATTACAGTATTGTATTATTAGGACAAGTTAATCTAAACATGAGTCCAGTACTATTACATTATTGTATTATCAGGACAACTTTTTAATATTATGTGTTAATGTTAAGTACAGATCATTTATTGTTTAACAGTTTATTTACATCAACTGGTTATATTTCTGTTCGTATATGTTTCGTTTAAGCAAAGCCTTTCCAACGTAGAACGAAGAGACAGGGACAGTCAGTATAATAAAATGAGCCTATCTGAGTTGGAAGCAAACTATTCGGCGCCATTAAACAAGGACTGGAATGTGCGTACACTTAATTACATGTATGACTGTGGGTATGACTGTGGGTATGACTGTGGGTATGACTGTGGGTATGACTGTGGGTATGACTGTGGGTATGACTGTGGGTATGACTGTGGGTATGACTGTGGGTATGACTGTGGGTATGACTGTGGGTATGACTGTGGGTATGACTGTGGGTATGACTGTGGGTATGACTGTGGGTATGACTGTGGGTATGACTATGTGTATGACTGTGTGTATGACTGTGGGTATGACTGTGGGTATGACTGTGGGTATGACTGTGGGTATGACTGTGGGTATGACTGTGGGTATGACTGTGGGTATGACTGTGGGTATGACTGTGGGTATGACTGTGGGTATGACTGTGGGGTATGACTGTGGGTATGACTGTGGGTATGACTGTGGGTATGACTGTGGGTATGACTGTGGGTATGACTGTGGGTATGACTGTGGGTATGACTATGGGTATGACTGTGGGTATGACTGTGGGTATGACTGTGGGTATGACTATGGGTATGAATATGACTATGACTGTGGGTATGACTGTGGGTATGACTATGGGTATGACTGTGTGTATGACTGTGTGTATGACTGTGGGTATGACTGTGGGTATGACTGTGGGTATGACTGTGGGTATGACTATGGGTATGACTGTGGGTATGACTGTGGGTATGACTGTGGGTATGACTATGGGTATGAATATGACTATGACTGTGGGTATGACTGTGGGTATGACTATGGGTATGACTGTGTGTATGACTGTGGGTATGACTGTGGGTATGACTGTGCGTACACTATGTAATAACAGGTATGACTGTGGGTATGACTATGACTGTGGGTATGACTGTGGGTATGACTGTGCGTATGACTGTGCGTACACTATGTAATTACATGTATGACTATGGGTATGACTGTGGGTATGACTGTGGGTATGACTGTGCGTACACTATGTAATTACATGTATGACTGTGGGTATGACTGTGCGTACACTATGTAATTACATGTATGACTGTGGGTATGACTGTGGGTATGACTGTGGGTATGACTGTGGGTATGACTGTGGGTATGACTGTGGGTATGACTATGACTGTGGGTATGACTATGACTGTGGGTATGACTATGGGTATGACTGTGGATATGACTATGGGTATGACTGTGGGTATGACTGTGGGTATGACTGTGGGTATGACTGTGGGTATGACTGTGGGTATGACTGTGTGTATGACTGTGGGTATGACTGTGGGTATGACTGTGGGTATGACTGTGGGTATGACTGTGGGTATGACTGTGGGTATGACTGTGGGTATGACTGTGGGTATGACTGTGGGTATGACTGTGGGTATGACTGTGGGTATGACTGTGGGTATGACTATGGGTATGACTATGGGTATGACTGTGGGTATGACTGTGGGTATGACTGTGGGTATGACTGTGGGTATGACTGTGGGTATGACTGTGGGTATGACTGTGGGTATGACTGTGGGTATGACTGTGGGTATGACTGTGGGTATGACTGTGGGTATGACTGTGGGTATGACTGTGGGTATGACTGTGGGTATGACTGTGGGTATGACTGTGGGTATGACTGTGGGTATGACTGTGGGTATGACTATGGGTATGACTATGGGTATGACTGTGGGTATGACTGTGTGTATGACTGTGGGTATGACTGTGGGTATGACTGTGGGTATGACTGTGGGTATGACTGTGGGTATGACTGTGGGTATGACTGTGGGTATGACTGTGGGTATGACTGTGGGTATGACTGTGGGTATGACTGTGGGTATGACTGTGGGTATGACTATGGGTATGACTATGGGTATGACTGTGGGTATGACTGTGGGTATGACTGTGGGTATGACTGTGGGTATGACTGTGGGTATGACTGTGGGTATGACTATGGGTATGACTGTGGGTATGACTGTGGGTATGACTGTGGGTATGACTGTGGGTATGACTATGGGTATGACTATGGGTATGACTGTGGGTATGACTGTGGGTATGACTGTGGGTATGACTGTGGGTATGACTGTGGGTATGACTGTGGGTATGACTATGGGTATGACTGTGGGTATGACTGTGGGTATGACTGTGGGTATGACTGTGGGTATGACTGTGGGTATGACTGTGGGTATGACTGTGGGTATGACTGTGGGTATGACTGTGGGTATGACTGTGGGTATGACTATGGGTATGACTGTGGGTAAGACTGTGGGTATGACTGTGGGTATGACTGTGGGTATGACTGTGGGGCCTTGTGTGTACCTACATTGGACGTGCTTATAAAACAAGTAGCAATACGACTTGCAACATTCGGTATAGTACTAACCTTACAGGGCACGACAGAGTCTAGTCAGCTATACACATACAAACAATTTAAAAACAATAATGTAAAATATCATTGTGTTATATTTTTAATTTAAAATGAAACCGTAAATACAAATGTAGTACGGTCAATGGTAATTCAGTTTTAGAAGGTGACAGTAGTTTTAAATTGTTCGTACAATTAAATTAAACCCATATAGATGGAGTTAGAGTGGATAAACTTCATTTATACAATGGATAAGCACGAAGAATACATTGCACATGCATGAGCGGATTTCATATGTCTGACCTACAAGCTTTAAATGATTCAAAAAAACATATACATATTTGAAAGTAGGTTAGATACTGTTTATACCGCAAACGAAAATCATTTTATAAGAAATGTTTAGTAAACAAGAATATCATAGTTATATCTGCATATGCGTATATTGAAATTGTAACAACGAATGCAACTGTCACACGTATGTCGCAGGGTTCCAGTGCAGACTTTGTCATTGTTAAACACATACCTTTTAACATTAATCAATGATACGTATATTTGAAAACCAACAAATGTTGCCGTTTTCATTTTTTTGAAGATATCAAAATTAAATGTAGAATACATGAGCTTTGTGGTTCTCAAGTTTGACCAGATTTTCCCTCTAATTGATGATGACAAAGGCAAACAAAAAACGGTCAAATATAAAACATACTGTCTTTTCTATAGTTATATATAAATGTTTGTATTGTGTTTTTTTTAACTGTTTGTCAACTATATGCGTTTTATACATTCGTTTCAGTTCAACTGGACAACCTTTGTCCAGCGCACTATGGACATTGCTGAAGAAAATGTAACAGTAGATTCTTCTGAAAACATCGTTCTTGAAAATCCCAGATATTTTAAACACGTTTTATCAATTCTACAAAACACGGATAAAAGGTAAATAGTAATACCATGGGTGATATGACCATAAGGCATATATGTTTTAACCGTATCATTCAATAACAGAAATATATGAACAGTCGTTAACTGTTAACGCGATCACATTTAATAAATACTGACAAGGGGATCCCTTGGAAGCAACAAAAACAAACAAGAGATGAAAGTAGCAGACTCGGTTTTATTGAGTCTGTTCATGAGAGGTAATGTAGAGTACAACACCTCTCATGCCTCCAAGCACCGACTTAAGCGACATTCGACTTTAAAAGCCACAAAGATTCGGCTTGATGATCCCAAAAGACCAGTAAGTAATAACACTACTGATATGTAGTCGGGCAACTTTTTACGGCCGCCGAACTCGAACAATATATTCATAAATGTCGTGTCCGTTGTATACATATGGAAGAAGGGAATACTAAAGTGAATCTATATACATGGATTCAATGCCACACTTATACTGTCCGTTTAACTTGTATGTTTTATATTTCCATACAGAATAATACGGAACTACATCGCATGGGGAATGGTTGCACGGTTCGTAACGAGGCTTCCAAAACGATTCTTGGACGAATATGAAGCCTACAGAAAGGTAAGCATTATAAAAAGACGACTTCTCTGTTATTAAAAAGCACATTTTCTGTTCAAATTGTGTTTTGAAATTGATATTGCTGATGTTTTTCAATCCGTTTCTGTTGTCATTTATAGGCCTGATGTGGTTACGGATTTATTGTCTAGCGTGTTTGTCTTTGTAAGTTCAACGTTATTTCTCCTAATTATTACGTCATTTACTTAAAGGCAGGAATTTAGAATACCGGTCTGGTAATCTGTCAAATGAAATATGTTTGTAAGCAAGTAGCCTGTATCTAAAGACATATTGTAAAGAGACTATTGGCACGTTTGGACAGTGAACGATTAAACGTTAGTACACTTAAAGTATTACTATATACATGTAGTAGGAGCGGCTGTAATTAAACTCTCAATTACGACACCATCCTCTCACTTACAACACCATCCTCTCACTCACAACACCATCCTCTCACTTACAACACCATCCTCTCACTTACAACGACAGCCGCTCACTTACAACACCATCCTCTCACTTACAACACCATCCTCTCACTTACAACACCATCCTCTCACTCACAACACCATCCTCTCACTCACAACACCATCCTCTCACTCACAACACCATCCTCTCACTCACAACACCATCCTCTCACTCACAACACCATCCGCTCACTTACAACACCATCCTCTCATTCACAACACCATCCACTCACTTACAACATCATCCTCTCACTCACAACACCATCCTCTCACTCACAACACCATCCTCTCACTTACAACACCATCCTATCACTTACAACACCATCCTCTCACTCACAACACCATCCTCTCACTCACAACACCATCCTCTCACTCACAACACCATCCTCTCACTCACAACACCATATTCTCACTCACAACACCATCCTCTCACTCACAACACCATCCTCTCACTCACAACACCATCCTCTCACTCACAACACCATCCGCTCACTTACAACGACAGCCGCTCACTTACAACGACAGCCGCTCACTTACAACGACAGCCGCTCACTTACAACGACAGCCGCTCACTTACAACGACAGCCGCTCACGTACAACGACAGCTGCTCACTTACAACGACAGTCTCTCATTTACAACGACAGCCGCTCACTTACAACGACAGCCGCTCACTTACAACGACAGCCGCTCACGTACAACACCATCCTCTCACTCACAACACCATCCTCTCACTCACAACACCATCCTCTCACTCACAACACCATCCGCTCACTTACAACACCATCCTCTCACTCACAACACCATCCGCTCACTTACAACACCATCCGCTCACTTACAACGACATCCTCTCACTCACAACACCATCCGCTCACTTACAACACCATCCTCTCACTCACAACACCATCCACTCACTTACAACACCATCCTCTCACTCACAACACCATCCTCTCACTCACAACACCATCCTCTCACTCACAACACCATCCGCTCACTTACAACACCATCCTCTCACTCACAACACCATCCGCTCACTCACAACACCATCCTCTCACTCACAACACCATCCTCTCACTCACAACACCATCCGCTCACTTACAACACCATCCTCTCACTTACAACGACAGCCGCTCGCTTACAACGACAGCCGCACACTTACAACGACAGCCGCTCACGTACAACGACAGCCGCTCACTTACAACGACAGTCTCTCACTTACAACGACAGTCTCTCACTTACAACGACAATCTCTCACTTACAAGGACAGTCTCTCTATGCGATATTTTTCTGTTTATCACTGACAGGCTCTGATAGGTACAAATATAAAACGGTCGAGATGGAAGACATGCTCGTTGTCTACTATGGAAAATTTTGGAATGGCTGTCGGACGACTGTTCGTGAGGGAGACGTTTGACGAGCAAGCTAAGACTATGGTAGGTCAGCGTGAACTTCTAGTAACATATGCAGTGTGTCATCTGTCTAAGCTTGTGGCATTTGGTGTATATACAGTCTTCATGCGTACTAATTTATAATTGATTTTAAATGAGCTGGCAAATATGATATGATCTTATCGCATAACACATAACGTCACATAACTCCAGAAAACATGCCCTGCGTCCTCTCCAATCCAATATACATTTCGTCTCCCCAATATTCGTTTCGTCGTCCCAAATCAATGTTCACTTGATCCGCCCCTGAACAAAAAACAATTGATCATCCACAACCTAATGTATAATTGGTCCTTTCCAACCCAATATACAATTGGTCTTCTCCAACCCAATATACAATTGGTCTTCTCCAACCCAATATACAATTGGTATTCTCCAATCCAATATACTATTGGTCTTCCAACCCAATATACAATTGGTCTTCTCCAACCCAATATACAATTGGTCGTCTCCAACCCAATATACAATTGGTATTCTCCAATCCAATATACTATTGGTCTTCCAACCCAATATACAATTGGCCTTCTCCAACCAATCCAATATACTATTGGTCTTCTCCAACCCAATATACAATTGGTCTTCTCCAACCCAATACACAATTGGTCTTCTCCAATCCAATATACAATTGGTCTTCTCCAACCCCATACACAATTGGTCTTCTCCAATCCAATATACAATTGGTCTTCTCCAACCCAATATACAGTTGGTCTTCTCCAACCCAATATACAATTGGTCTTCTCCAATCCAATATACAATTGGTCTTCTCCAACCCAATATACAATTGGTCGTCTCCAACCCAATATACAATTGGTATTCTCCAATCCAATATACTATTGGTCTTCCAACCCAATATACAATTGGTCTTCTCCAACCCAATATACAATTGGTCGTCTCCAACCCAATATACAATTGGTATTCTCCAATCCAATATACTATTGGTCTTCCAACCCAATATACAATTGGCCTTCTCCAACCAATCAAATATACTATTGGTCTTCTCCAACCCAATATACAATTGGTCTTCTCCAACCCAATACACAATTGGTCTTCTCCAATCCAATATACAATTGGTCTTCTCCAACCCAATACACAATTGGTCTTCTCCAATCCAATATACAATTGGTCTTCTCCAACCCAATATACAGTTGGTCTTCTCCAACCCAATATACAATTGGTCTTCTCCAATCCAATATACAATTGGTCTTCTCCAACCCAATACAATTGGTCGTCTCCAACCCAATATACAATCGGTATTCTCCAATCCAATATACTATTGGTCTTCCAACCCAATATACAATTGGTCTTCTCCAACCAATCCAATATACTATTGGTCTTCTCCAACCCAATATGCAATTGGTCTTCTCCAATCCAATATACAATTGCTCTTCTCCAACCCAATATACAATTGGTCTTCTCCAACCCAATACACAATTGGTCTTCTCCAATCCAATATACAATTGGTCTTCTCCAACCCAATATACAATTGGTCTTCTCCAACCCAATATACAATTGGTCTTCTCCAACCCAATATACAATTGGTCTTCTCCAACCCAATATACAATTGGTCTTCTCCAACCCAGTATACAATTGGTCTTCTCCAACCCAATATACAGTTGGTCTTCTCCAACCCAATATACAATTGGTCTTCTCCAATCCAATATACTATTGGTCTTCTCCAACCCAATACACAATTGGTCTTCTCCAACCCAATACACAATTGGTCTTCTCCAATCCAATATACAATTGGTCTTCTCCAACCCAATATACAGTTGGTCTTCTCCAACCCAATATACAGTTGGTCTTCTCCAATCCAATATACAATTGGTCTTCTCCAACCCAATACACAATTGGTCTTCTCCAACCCAATACACAATTGGTCTTCTCCAACCCAATATACAATTGTTCTTCTCCAACCCAATACACAATTGGTCTTCTCCAACCCAATACACAATTGGTCTTCTCCAACCCAATATACAATTGGTCTTCTCCAATCCAATATACAATTGGTCTTCTCCAACCCAATACACAATTGGTCTTCTCCAACCCAATACACAATTGGTCTTCTCCAACCCAATATACAATTGGTCTTCTCCAATCCAATATACTATTGGTCTTCTCCAACCCAATACACAATTAGTCTTCTCCAACCCAATACACAAATGGTCTGCTCCAACCCAATATACAATTGGCCTTCTCCCTCCAACCCAATACACAATTGGTCTTCTCCAACCCAATATACTATTGGTCTTCTCCAACCCAATATACTATTGGTCTTCTCCAACCCAATATACAATTGGTCTTCTCCAACCCAATATACAATTGGTCTTCTCCAATCTAATATACTATTGGTCTTCTCCAACCCAATATACAATTGGTCTTCTCCAACCCAATACACAATTGGTCTTCTCCAACCCAATACACAATTGGTCTTCTCAAATCCAATATACAATTGGTCTTCTCCAACCCAATATACAATTGGTCTTCTCCAACCCAATACACAATTGGTCTTCTCCAACCCAATACACAATTGGTCTTCTCCAACCCAATATACAATTGGTCTTCTCCCATCCAATATACAATTGGTCTTCTCCAACCCAATACACAATTGGTCTTCTCTAACCCAATACACAATTGGTCTTCTCCAACCCAATATACAATTGGTCTTCTCCAATCCAATATACTATTGGTCTTCTCCAACCCAATACACAATTGGTCTTCTCCAACCCAATACACAATTGGTCTTCTCCAACCCAATAAACAATTGGTCTTCTCCAACCCAATACACAATTGGTCTTCTCCAACCCAATATACTATTGGTCTTCTCCAACCCAATATACAATTGGTCTTCTCCAACCCAATATACAATTGGTCTTCTCCAACCCAATATACAATTGGTCTTCTCCCATCCAATATACAATTGGTCTTCTCCAACCCAATACACAATTGGTCTTCTCCAACCCAATACACAATTGGTCTTCTCCAACCCAATATACAATTGGTCTTCTCCAATCCAATATACTATTGGTCTTCTCCAACCCAATACACAATTGGTCTTCTCCAACCCAATACACAATTGGTCTTCTCCAACCCAATAAACAATTGGTCTTCTCCAACCCAATACACAATTGGTCTTCTCCAACCCAATATACTATTGGTCTTCTCCAACCCAATATACAATTGGTCTTCTCCAACCCAATATACAATTGGTCTTCTCCAATCCAATATACTATTGGTCTTCTCCAACCCAATACACAATTGGTCTTCTCCAACCCAATACACAATTGGTCTTCTCCAACCCAATACACTATTGGTCTTCTCCAACCCAATATACTATTGGTCTTCTCCAACCCAATATCCAATTGGTCTTCTCCAACCCAATACACAATTGGTCTTCTCCAACCCAATACACAATTGGTCTTCTCCAGCCCAATATACTATTGGTCTTCTCCAACCCAATATACAATTGGTCTTCTTCAACCCAATATACAATTGGTCTTCTCCAATCCAATATACTATTGGTCTTCTCCAACCCAATATACAATTGGTCTTCTCCAACCCAATATACAATTGGTCTTCTCCAACCCAATATACAATTGGTCTTCTCCAATCCAATATACTATTGGTCTTCCAACCCAATATACTATTGGTCTTCTCCAATCCAATATACAATTGGTCTTCTCCAACCCAATATACAATTGGTCTTCTCCAACCCAATATACAATTGGTCTTCTCCAATCCAATATACTATTGGTCTTCCAACCCAATATACTATTGGTCTTCTCCAATCCAATATACAATTGGTCTTCTCCAACCCATATACAATTGGTCTTCTCCAACCCAATATACAATTGGTCTTCTCCAATCCAATATACTATTGGTCTTCCAACCCAATATACTATTGGTCTTCTACAACCCAATATACAATTGGTCTTCTCCAACCCAATACACAATTGGTCTTCTCCAACCCAATACACAATTGGTCTTCTCCAATCCAATATAATATTGGTCTTCCAACCCAATATACAATTGGTCTTCTCCAATCCAATATACTATTGGTCTTCCAACCTAATATACAATTGGTCTTCTCCAATCCAATATACTATTGGTCTTCCAACCCAATATACAATTGGTCTTCTCCAATCCAATATACAATTGGTCTTCTCCAACCCAATATACTATTGGTCTTCTCCAATCCAATATACAATTGGTCTTCTCCAACCCAATATACAATTGGTCTTCTCCAATCCAATATACTATTGGTCTTCTCCAATCCAATATACAATTGGTCTTCTCCAACCCAATATACAATTGGTCTTCTCCAATCCAATATACAATTGGTCTTCTCCAATCCAATATACTATTGGTCTTCTCCAACCCAATACACAATTGGTCTTCTCCAATCCAATACACAATTGGTCTTCTCCAACCCAATATACAATTGGTCTTCTCCAATCCAATATACTATTGGTCTTCTCCAATCCAATATACAATTGGTCTTCTCCAACCCAATATACAATTGGTCTTCTCCAACCCAATATACAATTGGTCTTCTCCAATCCAATATACTATTGGTCTTCCAACCCAATATACTATTGGTCTTCTCCAACCCAATATACAATTGGTCTTCTCCAATCCAATATACAATTGGTCTTCTCCAATCCAATATACTATTGGTCTTCTCCAATCCAATATACTATTGGTCTTCTCCAACCCAATATACATATGGTCTTCTCCAACCCAATATACTATTGGTCTTCCAACCCAATATACTATTGGTCTTCCAACCCAATATAATATTGGTCTTCTCCACTCCAATATACAATTGGTCTTCTCCAATCAATTATACTATTGGTCTTCTCCAATCCAGTATACAATTGGTCTTCTCCAACCCAATACACAATTGGTCTTCTCCAATCCAATATACAATTGGTCTTCTCCAATCCAATATACAATTGGTCTTCTCCAATCCAATATACTATTGGTCTTCTCCAACCCAATATACAATTGGTCTTCTCCAATCCAATAAACTATTGGTCTTCTCCAATCCAATACACAATTGGTCTTCTCCAATCCAATATACAATTGGTCTTCTCCAATCCAATATACAATTGGTCTTCTCCAATCCAATATACTATTGGTCTTCTCCAACCCAATATACAATTGGTCTTCTCCAACCCAATATAATATGGGTCTTCTCCAATCCAATATACAATTGGTCTTCTCCAATCCAATATACAATTGGTCTTCTCCAACCCAATATAATATTGGTCTTCTCCAACCCAATATACAATTGGTCTTCTCCAATCCAATATACAATTGGTCTTCTCCAATCCAATATACAGTTGGTCTTCTCCAACCCAATATACAATTGGTCTTCTCCAACCCAATATACAATTGCTCTTCTCCAACCCAATACACTATTGATCTTCCAACCCAATACACAATTGGTCTTCTCCAACCCAATATACAATTGCTCTTCTCCAACCCAATACACTATTGGTCTTCCAACCCAATACACAATTGGTCTTCTCCAATCCAATATACAATTGGTCTTCTCCAACCCAATATACAATTAGTCTTCTCCAATCTAATATACAATTGGTCTTCTCCAACCCAATATACTATTGGTCTTCTCCAACCCAATATACAATTGGTATTCTCTAACCCAATACACAATTGGTCTTCTCCAATCCAATATACAATTGGTCTTCTCCAACCCAATATACAATTGGTCTTCTCCAATCAAATATACAATTGTTCTTCTCCAACCCAATACACTATTGGTCTTCCAACCCAATACACAATTGGTCTTCTCCAATCCAATATACAATTGGTCTTCTCCAACCCAATATACAATTGGTCTTCTCGAATCCAATATACAATTGGTCTTCTCCTACCCAATATACTATTGGTCTTCTCCAACCCAATATACAATTGGTCTTCTCCAACCCAATACACAATTGGTCTTCTCCAACCCAATACACTATTGATCTTCCAACCCAATACACAATTGGTCTTCTCCAACCCAATATACAATTGCTCTTCTCCAACCCAATACACTATTGGTCTTCCAACCCAATACACAATTGGTCTTCTCCAATCCAATATACAATTGGTCTTCTCCAACCCAATATACAATTGGTCTTCTCCAATCCAATATACATTTGGTCTTCTCCAACCCAATATACTATTGGTTTTCTCCAACCCAATATACAATTGGTCTTCTCCAATCCAATATACTATTGGTCTTCTCCAACCCAATACACAATTAGTCTTCTCCAACCCAATACACAAATGGTCTGCTCCAACCCAATATACAATTGGCCTTCTCCCTCCAACCCAATACACAATTGGTCTTCTCCAACCCAATATACTATTGGTCTTCTCCGACCCAATATACAATTGGTCTTCTCCGACCCAATATACAATTGGTCTTCTCCAATCCAATATACTATTGGTCTTCTCCAACCCAATACACAATTGGTCTTCTCCAACCCAATACACAATTGGTCTTCTCCAACCCAATACACAGTTGGTCTTCTCCAATCCAATATACAATTGGTCTTCTCCAACCCAATACACAATTGGTCTTCTCCAACCCAATACACAATTGGTCTTCTCCAACCCAATATACAATTGGTCTTCTCCAATCCAATAAACAATTGGTCTTCTCCAACCCAATACACAATTGGTCTTCTCCAACCCAATACACAATTGGTCTTCTCCAACCCAATATACAATTGGTCTTCTCCAATCCAATACACAATTGGTCTTCTCCAACCCAATACACAATTGGTCTTCTCCAACCCAATATACTATTGGTCTTCTCCAACCCAATATACAATTGGTCTTCTCCAACCCAATATACAATTGGTCTTCTCCAATCCAATATACTATTGGTCTTCTCCAACCCAATACACAATTGGTCTTCTCCAACCCAATACACAATTGGTCTTCTCCAACCCAATACACTATTGGTCTTCTCCAACCCAATATACTATTGGTCTTCTCCAACCAATATACAATTGGTCTTCTCCAACCCAATACACAATTGGTCTTCTCCAACCCAATACACAATTGGTCTTCTCCAACCCAATACACAATTGGTCTTCTCCAGCCCAATATACTATTGGTCTTCTCCAACCCAATATACAATTGGTCTTCTCCAACCCAATATACAATTGGTCTTCTCCAATCCAATATACTATTGGTCTTCTCCAACCCAATATACAATTGGTCTTCTCCAACCCAATATACAATTGGTCTTCTCCAACCCAATATACAATTGGTCTTCTCCAATCCAATATACTATTGGTCTTCTCCAATCCAATATACTATTGGTCTTCTCCAATCCAATATACAATTGGTCTTCTCCAACCCAATATACAATTGGTCTTCTCCAACCCAATATACAATTGGTCTTCTCCAATCCAATATATTATTGGTCTTCTCCAATCCAATTTACTATTGGTCTTCCAACCCAATATACAATTGGTCTTCTCCAATCCAATATACAATTGGTCTTCTCCAATCCAATATACAATTGGTCTTCTCCAATCCAATATACTATTGGTCTTCTCCAACCCAATATACAATTGGTCTTCTCCAATCCAATACACAATTGGTCTTCTCCAACCCAATATACAATTGGTCTTCTCCAATCCAATATACTATTGGTCTTCTCCAATCCAAGTTACAATTGGTCTTCTCCAACCCAATATACAATTGGTCTTCTCCAATCCAATATACTATTGGTCTTCTCCAATCCAATATACAATTGGTCTTCTCCAACCCAATATACAATTGGTCTTCTCCAACCCAATATACAATTGGTCTTCTCCAATCCAATATATTATTGGTCTTCCAACCCAATATACTATTGGTCTTCTCCAATCCAATATACAATTGGTCTTCTCTAACCCAATATACAATTGGTCTTCTCCAACCCAATATACAATTGGTCTTCTCCAATCCAATATACTATTGGTCTTCCAACCCAATATACTATTGGTCTTATCCAATCCAATACACAATTGGTCTTCTCCAACCCAATATACTATTGGTCTTCTCCAACCCAATACACTATTGGTCTTCTCCAACCCAATATACTATTGGTCTTCTCCAACCCAATATACAATTGGTCTTCTCCAACCCAATACACAATTGGTCTTCTCCAACCCAATACACAATTGGTCTTCTCCAACCCAATACACAATTGGTCTTCTCCAGCCCAATATACTATTGGTCTTCTCCAACCCAATATACAATTGGTCTTCACCAACCCAATATACAATTGGTCTTCTCCTATCCAATATACTATTGGTCTTCTCCAACCCAATATACAATTGGTCTTCTCCAACCCAATACACAATTGGTCTTCTCCAAACCAATACACTATTGGTCTTCTCCAACCCAATATACTATTGGTCTTCTCCAACCCAATATACAATTGGTCTTCTCCAACCCAATACACAATTGGTCTTCTCCAACCCAATACACAATTGGTCTTCTCCAACCCAATACACAATTGGTCTTCTCCAGCCCAATATACTATTGGTCTTCTCCAACCCAATATACAATTGGTCTTCTCCAACCCAATATACAATTGGTCTTCTCCTATCCAATATACTATTGGTCTTCTCCAACCCAATATACAATTGGTCTTCTCCAACCCAATATACAATTGGTCTTCTCCAATCCAATATACTATTGGTCTTCCAACCCAATATACTATTGGTCTTCTCCAATCCAATATACAATTGGTCTTCTCCAACCCAATATACAATTGGTCTTCTCCAACCCAATATACAATTGGTCTTCTCCAATCCAATATATTATTGGTCTTCCAACCCAATATACTATTGGTCTTCTCCAATCCAATATACAATTGGTCTTCTCCAACCCAATATACAATTGGTCTTCTCCTATCCAATATACTATTGGTCTTCTCCAACCCAATATACAATTGGTCTTCTCCAACCCAATATACAATTGGTCTTCTCCAATCCAATATACTATTGGTCTTCCAACCCAATATACTATTGGTCTTCTCCAATCCAATATACAATTGGTCTTCTCCAACCCAATATACAATTGGTCTTCTCCAACCCAATATACAATTGGTCTTCTCCAATCCAATATATTATTGGTCTTCCAACCCAATATACTATTGGTCTTCTCCAATCCAATATACAATTGGTCTTCTCCAACCCAATATACAATTGGTCTTCTCCAACCCAATACACAATTGGTCTTCTCCAACCCAATACACAATTGGTCTTCTCCAACCCAATACACAATTGGTCTTCTCCAGCCCAATATACTATTGGTCTTCTCCAACCCAATATACAATTGGTCTTCACCAACCCAATATACAATTGGTCTTCTCCTATCCAATATACTATTGGTCTTCTCCAACCCAATATACAATTGGTCTTCTCCAACCCAATACACAATTGGTCTTCTCCAACCCAATACACTATTGGTCTTCTCCAACCCAATATACTATTGGTCTTCTCCAACCCAATATACAATTGGTCTTCTCCAACCCAATACACAATTGGTCTTCTCCAACCCAATACACAATTGGTCTTCTCCAACCCAATACACAATTGGTCTTCTCCAGCCCAATATACTATTGGTCTTCTCCAACCCAATATACAATTGGTCTTCTCCAACCCAATATACAATTGGTCTTCTCCTATCCAATATACTATTGGTCTTCTCCAACCCAATATACAATTGGTCTTCTCCAACCCAATATACAATTGGTCTTCTCCAATCCAATATACTATTGGTCTTCCAACCCAATATACTATTGGTCTTCTCCAATCCAATATACAATTGGTCTTCTCCAACCCAATATACAATTGGTCTTCTCCAACCCAATATACAATTGGTCTTCTCCAATCCAATATATTATTGGTCTTCCAACCCAATATACTATTGGTCTTCTCCAATCCAATATACAATTGGTCTTCTCCAACCCAATATACAATTGGTCTTCTCCAACCCAATATACAATTGGTCTTCTCCAATCCAATATACTATTGGTCTTCCAACCCAATATACTATTGGTCTTCTACAACCCAATATACAATTGGTCTTCTCCAACCCAATACACAATTGGTCTTCTCCAATCCAATATACTATTGGTCTTCCAACCCAATATACAATTGGTCTTCTCCAATCCAATATACTATTGGTCTTCCAACCCAATATACAATTGGTCTTCTCCAATCCAATTTACTATTGGTCTTCCAACCCAATATACAATTGGTCTTCTCCAATCCAATATACAATTGGTCTTCTCCAACCCAATATACTATTGGTCTTCTCCAATCCAATATACAATTGGTCTTCTCCAACCCAATATACAATTGGTCTTCTCCAATCCAATATACTATTGGTCTTCTCCAATCCAATATACAATTGGTCTTCTCCAACCCAATATACAATTGGTCTTCTCCAATCCAATATACAATTGGTCTTCTCCAATCCAATATACTATTGGTCTTCTCCAACCCAATATACAATTGGTCTTCTCCAACCCAATACACAATTGGTCTTCTCCAACCCAATATACAATTGGTCTTCTCCAATCCAATATACTATTGGTCTTCTCCAATCCAAGTTACAATTGGTCTTCTCCAACCCATTATACAATTGGTCTTCTCCAATCCAATATACTATTGGTCTTCTCCAATCCAATATACAATTGGTCTTCTCCAACCCAATATACAATTGGTCTTCTCCAACCCAATATACAATTGGTCTTCTCCAATCCAATATACTATTGGTCTTCCAACCCAATATACTATTGGTCTTCTCCAACCCAATATACAATTGGTCTTCTCCAATCCAATATACAATTGGTCTTCTCCAATCCAATATACTATTGGTCTTCTCCAATCCAATATACTATTGGTCTTCTCCAACCCAATATACAATTGGTCTTCTCCAACCCAATATACTATTGGTCTTCCAACCCAATATACTATTGGTCTTCCAACCCAATATAATATTGGTCTTCTCCAATCCAATATACTATTGGTCTTCCAACCCAATATACTATTGGTCTTCTCCAATCCAATATACAATTGGTCTTCTCCAACCCAATACACAATTGGTCTTCTCCAATCCAATATACAATTGGTCTTCTCCAATCCAATATACAATTGGTCTTCTCCAATCCAATATACTATTGGTCTTCTCCAACCCAATATACAATTGGTCTTCTCCAATCCAATATATTATTGGTCTTCCAACCCAATATACTATTGGTCTTCTCCAATCCAATATACAATTGGTCTTCTCCAACCCAATATACAATTGGTCTTCTCCAACCCAATACACAATTGGTCTTCTCCAACCCAATACACAATTGGTCTTCTCCAACCCAATACACAATTGGTCTTCTCCAGCCCAATATACTATTGGTCTTCTCCAACCCAATATACAATTGGTCTTCACCAACCCAATATACAATTGGTCTTCTCCTATCCAATATACTATTGGTCTTCTCCAACCCAATATACAATTGGTCTTCTCCAACCCAATACACTATTGATCTTCCAACCCAATACACAATTGGTCTTCTCCAACCCAATATACAATTGCTCTTCTCCAACCCAATACACTATTGGTCTTCCAACCCAATACACAATTGGTCTTCTCCAATCCAATATACAATTGGTCTTCTCCAACCCAATATACAATTGGTCTTCTCCAATCCAATATACAATTGGTCTTCTCCAACCCAATATACTATTGGTCTTCTCCAACCCAATATACAATTGGTATTCTCCAACCCAATACACAATTGGTCTTCTCCAATCCAATATACAATTGGTCTACTCCAACCCAATATACAATTGGTCTTCTCCAATCAAATATACAATTGCTCTTCTCCAACCCAATACACTATTGGTCTTCCAACCCAATACACAATTGGTCTTCTCCAATCCAATATACAATTGGTCTTCTCCAACCCAATATACAATTGGTCTTCTCCAATCCAATATACAATTGGTCTTCTCCAACCCAATATACTATTGGTCTTCTCCAACCCAATATACAATTGGTCTTCTCCAACCCAATACACAATTGGTCTTCTCCAACCCAATACACTATTGATCTTCCAACCCAATACACAATTGGTCTTCTCCAACCCAATATACAATTGCTCTTCTCCAACCCAATACACTATTGGTCTTCCAACCCAATACACAATTGGTCTTCTTCAATCCAATATACAATTGGTCTTCTCCAACCCAATATACAATTGGTCTTCTCCAATCCAATATACAATTGGTCTTCTCCAACCCAATATACTATTGGTCTTCTCCAACCCAATATACAATTGGTCTTCTCCAATCCAATATACAATTGGTCTTCTCCAACCCAATATAATATTTGTCTTCTCCAACCCAATATACAATTGGTCTTCTCCCATCCAATATACAATTGGTCTTCTCCAACCCAATACACAATTGGTCTTCTCCAACCCAATACACAATTGGTCTTCTCCAACCCAATATACAATTGGTCTTCTCCAATCCAATATACTATTGGTCTTCTCCAACCCAATACACAATTGGTCTTCTCCAACCCAATACACAATTGGTCTTCTCCAACCCAATAAACAATTGGTCTTCTCCAACCCAATACACAATTGGTCTTCTCCAACCCAATATACTATTGGTCTTCTCCAACCCAATATACAATTGGTCTTCTCCAACCCAATATACAATTGGTCTTCTCCAATCCAATATACTATTGGTCTTCTCCAACCCAATACACAATTGGTCTTCTCCAACCCAATACACAATTGGTCTTCTCCAACCCAATACACTATTGGTCTTCTCCAACCCAATATACTATTGGTCTTCTCCAACCCAATATCCAATTGGTCTTCTCCAACCCAATACACAATTGGTCTTCTCCAACCCAATACACAATTGGTCTTCTCCAGCCCAATATACTATTGGTCTTCTCCAACCCAATATACAATTGGTCTTCTTCAACCCAATATACAATTGGTCTTCTCCAATCCAATATACTATTGGTCTTCTCCAACCCAATATACAATTGGTCTTCTCCAACCCAATATACAATTGGTCTTCTCCAACCCAATATACAATTGGTCTTCTCCAATCCAATATACTATTGGTCTTCCAACCCAATATACTATTGGTCTTCTCCAATCCAATATACAATTGGTCTTCTCCAACCCAATATACAATTGGTCTTCTCCAACCCAATATACAATTGGTCTTCTCCAATCCAATATACTATTGGTCTTCCAACCCAATATACTATTGGTCTTCTCCAATCCAATATACAATTGGTCTTCTCCAACCCATATACAATTGGTCTTCTCCAACCCAATATACAATTGGTCTTCTCCAATCCAATATACTATTGGTCTTCCAACCCAATATACTATTGGTCTTCTACAACCCAATATACAATTGGTCTTCTCCAACCCAATACACAATTGGTCTTCTCCAACCCAATACACAATTGGTCTTCTCCAATCCAATATAATATTGGTCTTCCAACCCAATATACAATTGGTCTTCTCCAATCCAATATACTATTGGTCTTCCAACCTAATATACAATTGGTCTTCTCCAATCCAATATACTATTGGTCTTCCAACCCAATATACAATTGGTCTTCTCCAATCCAATATACAATTGGTCTTCTCCAACCCAATATACTATTGGTCTTCTCCAATCCAATATACAATTGGTCTTCTCCAACCCAATATACAATTGGTCTTCTCCAATCCAATATACTATTGGTCTTCTCCAATCCAATATACAATTGGTCTTCTCCAACCCAATATACAATTGGTCTTCTCCAATCCAATATACAATTGGTCTTCTCCAATCCAATATACTATTGGTCTTCTCCAACCCAATACACAATTGGTCTTCTCCAATCCAATACACAATTGGTCTTCTCCAACCCAATATACAATTGGTCTTCTCCAATCCAATATACTATTGGTCTTCTCCAATCCAATATACAATTGGTCTTCTCCAACCCAATATACAATTGGTCTTCTCCAACCCAATATACAATTGGTCTTCTCCAATCCAATATACTATTGGTCTTCCAACCCAATATACTATTGGTCTTCTCCAACCCAATATACAATTGGTCTTCTCCAATCCAATATACAATTGGTCTTCTCCAATCCAATATACTATTGGTCTTCTCCAATCCAATATACTATTGGTCTTCTCCAACCCAATATACATATGGTCTTCTCCAACCCAATATACTATTGGTCTTCCAACCCAATATACTATTGGTCTTCCAACCCAATATAATATTGGTCTTCTCCACTCCAATATACAATTGGTCTTCTCCAATCAATTATACTATTGGTCTTCTCCAATCCAGTATACAATTGGTCTTCTCCAACCCAATACACAATTGGTCTTCTCCAATCCAATATACAATTGGTCTTCTCCAATCCAATATACAATTGGTCTTCTCCAATCCAATATACTATTGGTCTTCTCCAACCCAATATACAATTGGTCTTCTCCAATCCAATAAACTATTGGTCTTCTCCAATCCAATACACAATTGGTCTTCTCCAATCCAATATACAATTGGTCTTCTCCAATCCAATATACAATTGGTCTTCTCCAATCCAATATACTATTGGTCTTCTCCAACCCAATATACAATTGGTCTTCTCCAACCCAATATAATATGGGTCTTCTCCAATCCAATATACAATTGGTCTTCTCCAATCCAATATACAATTGCTCTTCTCCAACCCAATACACTATTGATCTTCCAACCCAATACACAATTGGTCTTCTCCAACCCAATATACAATTGCTCTTCTCCAACCCAATACACTATTGGTCTTCCAACCCAATACACAATTGGTCTTCTCCAATCCAATATACAATTGGTCTTCTCCAACCCAATATACAATTAGTCTTCTCCAATCTAATATACAATTGGTCTTCTCCAACCCAATATACTATTGGTCTTCTCCAACCCAATATACAATTGGTATTCTCTAACCCAATACACAATTGGTCTTCTCCAATCCAATATACAATTGGTCTTCTCCAACCCAATATACAATTGGTCTTCTCCAATCAAATATACAATTGGTCTTCTCCAACCCAATACACTATTGGTCTTCCAACCCAATACACAATTGGTCTTCTCCAATCCAATATACAATTGGTCTTCTCCAACCCAATATACAATTGGTCTTCTCGAATCCAATATACAATTGGTCTTCTCCTACCCAATATACTATTGGTCTTCTCCAACCCAATATACAATTGGTCTTCTCCAACCCAATACACAATTGGTCTTCTCCAACCCAATACACTATTGATCTTCCAACCCAATACACAATTGGTCTTCTCCAACCCAATATACAATTGCTCTTCTCCAACCCAATACACTATTGGTCTTCCAACCCAATACACAATTGGTCTTCTCCAATCCAATATACAATTGGTCTTCTCCAACCCAATATACAATTGGTCTTCTCCAATCCAATATACATTTGGTCTTCTCCAACCCAATATACTATTGGTTTTCTCCAACCCAATATACAATTGGTCTTCTCCAATCCAATATACTATTGGTCTTCTCCAACCCAATACACAATTAGTCTTCTCCAACCCAATACACAAATGGTCTGCTCCAACCCAATATACAATTGGCCTTCTCCCTCCAACCCAATACACAATTGGTCTTCTCCAACCCAATATACTATTGGTCTTCTCCGACCCAATATACAATTGGTCTTCTCCGACCCAATATACAATTGGTCTTCTCCAATCCAATATACTATTGGTCTTCTCCAACCCAATACACAATTGGTCTTCTCCAACCCAATACACAATTGGTCTTCTCCAACCCAATACACAGTTGGTCTTCTCCAATCCAATATACAATTGGTCTTCTCCAACCCAATACACAATTGGTCTTCTCCAACCCAATACACAATTGGTCTTCTCCAACCCAATATACAATTGGTCTTCTCCAATCCAATAAACAATTGGTCTTCTCCAACCCAATACACAATTGGTCTTCTCCAACCCAATACACAATTGGTCTTCTCCAACCCAATATACAATTGGTCTTCTCCAATCCAATACACAATTGGTCTTCTCCAACCCAATACACAATTGGTCTTCTCCAACCCAATATACTATTGGTCTTCTCCAACCCAATATACAATTGGTCTTCTCCAACCCAATATACAATTGGTCTTCTCCAATCCAATATACTATTGGTCTTCTCCAACCCAATACACAATTGGTCTTCTCCAACCCAATACACAATTGGTCTTCTCCAACCCAATACACTATTGGTCTTCTCCAACCCAATATACTATTGGTCTTCTCCAACCAATATACAATTGGTCTTCTCCAACCCAATACACAATTGGTCTTCTCCAACCCAATACACAATTGGTCTTCTCCAACCCAATACACAATTGGTCTTCTCCAGCCCAATATACTATTGGTCTTCTCCAACCCAATATACAATTGGTCTTCTCCAACCCAATATACAATTGGTCTTCTCCAATCCAATATACTATTGGTCTTCTCCAACCCAATATACAATTGGTCTTCTCCAACCCAATATACAATTGGTCTTCTCCAACCCAATATACAATTGGTCTTCTCCAATCCAATATACTATTGGTCTTCTCCAATCCAATATACTATTGGTCTTCTCCAATCCAATATACAATTGGTCTTCTCCAACCCAATATACAATTGGTCTTCTCCAACCCAATATACAATTGGTCTTCTCCAATCCAATATATTATTGGTCTTCTCCAATCCAATTTACTATTGGTCTTCCAACCCAATATACAATTGGTCTTCTCCAATCCAATATACAATTGGTCTTCTCCAATCCAATATACAATTGGTCTTCTCCAATCCAATATACTATTGGTCTTCTCCAACCCAATATACAATTGGTCTTCTCCAATCCAATACACAATTGGTCTTCTCCAACCCAATATACAATTGGTCTTCTCCAATCCAATATACTATTGGTCTTCTCCAATCCAAGTTACAATTGGTCTTCTCCAACCCAATATACAATTGGTCTTCTCCAATCCAATATACTATTGGTCTTCTCCAATCCAATATACAATTGGTCTTCTCCAACCCAATATACAATTGGTCTTCTCCAACCCAATATACAATTGGTCTTCTCCAATCCAATATATTATTGGTCTTCCAACCCAATATACTATTGGTCTTCTCCAATCCAATATACAATTGGTCTTCTCTAACCCAATATACAATTGGTCTTCTCCAACCCAATATACAATTGGTCTTCTCCAATCCAATATACTATTGGTCTTCCAACCCAATATACTATTGGTCTTATCCAATCCAATACACAATTGGTCTTCTCCAACCCAATATACTATTGGTCTTCTCCTATCTAATATACTATTGGTCTTCCAACCCAATATACTATTGGTCTTCTCCAACCCAATACACAATTGGTCTTCTCCAACCCAATACACAATTGGTCTTCTCCAACCCAATACACAATTGGTCTTCTCCAGCCCAATATACTATTGGTCTTCTCCAACCCAATATACAATTGGTCTTCTCCAACCCAATATACAATTGGTCTTCTCCAATCCAATATACTATTGGTCTCCTCCAACCCAATATACAATTGGTCTTCTCCAACCCAATATACAATTGGTCTTCTCCAACCCAATATACAATTGGTCTTCTCCAATCCAATATACTATTGGTCTTCCAACCCAATATACTATTGGTCTTCTCCAACCCAATATACAATTGGTCTTCTCCAATCCAATATACAATTGGTCTTCTCCAATCCAATATACTATTGGTCTTCTCCAATCCAATATACTATTGGTCTTCTCCAACCCAATATACAATTGGTCTTCTCCAACCCAATATACTATTGGTCTTCCAACCCAATATACTATTGGTCTTCCAACCCAATATAATATTGGTCTTCTCCAATCCAATAAACTATTGGTCTTCCAACCCAATATACTATTGGTCTTCTCCAATCCAATATACAATTGGTCTTCTCCAACCCAATACACAATTGGTCTTCTCCAACCCAATATACTATTGGTCTTCTCCAACCCAATATACAATTGGTCTTCTCCAACCCAATATACAATTGGTCTTCTCCAATCCAATATACTATTGGTCTTCTCCAACCCAATATACAATTGGTCTTCTCCAACCCAATACACAATTGGTCTTCTCCAACCCAATACACTATTGGTCTTCTCCAACCCAATATACTATTGGTCTTCTCCAACCCAATATACAATTGGTCTTCTCCAACCCAATACACAATTGGTCTTCTCCAACCCAATACACAATTGGTCTTCTCCAACCCAATACACAATTGGTCTTCTCCAGCCCAATATACTATTGGTCTTCTCCAACCCAATATACAATTGGTCTTCACCAACCCAATATACAATTGGTCTTCTCCTATCCAATATACTATTGGTCTTCTCCAACCCAATATACAATTGGTCTTCTCCAACCCAATACACAATTGGTCTTCTCCAACCCAATACACTATTGGTCTTCTCCAACCCAATATACTATTGGTCTTCTCCAACCCAATATACAATTGGTCTTCTCCAACCCAATACACAATTGGTCTTCTCCAACCCAATACACAATTGGTCTTCTCCAACCCAATACACAATTGGTCTTCTCCAGCCCAATATACTATTGGTCTTCTCCAACCCAATATACAATTGGTCTTCTCCAACCCAATATACAATTGGTCTTCTCCTATCCAATATACTATTGGTCTTCTCCAACCCAATATACAATTGGTCTTCTCCAACCCAATATACAATTGGTCTTCTCCAATCCAATATACTATTGGTCTTCCAACCCAATATACTATTGGTCTTCTCCAATCCAATATACAATTGGTCTTCTCCAACCCAATATACAATTGGTCTTCTCCAACCCAATATACAATTGGTCTTCTCCAATCCAATATATTATTGGTCTTCCAACCCAATATACTATTGGTCTTCTCCAATCCAATATACAATTGGTCTTCTCCAACCCAATATACAATTGGTCTTCTCCAACCCAATATACAATTGGTCTTCTCCTATCCAATATACTATTGGTCTTCTCCAACCCAATATACAATTGGTCTTCTCCAACCCAATATACAATTGGTCTTCTCCAATCCAATATACTATTGGTCTTCCAACCCAATATACTATTGGTCTTCTCCAATCCAATATACAATTGGTCTTCTCCAACCCAATATACAATTGGTCTTCTCCAACCCAATATACAATTGGTCTTCTCCAATCCAATATATTATTGGTCTTCCAACCCAATATACTATTGGTCTTCTCCAATCCAATATACAATTGGTCTTCTCCAACCCAATATACAATTGGTCTTCTCCAACCCAATACACAATTGGTCTTCTCCAACCCAATACACAATTGGTCTTCTCCAACCCAATACACAATTGGTCTTCTCCAGCCCAATATACTATTGGTCTTCTCCAACCCAATATACAATTGGTCTTCACCAACCCAATATACAATTGGTCTTCTCCTATCCAATATACTATTGGTCTTCTCCAACCCAATATACAATTGGTCTTCTCCAACCCAATACACAATTGGTCTTCTCCAACCCAATACACTATTGGTCTTCTCCAACCCAATATACTATTGGTCTTCTCCAACCCAATATACAATTGGTCTTCTCCAACCCAATACACAATTGGTCTTCTCCAACCCAATACACAATTGGTCTTCTCCAACCCAATACACAATTGGTCTTCTCCAGCCCAATATACTATTGGTCTTCTCCAACCCAATATACAATTGGTCTTCTCCAACCCAATATACAATTGGTCTTCTCCTATCCAATATACTATTGGTCTTCTCCAACCCAATATACAATTGGTCTTCTCCAATCCAATATACTATTGGTCTTCCAACCCAATATACTATTGGTCTTCTCCAATCCAATATACAATTGGTCTTTTCCAACCCAATATACAATTGGTCTTCTCCAACCCAATATACAATTGGTCTTCTCCAATCCAATATATTATTGGTCTTCCAACCCAATATACTATTGGTCTTCTCCAATCCAATATACAATTGGTCTTCTCCAACCCAATATACAATTGGTCTTCTCCAACCCAATATACAATTGGTCTTCTCCAATCCAATATACTATTGGTCTTCCAACCCAATATACTATTGGTCTTCTACAACCCAATATACAATTGGTCTTCTCCAACCCAATACACAATTGGTCTTCTCCAATCCAATATACTATTGGTCTTCCAACCCAATATACAATTGGTCTTCTCCAATCCAATATACTATTGGTCTTCCAACCCAATATACAATTGGTCTTCTCCAATCCAATTTACTATTGGTCTTCCAACCCAATATACAATTGGTCTTCTCCAATCCAATATACAATTGGTCTTCTCCAACCCAATATACTATTGGTCTTCTCCAATCCAATATACAATTGGTCTTCTCCAACCCAATATACAATTGGTCTTCTCCAATCCAATATACTATTGGTCTTCTCCAATCCAATATACAATTGGTCTTCTCCAACCCAATATACAATTGGTCTTCTCCAATCCAATATACAATTGGTCTTCTCCAATCCAATATACTATTGGTCTTCTCCAACCCAATATACAATTGGTCTTCTCCAACCCAATACACAATTGGTCTTCTCCAACCCAATATACAATTGGTCTTCTCCAATCCAATATACTATTGGTCTTCTCCAATCCAAGTTACAATTGGTCTTCTCCAACCCATTATACAATTGGTCTTCTCCAATCCAATATACTATTGGTCTTCTCCAATCCAATATACAATTGGTCTTCTCCAACCCAATATACAATTGGTCTTCTCCAACCCAATATACAATTGGTCTTCTCCAATCCAATATACTATTGGTCTTCCAACCCAATATACTATTGGTCTTCTCCAACCCAATATACAATTGGTCTTCTCCAATCCAATATACAATTGGTCTTCTCCAATCCAATATACTATTGGTCTTCTCCAATCCAATATACTATTGGTCTTCTCCAACCCAATATACAATTGGTCTTCTCCAACCCAATATACTATTGGTCTTCCAACCCAATATACTATTGGTCTTCCAACCCAATATAATATTGGTCTTCTCCAATCCAATATACTATTGGTCTTCCAACCCAATATACTATTGGTCTTCTCCAATCCAATATACAATTGGTCTTCTCCAACCCAATACACAATTGGTCTTCTCCAATCCAATATACAATTGGTCTTCTCCAATCCAATATACAATTGGTCTTCTCCAATCCAATATACTATTGGTCTTCTCCAACCCAATATACAATTGGTCTTCTCCAACCCAATATAATATTGGTCTTCTCCAATCCAATATACAATTGGTCTTCTCCAATTCAATATACAATTGGTCTTCTCCAACCCAATATAATATTGGTCTTCTCCAACCCAATATACAATTGGTCTTCTCCAATCCAATATACAATTGGTCTTCTCCAATCCAATATACAATTGGTCTTCTCCAACCCAATATACTATTGGTCTTCCAACCCAATATACTATTGGTCTTCTCCAATCCAATATACTATTGGTCTTCCAACCCAATATACTATTGGTCTTCTCCAATCCAATATACAATTGGTCTTCTCCAATCCAATATACAATTGGTCTTCTCCAATCCAATATACTATTGGTCTTCTCCAACCCAATATACAATTGGTCTTCTCCAACCCAATATAATATTGGTATTCTCCAATCCAATATACAATTGGTCTTCTCCAATCCAATATACAATTGGTCTTCTCCAACCCAATATAATATTGGTCTTCTCCAACCCAATATACAATTTGTCTTCTCCAATCCAATATACAATTGGTCTTCTCCAATCCAATATACAGTTGGTCTTCTCCAACCCAATATACAATTGGTCTTCTCCAACCCAATATACAATTGCTCTTCTCCAACCCAATACACTATTGATCTTCCAACCCAATACACAATTGGTCTTCTCCAACCCAATATACAATTGCTCTTCTCCAACCCAATACACTATTGGTCTTCCAACCCAATACACAATTGGTCTTCTCCAATCCAATATACAATTGGTCTTCTCCAACCCAATATACAATTGGTCTTCTCCAATCCAATATACAATTGGTCTTCTCCAACCCAATATACTATTGGTCTTCTCCAACCCAATATACAATTGGTATTCTCCAACCCAATACACAATTGGTCTTCTCCAATCCAATATACAATTGGTCTACTCCAACCCAATATACAATTGGTCTTCTCCAATCAAATATACAATTGCTCTTCTCCAACCCAATACACTATTGGTCTTCCAACCCAATACACAATTGGTCTTCTCCAATCCAATATACAATTGGTCTTCTCCAACCCAATATACAATTGGTCTTCTCCAATCCAATATACAATTGGTCTTCTCCAACCCAATATACTATTGGTCTTCTCCAACCCAATATACAATTGGTCTTCTCCAACCCAATACACAATTGGTCTTCTCCAACCCAATACACTATTGATCTTCCAACCCAATACACAATTGGTCTTCTCCAACCCAATATACAATTGCTCTTCTCCAACCCAATACACTATTGGTCTTCCAACCCAATACACAATTGGTCTTCTTCAATCCAATATACAATTGGTCTTCTCCAACCCAATATACAATTGGTCTTCTCCAATCCAATATACAATTGGTCTTCTCCAACCCAATATACTATTGGTCTTCTCCAACCCAATATACAATTGGTCTTCTCCAATCCAATATACAATTGGTCTTCTCCAACCCAATATAATATTTGTCTTCTCCAACCCAATATACAATTGGTCTTCTCCAACCCAATATACAATTGGACTTCTCCAACCCAATATACAATTGGTCTTCTCCAACCCAATATACTATTGGTCTTCTCCAACCCAATATACAATTGGTCTTCTCCAACCCAATACACAATTGGTCTT
This sequence comes from Cyrtodaria siliqua, assembly GCA_037043455.1. Classification (NCBI taxonomy): domain Eukaryota; kingdom Metazoa; phylum Mollusca; class Bivalvia; order Adapedonta; family Hiatellidae; genus Cyrtodaria; species Cyrtodaria siliqua. The sequence goes on along the minus strand of JAWPHD010000397.1, from coordinate 274,320 downwards.
CTCCAATCCAATATACAATTGGTCTTCTCCAACCCAATATACAATTGTTCTTCTCCAATCCAATATACTATTGGTCTTCTCCAACCCAATATACAATTGCTCTTCTCCAACCCAATACACAATTGGTCTTCTCCAACCCAATACACAATTGGTCTTCTCCAATCCAATATACAATTGGTCTTCTCCAACCCAATATACAATTGGTCTTCTCCAATCCAATATACAATTGGTCTTCTCCAACCCAATATACTATTGGTCTTCTCCAACCCAATATACAATTGGTCTTCTCCAATCCAATATACAATTGGTCTTCTCCAACCCAATACACAATTGGTCTTCTCCAACCCAATATACAATTGGTCTTCTCCAACCCAATACACAATTGGTCTTCTCCAACCCAATATACTATTGGTCTTCTCTAACCCAATATACAATTGCTCTTCTCCAACCCAATATACAATTGGTCTTCTCCAACCTAATACACAATTGGTCTTCTCCAATCCAATATACAATTGGTCTTCTCCAACCCAATATACAATTGGTCTTCTCCAATCCAATATACAAATGGTCTTCTCCAACCCAATATACTATAGGTCTTCTCCAACCCAATATACAATAGGTCTTCTCCAATCCAATATACAATTGGTCTTCTCCAATCCAATATACAATTGGTCTTCTCCAACCCAATATACTATTGGTCTTCTCCAACCCAATATACAATTGGTCTTCTCCAACCCAATATACAATTGGTCTTCTCCAACCCAATATACAATTGGTCTTCTCCAATCCAACATACAATTGGTCTTCTCCAATCCAATATACAATTGGTCTTCTCCAACCCAATATACAATTGGTCTTCTCCAACCCAATACACTATTGATCTTCCAACCCAATATACAATTGGTCTTCTCCAACCCAATATATAATTGTTCTCCCCCTGCCCAATATACACTGATATTCCCAACCCAATATACAGTTTGTCCTTCCCAACGCAATATAGAATTGATTCTTCTCAACCCAAATACAAGTGCTTATTTCCCACCCATTATACAATTGGCCCAATCCAATATATAATTCTCTTAACTAATTCAAAATACAGTTGGCTTCACCACACAAATACCACTCCCACCAACCACCACAAACACCACTCCCACCCACTACACCTATCCTAACCCAGTCATCTGAAGTTTCTGTTTCTAATTTTGGTCAGTTTGAAATTCGCTGCTTAAAGTTAGTTTTCAGAAAACATAAAATAACATTTATTTGGAAATTTACGATTGTTTTGAAAAGTTTAACACCACCAATTTATCTACAATTATATTACAGATCCCGGGTTTAATATGTATCAGCATTGTTATATACTAAATTTAACACTGTTTTCACCATAAAGATAATATACTGTTAAAACAACAGTTGTTTGTTTCTGTGGCATTTCTTTGCCTTTTGTTATTTTAATAACGTGTATTTAACGAAATGGATAAATTGTATTTTTGTAATTGTTTTGAATAAAGCATATCAAGACTGACATGTATCTCTTGTAACATTTGTAGGCCCTGGAGATGATACATGATATAAGAGACGCGTTTTATGAGAGACTGGACGAACTGGATTGGATGGATCCAAAAACTAAAGCAGTCGCCAAGGACAAGGTCGGTCTAGAGCTGGTAGTTTATTTAAACTCAGTATTGTTTCAATGTGAAGATCAGTGTTTAAAGTACTGGATGCACAAGGCTGCATGTTGTGATTTCCTTTCAAAGTTCAAACGATGGGTCTGTCCAACGCACTTAGGTTACATAAAACAAATAAATACAAGAAACAAGAAAGCCTTAGTCATCTGAAATGGTCGATGACAACAGTTAAGAAAAAAAAACACTGTTTAATAAAATTATTTCTCAGAAGTTGTTTTCCATATAAATCGTACAAAAAACATGACTGTTTTACATGTATCTTGATCTGTTTCATGTATTCTCCTGTATTTTGTATATGTTATTTTCTCCGCGAAACACCAAGTCTAACAGAATGATAATCCGCTACGATTCGGATTCGATTTAGGAATTCAGAGAAGCTTTGTCAAGGCATACCGTTGTCAGAAATAAGTAAAATTACCTGCCATATAAAGTATATCGACGGATTTTATTTGTTTTACCTTTAAAACTGACTTAAAATGAGAGTTAGCCCATTTTCATGAGAAAGCTTGTTGGCTTATTTGCGACAGTTACAATTTTAATACGTGCATTTTGTATCTTTTTTAGGCAAAACATATAACAGAAAAGATTGGATACCCGGATTTTATTCTAGATGACAAAGAACTAGATGAATACTACAAATCGGTAATAATCTACTGCTTACAGCTATGTCTAGACGTACTGTCAGCAATTGAAACGAGATGTCAAGTAGCCCTCTGACCGCAATATTTGTAGAAAGCTAATATTCTGTTTGTCAGCAATCTTGTTTCCAATATGAGTCTTGTTTGTTTGTCACAATCGTGAATGTTTGTCCTTTGTTTCCAATGTCTTTATCGTAAACAGTTTTGTCACAGGAAGGACATTTTAACGTGTTTTACTCACCTGAGCCGAAGGCTCAAAGGTGAGCTATTGGGATCACTCGTCCGTCGTCCGCCCGTCGTTAACGTTTGCTTCAAACGACTTCTCCTCAGAAACCGCATGGCCAATTTTGACAAAACTTCACGTGGATGATCCTCAGATGAATGCTTTTTAGATTAGTTAAAATTGGGTCAGCGCGATATCCAAGATGGCCGCCATTACCATATATAATTGAAACCTAAAAAAAATCTTCTTCTCAAGAACTGCTGGACAGATTTCAACAGTTTTTCTTTTAAAATAATCGCAAACGCCTAGACTATCAAGTTTGTTCAAATGAAGTCCCCGGAGTCAAAAATGGCCATGCCCCGGGGTCCAAAGTTTGTATATTGAGATTTTGCATGTTTTTCATATAGACATATAGGAAAAAACTTTAAAAAATCTTCTTCTCTGAAACCACAAGGCACAGAGGTCTCATGTATTACATGTAGCATCAGCTTATGGTCCTCTACTAAGTTTGTTCAAATGGTGACCCTGGGGTCAAATTTGTCCCCGCCCTTAGACTTATATAGGAAAAACAATTAAAAAATCTTCTTCTCAGAAACTACAAGAGCCAGAGGTTTGATATTTTGCATCTACTATAAGCTTGTGGTCCTTTACCAATTTTGTTCAAATGGTGACCCTCGGGTCATATTTGGCCCCGCCCCAAGGGTCACATGTTTTACATAGACCTATATAGGGAAAAACTTAAAAAATCTTCTTCTCTGAAACTGCAAGAGCCAGGGGTTTACTATTTTGCATTTGCTATAAGCTCATGGTCCTCTACCAATTTTATTCAAATGGTGACCCTGGGGTCACATTTGGCCCCGCCCTGGGGGCCACAGTTTTACATAGGCTTGTATAGGGAAAAACTGAAAAAAATCTTCTTCTCTGGAACCACATGGCACGAAGCTCTCATGTATTACATGTAGCATCAGCTTATGGACCTCTACTTAGTTTGTTCAAATGGTGACCCTGGGGTCAAATTTTTCCCCGCCCTGGGGGTCACAGTTAAAAAATCTTCTCTGAAACTACAAGAGCCAGAGGTTTAATACTTTGGCCACGCCCCGGGGTCACAATTTTACATAGGCTTGTATAGGGAAAAACTGAAAAAAATCTGCAAGAGCCAGAGGTTTAATATTTTGCATTTGCTATAAGCTTATGGTCCTCTACCAAGTTTGTTCAAATGGTGACCCTGGTGTCAAACGTGGCCGCGCCCCAGGGGTCACAGTTTTATATAGACATATATATAGGAAAAGACAATCTTCTCTGAAACTGCAAGAGCCAGAGGTTTAATATTTTGCATTTACTATAAGATTATGGTCCTCTACCAAATGGTGACCCTGGGGTAAACTTTGACCCCACTCCGTTGGTCACAGTTTTAAATAGACTTATATAGGAAACACATTAAAGTCTTCTTCTCTGGAACTACAAGAGCCAGAGGTTTAATATTTTGCATTTACTGTACTCTTATGGTCCTTTACCAAGTTTGTTCAAATGTTGACCCTGGGTTCACATTTGGCCCCGCCCCACGGGTCAAGTTTTACATAGACTTGTATAGGGGAAAATATTTTTTCTACAACCACAAAGCACACAGCTCTCATATATTACATGTAGCCCTGGGGTCACATTTGGCTCTGCCCCAGGTGTAACACTCTAGCACCTTTATTTTGTATTTGATCTTTACCAAACTTTGTCAGGGTCTTAAACTGTCTATATCAATGTTGTAATACACAACAGAGCCCACATTTCTTGAACAATCTTAATCAAACTTGCACAGATTGTATATGACCATAAGATTTCGAAGAAGTTCGATAATGTGCCACTTACTCAGGTGATCGCTTTAGGGCCATCTTGGCCCTCTTGTATTGGTTCAAATTTACTCAGGTGAGCGATATAGGGCCATCATGGCCCTCTTGTATTGGTTCAAATTTACTCAGGTGAGCGATATAGGGCTATCATGGCCCTCTTGTATTGGTTCAAATTTACTCAGGTGAGCGATATAGGTCCATCATGGCCCTCTTGTATTGGTTCAAATTTCCTTAGGTGAGCGATATAGGGCCATCATGGCCCTCTTGTATTGGTTCAAATTTACTCAGGTGAGCGATATAGGGCCATCATGGCCCTCTTGTATTGGTTCAAATTTACTCAGGTGAGCGATATAGGGCTATCATGGCCCTCTTGTATTGGTTCAAATTTACTCAGGTGAGCGATATAGGTCCATCATGGCCCTCTTGTATTGGTTCAAATTTCCTTAGGTGAGCGATATAGGGCCATCATGGCCCTCTTGTATTGGTTCAAATTTACTCAGGTGAGCGATATAGGGCCATCATGGCCCTCTTGTATTGGTTCAAATTTACTCAGGTGAGCGATATAGGGCTATCATGGCCCTCTTGTATTGGTTCAAATTTACTCAGGTGAGCGATATAGGGCCATCATGGCCCTCTTGTATTGGTTCAAATTTACTCAGGTGAGCGATATAGGTCCATCATGGCCCTCTTGTATTGGTTCAAATTTCCTTAGGTGAGCGATATAGGGCCATCATGGCCCTCTTGTATTGGTTCAAATTTACTCAGGGTGAGCGATATAGGGCCATCATGGCCCTCTTGTTTATTGGTTTTTAGGGTTGTGCATGATAAACTAATATATACCAAAAGTCTTTATATCATTTTAACGGAAATTAGGGTAACATTGACATAGAAAAAAACATTAAAAGTAATGTCATTTGAGATTTATAAGAAATGATCAAATGCTATATCTGTTATTTATTCATCCCAGACCATAATCCCATTTAAAACGTTATAAGTCCGTATTGGCATTGTCCTCATTTCGACCTAATACGTTTTATTTCGAAGTTTCAATCCATTGTTTTCCAGTTGGAGGTAGACAAAGATGCCTATTTCATGAACACAATACAGTTTATGAGAGTTTACAGCAAGTCTACATTGCAGTCTCTGAGAAAACCATACGAGAAGGATTCACGGTATGTGTGATGTATATTATTACCCAAGCGTGTGTGTGGCGGGGTGGGGTGCGGGGAAGGTATGTGTGATGTATATGATTTGGAGGTTTACAAAACATATATCCGAGCGTGTGTGTGGCTGGGTCGGAGCGGGAAAGGTACGTGTGAGGTATATGATTTGGATGGTGACAAAACATATATTCGAGCGTGTGTGTGTCGGGGTGGGGTGCGGGGAAGGTATGTGTGATGTATATGATTTGGAGGGTTACAAAACATATATCCGAGCGTGTGTGTGGCGGGGTGGGAGGCGGTAAAGTACGTGTGAGGTATATGATTTGGATGGTGACAAAACATATATTCGAGCGTGAGTGTGGCGGTATGGGGTGCGGGGAGGTATGTGTGATGTATATGATTTGGAGGGTTACAAAACATATATCCGAGCGTGTGTGTGGTGGGGAGAGGGGCGGGGAAGGTATGTGTGATGTATATGACTTGGATCGTGACAAAACATATATCCGAGCGTGTGTATGGCGGGGTGGGGTGCGGGGAAGGTATGTGTGATGTATATGATTTGGAGGGTTACAAAACATATATCCGAGCGTGTGTGGCGGGGAAGGTATGTGTGATGTATATTATTTGGATGATGACAAAATATATATCCGATCGTGTGTGTGGCGGGTTGTGTGGCGGGGAAGGTATGTGTGATGTATATTATTTGGATGGTTACAAAACATATATCCGAAAGTGTGCGTGAGAGTGGGGAAGGTATGTGCGATGTATATGATTTGGATGGTAACAAAACATATCCGAACGTGTGTGTGGCGGTGTGGGGGAGGGGATGGGGAAGGTGTGTGAGATGTATATGATTTGGATGGTTACCGAGCGTGTGTGTGGTGGTGGGGGATGGGGCGGGGTAGGTACGTGTGATATATACGATTTGAAATGTGATACACAACATAATTTCGAGCGAGCGCGCGCGTGTGTATGTTTTCCAGGGTTGGTGGGGGCGGGGGAGGGGTGCGGGTGGTCGTGGGAGTGGGGTTAAAAGTGAGCCATCATGAATAAAAAGTCAATATCCATACATAAACATCGAAAAGAAAAGGTATATGTGAGAGCTAACGTAGTGAGTGTTCTTTAAACTTATATGCGACCACTGTATCTAAAATATGCTGATGTGTTATAATTCGTTTTTCAGATGGGATATGCCACCATCTACTGTAAATGCGTACTACACTCCTGTTCTGAATCTTATATGTAAGCATTTTGTACTAATAACATATATATACAAGCAAGGTTTTACGCAAACGTAAAATAGCTGCCGAGAGACAAAAAGCTAACATAATAATAGATCAATTCATGGGTGTTAAAACAAATGTTGTCACAGAGACATAAACACGTCATTCGTTGGATAAGCCGTTTTTCCTTACCAGACACATTCTTCCCGATTTTTACCATCAGTTCTTCCTACCAAGCATTTGGAATCAATGTGGGCGACCTCGCTTCTTTCTGTTCAAAAACCTTGACATATTGATTACAATGCACCCTTGTAACAGGACGTGCTAGAAGTACACATCAGCAAAAATACAAGTGTTCATATGTAAAAGATACGTATGCGTTAGCGTGTGCATTACAACACATATAAACTGTTCACTGCTACCATGTGTAATTATAAGATTGCGTTATCAAAGTGAAAAATGTAAAGGAACTCTTGCTACCTTACCATTTGCAAAATAATGTAAACCGTAATAATGAAAAATAAAAATAAAATAAAAAAAGGAAAAGTAAATCAGCAGGCTTGAACCCTCACTTCCTCGGCACTAACATGACGCCTCAATCGATCGCGCTACAGAGTCTAATGAACGTTTTGTCACTAATATAATAATTACTACATGCTACACTTCAGTAGACTGATTTACAAAAACGTGATTTCAGCTAGTAAAACGGCAACATTTGAACATTACAAAATATGCGTTTATACCATTCAAGGTTTTTTGACGAGTTCATTAGGAATTGAAGTTGTAATAGATGATTATCGTCAACTACATGATTCACAGTCTGTTAACCATAGACAAACACAAAAGTCTTCGTCAGCTGAAATAATTAAATGTGCCCATGTTGTATGACAACATGTTTGTGGAGTACGATTGTACTATCCTTCATCATACGAATACCATTTAGTAATCACTCAGTAATCGACACCATTCTAGATGACAGAGGGTCTATGTCGATCATTCAGAAATCGTCTCCATTCTATATGACCGAGGGCACAGATACCGGTTTTAAAAATATAATTCTTATATGTCTATTAAAAACAGAAGGTAAGCATCGAAGAAATCCCAAATAATTAAGATTGCGTTATCAAAGTGAAAAATGTAAAGGAACTCATGCTACCTTACCATTTGCAAAATAATGAAAACCGTAATAATGAAAAATAAAAAAAGGAAAAGTAAATCAGCAGGCTTGAACCCTCACTTCCTCGGCACTAACACGACTATATGACCGAGGGCACAGATACCGGTTTTAAAAATATAACTCTTATATGTCTATAAAAACAGAAGGTAATAAGCATCGAAGAAATCCCAAATATGGGCATGCATCTCAAACCAACAGCTGCAGTGTTAGTTTTTGAAGTCCCACAGAGCTGGCATATGCTGCAATCAACTCCGGAATAAATTATCTTTCCAATATTGAAGGATAGCAATATTTCGAGCTCCAGAGCTTTTCTGGTGTGTTGTGGACAGATGAAAGTTATATTATTGGAAAGATAATGTATTCCGGAGTTGATTGCAGCATATGCCAGCTCTGTCGGATTTCAAAAACTAACACGTTTTGAGACGCATGCCTATATTTGGGATTTCCTCGATGCCTACCTTCTGTTTTTAATAGAATAGACATATAAAAAAAAAAAAAACCGGTATCTATGGCGGAGGGGTATATGTCTTCACTTATTAATCGACATCATTCTAGATGACCGAGGGGTTTATGTCAATCACTCAGAAATCGACACCATTCTAGATGACCGAGGGGTCTACGTCGTCACTCATTAATCGACACCATTTTAGATGACCGAGGGGCTATGTCGATCACTCAGAAATCGACACCATACTAGATGACCGCGGGGTCTATGTCGTAACTCATTAATCTATACCATTCTAGATGAGCGAAGAGTCTATGTCGATCACTCAGAAATCGACACCATTCTAGATGACCGAGGGGTCTATGTCGACCACTCAGTTATCGACTCCATTCTAGATGACCGAGGGGTCTATGTCGTCACTCATTAATCAACTCCATTCTAGATGACCGCGGGGTCTATGTCGTCACTCATTAATCGACACCATTCTAAATGACCGCGGGGTCTATGTCGTCACTCATTAATCGACACCATTCTAAAAGACCGCGGGGTCTATGTCGTCACTCATTAATCGACACGATTCTAGATGACCGATGGGTTTTTGCATTGCTCTTTAGCGGATGGAGTAATCGATCTTGACATCCAAAGGATTAATATTCGATTGCAACAGGAAGTGGTTAGTCTATCTGTATAAGTATTATGTAAATGTTTCCTATATTTTAATTTCAGCGTTTCCTGCAGGGATGCTTCAACCACCATATTACAGTAAATATCAGCCCAGGTAGGACATGATCCATTCACAGGTCGGTATTTGGTTTTATTTTACCCGAGCCAAATACTTTTGTTTTATTAGTATATTCCTCTCTGTGTTTTATACCTATATCTTCTATTTATTTTGCCAAGTTTGTAAGAGGATAGTTTTATCGGACTACGCAAGTTTACAAGGCGCCAGTGTTACGATAAAACACGTGTTGGACTCCAAGTTTACACAGCGCTAGTGTTACGATAAAACACGTGTTGGACTCCATGTTTACACGGCGCCAGTGTAACGATAAAACACGTGTTGGATTCCAAGTTTACACGGCGCCAGTGTTACGATAAAACACGTGTTTGACTCCATGTTTACACGGCGCCAGTGTTACGATAAAACAAGTGATGAACTCTAAGTTTACAAGGCGCCAGTGTTACGATAAAACACGTGTTGGACTCCAAGTTTACACGACGCCAGTGTTATGATAAAACACGTGTTGCACTCCAATGGTCTTGAATCTCAATGTTGGTGTGTGTCATATTGGCTTGTTCGGTGGCCAAACCATCTTATGTGGAAGCTATATGTACAATAGAAGCAATAAGGATATGTCAACCATTTATACAACTGTTGAGCGGTTTTATATAAGACACAAGCATATTGCGTATTACTTATGATATGGTATGAGCCCTACTTAAGATTGTGCATGGCATCTTTGTGTACTGGTTTCTGCATAACTTACTATCAAATCTCAAATCTCCAGCAATAACATAATAAATATTATGTTTTTTATTCAGATAAATCCAATGGGTCATACGACCCGTGAGGATATAAACTTGACAGCGATAGTGAAATATATATACAGCATTATACCAACAACTAACTAATATATTTGATATGTTTTAAAGTCCTGCTTTCGTATGAAAATATCGTTTACCACCAAATTCAAAAAATTGTAAATCAAATTAAAATTGTATGAATAAATTATACCTACCTGACATATGTACATATGGATTCTCCCTCTTACATCTCTTAGCTCGCCATTCCGGTAATTAGACTGCTCAACCAGTCTACCGGAAGTTAAACGAGTGTGTACTACGTCACACATGTGTACACACAATTCAGTTCTCTCACAGCGCTAGAAAATTTCCATGGGAAAAACTTAACAAATAGAGGGGATGGATGGGTGGGTTGTTAGATGTGTCAGGTAGGTATAATTTATTCTTAACAGTTTAATTTGATTACATTTTTTTATTTTTTATTTCATAAATTAAAGGACCTACCTGACATATGTACCTATGGATTCCCTCTGATTGCCCTAGCAGTCTGTCTTGGCGGCGGGTCTTTGTGAAGATTTTCTCTTCATAACCCCACGAGCAAAACACTGGAGTTTTCCGATTCTCTACTGTGTCAAACATGTCTATTGTTGGCTCTTGCCACATATTGAAAATCTTCTGAACAATTGTCCAATTCAGAGACCATTCCGTCGATTGAACTGATACCCTGCTCAAATGATCCGCGAGGACATTCTTTACTTCATCTATGTGAGCTGCTGTGAGAACCATGTTGTTTTCTAGAGCTAACATCCACAGGTTCCACGTTTGTTGACATAAGTGGAGAGAACGAGTCCCACCCTGTTTGTTTATGTATTGGACCACTGTTGTCCGAGCGAATCAGTACATGATTGTTCTTCAGATATGGAAGAAAATGTTTGATTGTTAGAAAAACTGCTTCCAACTCCACCAATGTGTTGTTCTGTTTGTTTTTTACTGTTTCTGACCAAACACCCTGTTCTGTGTAGTTGTTCATGTGACCTCCCCAACCTGTCATCGAAGCATCTGTGGTCACTCTAATTGTGGTCGGTCCTTTGCTCGATCGACCCGCATAATGTTTGCTGTTTGTAACCACCAAGAAAGATGACATTTCAGCATTGGCGTACATGGGATTTTAGCTTATAAACTCATTTTTGATGGACACCAAGCTTGAAATAGATGTAGTTGGATTGGTCGCATGAAAAATCTTGCATATGGAATCATTTCTAGACAAGGCACAATAATTCCCAACACTATCAGATAGTCTAGGGCCGTAATTCCCAACACTCTCAGATAGTCTTGGGCTGTATTGTGTCCTTTCATCAAACTGTGAATGGCCTTGAATAACCCTTTTACTCTGTCTGGAGTTGGAAACACCTTCCCCAGTTCTAGTGCAAATAAGCCCACTATATAAGTGATCGTTTGAGTTGGTACTAAGTTTGATTTTGTCTGATTTATCATGAAACCTAGTCGAAGAAGGAGATTGAGAATTGTTTCTCGATTCTGAAGTGGGGCATTTCTTTGCTGATTTACCCCTAACCAATCGACGAGGTAAATTGCTAGTCTTATGCTTTGAGCTCTTAAATGAGCTGCTACTACTGTTACTATTATGATAAACACTCGTGGAGCTGATGTTTGGCCAAAGCACAGAGCTTTGAATTGGTACACTGTCCCCTCGACACAAAAGCGAAGATATTTTCGATCTTTTCGAAATCTCCCTGTTTTACTAGGTTCAACACGTTTTACATAGTGTCCATCTTGTAATGTTATTTCCGAAGATACTTGTTCAGTGGATTTAAATTGATAACTGGTCTCATTTCTCCATTTTTATTTGGGACAAGAAAAAGAGTACTGTAAAAACCTACGACTCTTGATTTGGAACAATTGCTATAGCATCTTTTTCTAAAAGCGAATCTATTTCTGAAAACAAAATGTCTCTCTGTTGTTTACATTTACACAAATATTTTTGATTCCTAATAAAAAATGGAGGTTTCTGAAGAAACTCCAGTTTGTAGCCTTCCCTTATGATGGAAAGAACCCACTGATCTTGTTTTAAGAACAATTAAGAAATGAGAAAAAACTTTATTTTCCTTACCGTGTCATTTTCTTGCGTTAGTCTTTCCAACTCTGTAGCTAGAGTTGCAGTGGCCGTTCTCTTCGGGATTTTGAACCCACTCTTGGCAGTTTGTCAACTGGGTGTCTGTCCCTTGTAAATTTGTCTTCCTCCGGTATTGTCGTAATTTGAAGTCCTAGGTGTATAGGATTTTGTACCACGAAAATCAGGTGCTCGTTCCTCATTCACCGACATACATTTAACATCTGTTCTAGGACGTTTTGTAACCGGTGCTCCACTATAACCAATACTTTTCCTTTTCATGTCTTTTTGTTTAAGTTCTGGAACAAGCTCATTAACTACCTTTATTTTCTCTTTCCTCTCTTTGAGCTTTTCTCAAAACCCTGACCAAACACACCATCACTTGTCAATGGTAGGTTAGATAGAGATTTGGCATCCTCCAACTCATACAGAGAAGTGTCAGACATTACAAGAGTGCGTCTAATAATGTGGTGAAAAGCACCAGCACGGCCCATTTGATCTAAGCTTATTAATCTGTTTCATGGCTTGTTCATCCTATCAATCCTTTACACAGAAAAACATACGTGCATATGATGTTTCGTGCACATGATGTTACGGCAGTTTTTAAAAAAACTTTTCACAATATATTTTTTACCAGATAAACAATGTAAAATACAACAGTTCATTAACTTCATATCAGTCTGCAAAGCTTGCAGCTGGGCAATAATTATTAATTCTTCTGTGGAACCACTGATATCCCTAATTCTGTGATCCCAAGTGGATGCTAAAATGAATAAAAACCAACCTTACATACTTTCATTACCGCGTTTTGAATACAAATAACCTTTAATGTCCAAGAATGGTATGCAATATAACTCCTTAAATCTCTTCAATCTTTAATTTAACTAATATTTCACATAAGAAACATAGAGCAGTTATTATTACCTTCATTTGGAATAATTATTATGGAAATATTGTAAAGTTTAATGAGAATTAAATTTGACTTACAATAGTTTCGCGCAAAATTATTTTTGAAAGCAATACTAATGTAAATTATTATAATCTTAAATAAATTCGCAAGAAACAACATAATTTTGTTGGCTATAAACAATCCCTTAGATGAAGATTTAATCAAAAACAAATGCAAAACTATTTTAAATGATTTAAAGCTGAGTTACAATAGTTTCGCATTAAAAAAAAATCTGTATGAGATACAATAATATGACACATTTTATTTTTCTCCACCAAATTTTAGAATCTAGTTCTAATATTTTGTGACATTATAAAGGGTCAGTATCTGATATGGATTATGTAAAAAAAAAAAGAAAAGTATTTTCAGAAAAAAGTGAGTTACAATAGTCGACATGTCAATTTTTAGACCACATGTTTTGTTGCGTTTCTCCACAACTGCATCATCACCAAAAATATATTTTAGACAACGAGCTGTCTTCTCCGATAAATGTCCCTCTGACTTTGTGTCTGATTCACTGTCTGAAACCTTGCCACCAATTGTTTCATTCACCACAGGTTGCAAACTTAACACGTTCCCGTTTTAATCGGAACTTACTGACAATGCCACATCTTTACGGCGTCTTTGTGACTGCCCGGAATTGTCACCCTTTTCGGTGATATTAGATATGAACGCACAAATCTTTTCCAATTTTCCATCTAGAGTTTGGAATTTTGTATCCCATTTTCCCTCTAAGGCATCGAATTTGGAGGTGTTTTTACGTTTCTTCGTTCTGTCAGCCAAAATGGCGTCGTTCCCAAGTGTGACAATGGAATGCGACGAAAAAAACGAAGTCGGAGATTTGTTTTTCTTGTCTTACGTTACACCACACTCACGGTATCCCACGTTGGCCGCCTTAATACCGAGCAGAGCTCGGCCGGCGCAGCCGGCCGACGATGATCGGCTAATGGTAACACATGTGCAAATGTTGAAATCGTACCTGGCAGGGCAAAAAAACTGTGTCGCACCGGAAGCGCCGCCATTGATGAAATTGTGTTCGGCAATTTCGGATTTTTTCCTCAAATCATCAGGGGATCAGTCTGTTTCACTTGGACGATTGTCTCTTTTCGTAGTTTGGAGTATTCGTACTAGTTCGGCTAATCCCGTCGCAAGTAGTTACGAATGAAGCGATATGCTTATCATTAGAAGTTGTTTTATTATTTGTTATTGGTTGTCAAAATTAAACTAATTCAAAAATTCAAATATTCAAAATTCAAAATTTCCAAATTTCCCAATTTCAAAAAAATTAAATTTCAAAAAATTTAAAATTCAAAATTCCAAAAATTCCAAAAATTTCAAAATTTCAAAATTTCAAAATTCCAAAATTCAAAATTTTCAAAATTTCAAAAAAAAAATTAAAATTCAAAATTCCAAAAAAAAAATTAAAATTCAAAATTCCAAAAATTTCAAAATTTCAAAATTTCAAAATTTTCAAAATTTCAGAATTTTTGCAAAATTTCAAAATTCCAAAATTCCATGAATAATTTGATTTAATAATAAAATAATTGTTGCCTTTTAGGTTCGGTCGATATGTGTTGCATTTATCGACCTGAGAAAAGTATTATCGACCGAGACGATATCAGGTCGATAAATAGAGTTTAATAACCAGTGTTTTTGAGATACGGGAAATATCTCCCGAGGTAGAGAAATGGCCCCGATATAAGAACGAGTGCGGAGCACGAGTTTTCATATAGGGGCCATTTCTCTACCTCGGGAGATATTTTCAGTATCTCAAAAACACTGGTTATTAAACTATATATTACATAATTTAAAATGACTTTATTAATATTTCTAATGATTAATGCCTTTTTACACCAGGGAGATATTTCCCAGTAGAACAAACGAGTAGATATAGCTTTTCTCTTCCCAGTATTTTCTATACAAATCACAGACAAATATGTAATATATACACATATCGACCTCACGGAAAGGCAATAATTTTATAATATTGCTGATAACAGGTTTGGCATGGAGGAGTTAGTCCAAATTTACCACAGTCCTGACATGACCAAACTTTAATACGAGAGGGAAATGATAAATGGTCAAGGGTGGGCCACAGCTTGTGAGATTGAAACTGTGTGTACCATTTTAGGCTACAACATCAATGTAACATGAGTTTGGTGCAGAGCAATATCACATGTATTCTTTTTCAACCAATGAAGGAGAATTGTCATGTACAACCATTGACTTGCTTTTGAACAATAAACAGTTTCAAGTTCTAATGACGATGAAAGTAGTAAAAGTAAAAAGCGAATATCACCCACCGAAAACACGCATGGCAACAAGAACAAACATAATTCAGAAAATTATATTAGTACACCATATACTGAACCAAATAAGGACTCAAATTCCAACTCTAATATAACCAATGACATCCAATCTTTATGTAGGAAACTAGGAATCAAAACCTCTTGAAAACGGAACACAGTCAGAATCAAAGAAAAGGGAAATGAGAAATAAACGGGAAAAAAGGTATATTATCAAAACATATCAAATAAATGACATACCAGAAGCTGCACCATTACAGAAAAATGAAAAATTCAACCTTGCTATGGATGCTATACTTGCCTTTGAAATAGAACAGATGTCGTACGTTTTTTCTAAATGCGAAACTTGTCAAGAAAGAAGAACTGAATTGAAAATGTTCAATGACACTGTTTGTAGTAGCTGCCAAAAAGATACGTCAGATACAAAATAATTCTCTCTGGAAAACAATATAAACCCAGGAAAGAGTAAAAATAAGATAATTTTCAAAATTTGGTTTTAAAAAAATCACACCGTAAATACCTTAACTTTTACAATAAACTTGGTTGAACATCTATGATAATGAGGAAGCGTCTCCGTGGTCGAATGGTTAACGACGTTGCATTCTAAACCTTCACCTCTCATCGCTGCTGGTTCGAATTCCACTGGGAGCTCGATTTGTAAGTGAGGAAGTGTCGATTATTACGGATGACGGTAACAGTACTGATTCTACCCAGGAAAAGTGGGTGGATGCCTCCAACACAAAAAAAATCGACCGTCATACTAGTATATAACCTTACATGTGCTGAAAATGACGTAAAACACCATACAAACAAACAATGATAAAGATCGAGTTTGAGTTTACCACCAACCACAATTTAGAGGTGTGTCAAATGCCTAGGCCATTGCTTGGTCAGCTGATTTTGATGATCGAAATTATGAATAGTCAATTAATTTACTCATATGTTGATTGACAAGAAACATAAGATAGGTTAGTATTTTATCACAACAATATAGAATAATTATTAAGAGTAAATTATTTGGTTTACAAGTTAAATTTTACATGCGATCCGATATATCATGCAAGTATTTATTTTAAGAGCTCTGCTCGGTCTTAGGCAGTGCCTAAAATTCATATTAAGCGATTAAGCCATTCTGCCTAAGCAAACACAAACCACGCGAGTAACAAACTTCAAAGTTAAACAACGTTAAACTGCGCGAGCTAGAAAAATGAATTGTGTCTACACATGTGTGACGTAGTACACACTCTTTTAACTTCCGGTAGACTGGTTAAGTAGTCTAATTACCGGAATGGCGAGCTAAGAGGCGCAAGAGAGAGATATATGACAGGTAGGTCCTTTAATTTATGAAATTAAAATTAAACACACACATGAACTTGATTGTGTTATAAAAGGTACGTTGCAGCTGTTTCAGGTCCACGAATAACGGCAATATTAATGTATGTTACACTTGTTTCAGGTCCATGAATTACGGAAGTATTGGCTGGTTAATAGGTCATGAGATTACACATGCGTTTGACGACATAGGTAATTTATATCACATATGGATTAGCGGCTGTAAAATGTTTCTCCTCATACTTTAATTCAATCATTTTATTCATTATGTATGCGATGTTTATCGCATGCCTGAGAGTACTTTCTATTGTCCAAAAATGAGATATAGCGTCCTATAGAAACCACAGCGTCCGAGCACAATGGCATCGTAGGTCCACACTGTACTGCAAACAAGGACTTGAAAATACACTGAAAGAGACAAAAAACAACAGAAAGGATGGTGAAGACAGGGTTACCGACTTGGAACGGTCAGTAGGCAATAAGGCCTACTGGTTAGCTTGAATCGATTTTTTATGCGCACAATCCTCGCTATTATCCTGTCTTCAACGCCCAAATAGACAAGACAGTCGTATGATATATTCAATACAGGAAAACGAAAGTGTACTGATATTTCGTATAACGGCACACTTTTCAAAAAGTGTGCCGTTATACCAGATATCATACAAGGGGACGTGGCTAGCGATAAAACAGTTATAGAATATCCAACGTGGTGTTCCACGCATATATCATGAAAATATCTCGGCTTACGCATAGATATATTTCTTACGCCTCGATATATTTCATGATATATGCTCGTAACACCTCGTTAGACATACATAACGAATACATATGTCAACGGTTGAAGATTTCTTTAAAAGGACCCATGAGAGATCGCTTGTTTAGGCGGTCGTCCAATGGCTTATATCAGTAAATAATAAATATACATTTATTACGTACGTGTTCTCGTGTTACTCCTATGAGAAGGGTTGAGTGTTAAGAGAATACATATTTTGTCACAGGTGTCCTGTTTTGCCTGCGAATCAAAAATATACAAAAACGCACGGTAAAACGAAAAAAACACACGCTGTATTCAGTATACGCAAGTTGTATACCTTTATATAAAACAGATGTACGTATTTTCATATCGTCCACCTTATACCTATAAATCAATATTCTTGGCGTGGGTGGAGCTGCATCTAGCAAACACTATACGTCTTCGCATCCAACACGGATATTAAATTTATGAACAGGTAGAAAGTATGACAAAGAAGGAAACCTCCGGCAGTGGTGGAGTGACGAGGCCATTGTGAAGTTCAACAACAAAACGAAGTGTATCATTGAGCAGTATAACAATTATACAGCACCCCTAGCTGAGATGAATGTAAGTAGTGAGCTTGTACACTTATACAGCACCCCTAGCTGAGATGAATGTAAGTAGAGGGCTTGTACAATTATACACCACCCCTAGCTGAGATGAATGTAAGTAGTGGGCTTGTACAATTATACACCACCCCTAGCTGAGATGAATGTAAGTAGTGGGCTTGTACAATTATAAACCACCCCTAGCTGAGATGAATGTAAGTAGAGGGCTTGTACAATTATACACCACCCCTAGATGAGATGAATGTAAGTAGTGGGCTTGTACAATTATACACCACCCCTAGCTGAGATGAATGTAAGTAGTGGGCTTGTACAATTATACACCACCCCTAGCTGAGATGAATGTAAGTAGTGGGCTTGTACAATTCATATGTTCAAAAGAAAATGATTGTGATAATAATAATAATAATCAATACTACTAATAATAATAATAATAAAGTATGTCAAAACGAAATTAAAAACGTCGCTGTTGTGTTTATACATATTTTAAAACAAAATGAATCTTTGCTTGGCAATAATTGATTTACTTGTTCTTTATATATTGATACGTATCGTTTCATGGAGTATACACCATTTTTAAAAGAGTTATGTATATTGCATACACATCTGTAATAAGCCTTCTTCTCACTAAGAATTGAAGATTGTTTTTAATATCATGATTGGATGATGGTTTTAGTAACTTATTATGATTGTTGTAATACTAGATTGATGGAGAATATACAGTCGGCGAAAACATAGCAGACAACGGTGGCCTTAAACAAAGTTATAAGGTGAATACAATATTGTCATGTATCAGTGCTACCATAACCTATGTATTATCATAACAATTATTTCGTTTCGGCAAGGCATCATTCTCAGGGAAACTCATGCTCATTTTATATCATATACGAAGGTTGTCCATTCGAATGGTGCTTTCTCGGGAGAAGATCACGCTTCAAAGTTGAAAGTCTGTCTTTACAAACAGTATAACACATATACAACATAATTCGCCTTGACGCATTGATAAATAAAGGTGTAATAATATGTATTACATAAATTTACAGCGAGATGCATATCTGCATTTTATACTTTTTATATACTTTGTATTCTGTGATCAAGTCATTTTGTTCTGGTTGTTGAATGCATGCATAATATGTTATCAGCAAAACAATTTATAAACATGCACATAATTTATAAACATTTTCCATAGCTGTGGTAAACAAATAATACAGGGAGTTCTATTTATTATATACTTTACAGTGAAATGTCGTGAATATAGGATTTATTTCTCAAAGTGAGAAAACTCAAATATTTTCACTCGTTCTAAAGCACTCGTGAAAGTATAAGTTTTCTCACTTCTCGATGAAAATAAATCCTATATTCACTCCAAACCAACACATATCCTCCAAATATTTGAGTATAATAAATATAATTATATTAATAGTTAAATATGTATGTTCTTTAAGGCATATGGACACTGGCTTAGCAAGCACAACATCGAGGAACCGAGTCTCCCTGGCGTTAATTTCACTCACTATCAGTTGTTCTTCGTCAATTTTGCACAGGTAATTACTGAAATTATAAATGCTGCTGGACGAAGGCCAGTTGACTTTGTCCATTGCCTGATACTTTATAATGTCCCCAGAAATCGCGATATAAATTTCAATCAACTGGAAACATGTGTAGTGCAATATGAAAGCAAATTTAGGCAATGAAGAAGTTTAATCGACAAAGGGCCTTGTGCATAGTATTTGAGCTAAACACTACCAATGTTGGGTACGTATAATTAAGTATTATATGATTCGTATACGAGTCTCACATGATGCACATGGTTCTTATCTAAAACCTTTTATATAAGAATCATAAAATTATCATATAAAATCATATAAAAGTTGACAACCCCCCCCCCCCCCCCCCTAAAATCGACCAAGGTAAGTTTTTTTAAAAACAGTCGAAACACTTAATCCACATATTGACTAAATATGTGACAATTAGAGTCGGTTAATTTGATCACAGACATGTTATTAGGTATTTGATTTGATCAAATATCAACTGCAGTTCGCTGATTAGTTCAATTTTCGCTCATTAGTTTCATTTTCGCTGGTTTTGCACCTTTCCGATATTTAAAAAGACAGTAGCAGCCGATACATTGAAAATGTCAGGCCCATCGAAGCGAAAAAAACTTGGTCCATCCAGTAGTACGCTGTCTCAGACAGATTTAAGATGTTTTTTTTCGACAAGTGCGAAAGAAAAGAAAAGGTTTGTTTTACTTTTGCTTTGTATGATAGTTTTTAGGATGCATTTTCGGTGCCGACGTAGTATTTGTTTACGATGAATTTTGGTGCATTTTAGACTTACTTTTATTTTAAAGTTTGCGTACCGAGTACCAAAAGACGTTTTTTTAGTCCCTCATACCACGCAATTGAGTCCCGAATACGGCTTAAATAGACCCTGATTAAGTTAACACCTTGTTAAATCCTTTTATTTGAAAACGGACTTTTTATATTCATACATGTATGTCCACGTTACTGTAGATAAAATACCAAACAATTTCGATGCGCGCCCTCAGTAGAATTTCTTTTTTGCTCGCTTCGCTCGCTCGACGCATAATGGCTAATGAGTGGTTTAATTAACACTGTTAAATCATTTTATTTGAAAACGGACTTTTTTTATTCATACATGTATGTCCATGTTACTGTAGATAAAATATCAAACAATTTCGATGCACGCCCTCAGTATAAAAATTTTTCTCGCTCGCTCGACGCATAATGGGTAATGAATGGTTTAATTAACACATTGTTAACTCCTTTTATTTGAAAACACACTTTTTACCCTATCAATGCACTACCGCAACCGTTTTATGAGGCTAGAAACGGACCCGAAAATTGACCAAAATCTTACGCCCCCACTACGCTGAAATCCTGGATCCGCACCTGCATATGGAAGTTATATGAAACTCTTATTATATAAACAGCATATGATAATTATATGTTGCTCCTTTTATATAAGAATCATATGAGAATTGTATGAGAATGCAATCGTATGTACGAGTATATTATATATGGTAAAAGTGCTGCCTTTGTCACGCAGCAAACATGCAATAAGGGGACCGCAATAAGGGTCTCCTTGCACAACCTAATAAAATGCTTCCTCCTGTTCATGTGCTTGTTTCTGGCCCAAGCCTTATCTGCCGGGCGGTCCCGTGTATCGGAGTCTATATTCTGTCCCAAGACTTGTCCGTCGAGGGTTCGCGTGTATTGGAGTCTAACCTCCGCTCACGTGAATCTATTCGATAGTAAGAGAAGGACAGGATTCCCGGATTCTTATAAATCCTCTCTCTCTTGGGCGGCTTTATGTTGGTGAGCCGTTAAATAACAGTTCAACTCCTTTCCATTGGACCGAGTTAGTCAACATCGCTTTCACGACGGCACAAATATTTAATACACGATACAATCTAATCTGAGAACGGTTTATTTCGGTGTATTTCGATTTTCCATTGTTTTTCGGTATGTGTATGCACCGGTTTTATTTCTTTGTTCGAAAAAAATAAATATATATTTAACAACTTTTCAGATGTACGGGCGGGGTTCGATCCCCTATATCCACGCCTGATTAATGTTAAATTCCGTAAATTGCGTGATTCTTTACTTTGATGTTTCCATGACAGGGTTGGTGTGGTGTGACAACCAAGCAATACGAGACAGATCAGATACACACCGATTCTCACAGCCTGGGAAGGTTCAGGTAATGCATGTAGCAACATAGACTACCACTTCTGTAAACAGTGTGTTTAATGTAATATGTTGAAACGTGTACGCTGGTATCCATGGTATTCACGAGTATAGATAGGAATAAAGTTAAATCTTGATTGCATACAGATGTGCTGGACATACATGTGGCAGATACAAGTCACGTGGACATTTTACACATGGGGGCAGATACAAGTCACGCGGACAAAAACACATGGTGGCAGATACAAGTCACGTGGAAAGTTTACACATGGTGGCAGATACAAGTCACGTGGACATTTTACAAATGGGGCAGATGCCAGTCACGCGGGCATTTTACACACAGGGGCCAGATACAAGTCACATGTACATTTACACATGGGGACAGATGCAAGTCCTGCGTACATTTTACACCTGGTGGCAGATACAAGTCACGTGGACATTTACACATGGGGACAGTTTACACATGTGGACAGATGCAAGTCACGCGGACATTTTACACATGTGGGCAGATACAGGTCACGTGGACATTTACACATGGGGACAGATGCAAGTCACGTGGACATTTACACATGGGGACAGATGCAAGTCACGTGGACATTTACACATGGGGACAGATGCAAGTCACGTGGACATTTACACATGGGGACAGATGCAAGTCACGCGGACATTTACACATGTGGACAGATGCAAGTCACGTGGACATTTTACACATGTGGACAGATACAGGTCACTTTACACATGGGGACAGATGCAAGTCACGTGGACATTTACACATGGGGACAGATGCAAGTCACGTGGACATTTACACATGGGGACAGATGCAAGTCACGTGGACATTTACACATGGGGACAGATGCAAGTTACATGTACGCACGTCAGACATCAACAGTTGAATGTCATCATTACATAAATAAACTGTCAAAACGTTGATACACATAAAATGTCAATGGTATGCTAGAAAAAGATTCAATGATGGGTATCCAGTTCAGATAGGGAAATGAAGCATCGGTGTGACTGTTTTAATCGGAACCTCGGCAGAGCCTCGAATCCTATATAAAACAAGTTTACATTGTGTTGGAGTTTCTGTTTTACCTTGTGTTGGAGTTTCTGATTTTCACTGAATACCTATGGACGATTCTTATACTATTTCGACAATAACGTTACTATTCCTTGATGGCACTTTTTTCTGTGGTTCCTGCATTTGCATTCACATTTTAGAAAACATTTTACTTTTGAAAATCAGTCCAAACATTCGAAAATTGTTGATATTCCATGAACATTTTGAAACCTGAAACTTGAACATGTTTACACAAAGTTTTAAGAGGTTTTTTAAATGACAGCTCTCTTCAGCAGTAATACAAGAATATAACGGAAAACCGATTTTTTTACAATAACACGCAGTACGACGGCACGCGCGACGGTGACAGTGCGGAGATTCGATGGCACGGCGGTAAGTGCGACCTCGACATCGTACCGTCATGTACTTCCGCCCACACGCCATCGTACCGTCATGTACTTCCGCCCACACGCCATCGTACCGTCATGTACTTTCGCCCACACGCCATCGTACCTTCGCGTTTTCATCATTCCGCAGTTATCGGTTAACCATTATTACCAGGCAGATTATGATATTAGAGTTTCCCTCCATTTATTTTCAGGATAATCGGATCACTACAGAATTCGGTGGAGTTTGCAAGTGCCTTTAACTGTCCTACGGGAACTTATATGAACCCAAAACACAAGTGCCATGTGTGGTAATTGTGGTTCAGCAAGTCATATCGCTCGTCATTGCCTGGCAATCTCCTTCGCTCGTCAGTCTTCATGTCAGGCAACATGCACGAACAACACAGAATAAACATTGCCGTATCTCCAACTTTTTATACTTGGACCAAAACTTTCAATCCCCTATACTGTATTGCCGAGGAATGGACGAGGCTATGGACATTACTGTTTCTATCCGAGCAGGAGACTGATTCAACTCTTTGTTGGCGATTGTATATGTACATAGTGTAACAACGTTTATAGTGTTTTACTTCCTGGTGTTCTGTGCGCTATTGGTTTCAAAATAACCTGGTTTAAGGGCTTTTCCTACATTTTTTCTCCTATGAATAGATATTTTTTTAAAAATATGTTTTACATAGTTGGAACTGCCTTTTCTAAACAAATATAATAGGTAGCCGACTTGATTTTTGAGATATCGTTAGGTGAGTATATGACCTATCTTCTATGTTTGGCAAATCTCCCGGTATACTTTCAATAAAACCTAATTTATGCAAAAAAACAACAACAAAAAAGGTAACCATACAATTCAAATCCATTTACATCATTTTTATTCAGGCTTACAATATACAATCCTACTCTATGTATATATGAAGAAAAATGCATGATGGAATAGTACTTTTACTAAGAAATTGGAGATCTTTTGGGAGAAACGTACAGATTTTTCGAAAAAAAAAAGTGTTTCCTATGAATAGATTTTTTTTAAACTTTTGATTTGTTAGATATTTTCGTTTAATATAAGGTAAGGAATGTCACCGTAATTGTTTTTGAGAAAAAGGGAATCGTAACCCTAAAATGTCTGAAAATTGATGAGTTTTGGAGCAAAAAAAAAGCACAGACGTTGACTTTAACTGTAAACATCTACATACCCTTTTTAATTTAAATGTATTCTACTTGTGTACAAATAATTGAATTGGGTTTTAAGGCACACCAACACATGAAAGGTTATATGGCGCCTAACAGGAATGAACATGCCAAGCTCATCCTCCATGTACATCGAGATAAAATATGGAAAATGGGCCTAGAACCTTCTCAACCAATCATCTTGGCAGTAGTATTTCATGTTTTTTTTGTTTTCTATAGCAGTTAAATACAATAAACCGTTTCATGGTCATTAACAAATAATACTTATTATTTCAGTGTATCAACACATAAGTATTCACTATCTAAAACAGTTACTTGGGTCCATCAGCTAGCCAACTGACCAAAGCGACTATTCCCAATGAATGAATGAATGAATGAATGAATGAATGAATGGTGTTTTACGGCACGTCGACACATAAATAGGTCATATTGTGCGCAAAAACTGATGAAAGATGAAAAAATGAAGTTGTTGTCATATGCAATTTATTAGAGCGAAAAATCGCACAACACACATAGATGCTATTTTTTAATATACAGACTTTTACATGTACCTTGTGAATTCCCCAGCCCCAGCCATAGATATAGATGTCTGACGAATTTCTAGACACAAATATAGTCACTTGAAGAAGATTTATCGCAAAAAATGCACTGCAAAACAGGCGTGCAATCTACACTGCAGGCGTGCTATAAAATAAGAACAAACTCAAGGTGGATATATCCGTCGTTTTGAGAGATGCCTTTATGTTTTACTATCATATTATTATAATTATTGTTTAAATAAACTTTAACAAACTCTCGGTAACATCTAAGTATAATAACATACCCGAAAAAGAACCATAACAATAACAAGATAACAATAACAATCGTGCACAACGTTGAACGTCTACCTCAATTTCGGCAATTTTGATCGCTCGCCTGCATTACCGGAAATCCTCCGCCTTAAACTCTCGGTATTTCCAAAGCAATGCTGGCGGTGCGATTCCCGGGCGTGTAACTGATCCATTTTTAGAGTAGGCAGAGTACCGAAACTACCAGAAAGAGAGGTTTCTGAATACATGACGCAATGCCTTCATAAACAACCGCCGTATTTCAATTAACTTAACATTAAATACCACACGTGCATGCTTAACTCACCAAAGAGAAGGATATCACGTAAATCTAGTAATTTTTAACAGCTGTAATTTTCTCCACCATGTCAATGTTTCCCTCTCGAAATATCTCGCTATCGTCTGAAATTTTGTTCCGTATTTGGAAACTTAGCCAAGCCCAACACACCTGACACTTTCCGGTTATCGTGTATGACGTTGTTGTTTCTTTTATGTGTGTCAGTTGTATTTATGAATTGGGAGGGAATGTTTTCAAAATTCAGATGAGAGCGAGATATTTTGAAAGTAAAACATTGAACACGTCCGAAATTCTACAGTCGTTACAAAATAATAAGATATGGGTGAAATCCTTGTCTTTGTGATTTATATGCATACACGTGTGGTATTTAATATTTGGTCGATTGAAACATGACGTTTATCTTCAGAAACCTCGCCGGAATGTGCGGATGTGGTCGTTTGATATGGGTATGGTGAGTTTGACTTGTGTAAAACTCTTGATATCTAGTATGTCAAGTATGAAACAAGTATAAATGTTAAAAAACCACTGTCATGGAAACAATTTCTAACACAGCCGTTATGGTACAACAATAACATTAAGATCGGAAGATCAAGTGTATTTTATAAGAGATGGTATGACAAAGGTATTATATTTATTAATGATCTAATGGATAACAATGATAATCTGCTTCCTTTTAAATTATTTATAGAAAAGTTTAGCATACTTTCAAATTTTGTAGAATATGAAGGTATGACTGCGGCAATTAGGGAGACCTTCAAAATCTGAATTTGACACATCTGGCCATCAACTTAGAAAACCCAGTTTGTCCATTAGCAATTTCTGTCATAACGGGAACAAAAAAGGGATGTCGCCCTATTTATGTCGCCCTATTTATGAATTTTTAAATAAATCAGGTGTGCAGCCAACATCTATTGCAAAATGGGGTCAATACGGTTTAAATATAGAATAAACTATCTAAAATACCTTTCATTTGCACAAAAGATACAAAGCTAAAATGGTTTCAAGTAAAAATGAATCACAGAATTACTGCCACAAACCTCCTTCTGACAAAAATGAAAATAAAAAATGACAATTCATGTATTTATTGCACTGATACTTCAGAAACCATTACTCGTCTATTTTGGGAATGCAGATATTCAAAAACATTTTGGGATAATTTCAAGTTTACTTACAAATTCAACCGGAATGGACTATGAAATTTATTATTTTTGGTTCCATGCAATATGACATGGTTTTAAATAAATTACTTCTACATGCAAAAAACTTCACATATAAGTGCAAGTTAGATGGGAGATTGCCATTCTTTGAACATTTTAAACCACAAATTAGATACCTATATAATACTGAAAAAATAAACGCTATAAAAATAATCAATTGGAAAAAATTGAAAAGGCCTGGTTGGCATATAAAATCCTTTTTTAATAATCGGATCCTTTTTCGCTAAATGTTACTCTGTGCTTTTAAGTAAATAACAACGACAAAAACACCAGAAATTGTACTTACTTGTAAATATATTGTTGCACTACGTTTCCCAGTTTCCATTGAGTAATAAAGAATCACATCTCCATAGAAACATCTTGTCCCTTTTTTTTATATATGTATTTTTCTACACAACTTTTTTTCCAGAATATAATAGGAAAACTCAGTGGAGCTATTACATAGATCTGGTATAAAGTCACATGTATGTCTCATTGTTCTAATATTGTGAGTCTATGTAACATAACTTTCTTTCAATATAAATATATGTAAATCATCCACTGGGTTTTTTGAAACGAAAAACTTTGTTTGTAATTTTAGAATGAATGCAAAAAATAATAAATAAGTAAAGTTTATCATTTGAAGATTGTGAAATTAAATGTCTTCCAAGTTTTAAAGGAATACAATACATGCCAATCATGACATATTATCCACAGAAGATATTTTGAAATATATACATATTGCAATGCCTCCCTTTAAAAATTTGGCTACCATCATTTCTTTTGTTCTACTTCTTTCTTCACGTCTTAATCAGAGAGTCAACCACAATCTGTAAAGTATGTGTAACCGTATGGCCATTCCCACAGCTTTATGTATACGTGATTTTAGAACCCAATGGGTAACGACCTAATGTGTTGGAGAATGGCCATAGGTACTTTTAACAACAAACTTAATCCGATTACTAGGAAAATGTGTTTACTCAGTCACCCGTTTTATTTCATTAAACATGTGTTTACATTGATGCGATGCTTTCTTCGCAAAATTGTTTCCATTTCTTCGTATTTTTTTAAATCGTTTTTAAACTTAGAATTTTCCATAGTTATTAGTCCACTTGTTCTCATGTCTGGGGATGTAGAAATGAATCCAGGCCCTGACAACGAAACGCACAGTCTATCTATATTCCATTTAAATACGAGAAGCATAAGACATAAACTTGAATACATTAAGGACAACTTACTTGACTTTGATATTCTGTGTTTTACAGAAACGCACCTATGCGACCACGTCTCCAATGAGACTTTAACTATCGAGAGGTATAGTAATATGTTTCGTAAAGATACGTCTGCACATTCTTGAGGGTTGCTAGTTTATACAGCTACTAACGTGATTTAAAGACGCTTACTGGAACTTGAATATGCACTGCCCACTTCACTCTGGATAAAAGTAAAAGACAAAAATAAACGATTTTTAATATGCACCATTTATCGTCACCCAAATTCAAATATCAGTTTTTGGGATAATTTAAATATAAGCTTAGAAAAGGCATTTGAAATATCTGAAAATATCATCGTAATTGGTGATATAAATTAGAATCAACTTAATACAGAAAACCATTATTTAAAGGATGTAATGCAGATAAATAACATGAAAAATATAATAACAGAACCTACTCGGGTAACAGGTCATTCTTCTACATTGTTAGATCCCATTGTCATATCAAATTCATTGAAACCCTTCGATTCAGGTATTTTAAATATTCCACGTGATATATACTTAAGTATCCAATACAGTTGACTTATACCCGACGTGTATGGAATTATAAAAAAGCCGATTACGTAAAACTTAACGATCTGATTGGTCCATTTTATACAGAGGTTCACCTACCGTAGACTGCGAACAATTTACAAAAATGTTTTTAGAATTTGTTAAATTATGTATCACTTTTAAAAATGTTACAATTCGACCAAATGATTAATCTTGGTATGATTCTGAAATCAGACGTGTCTCGAGACAGCGTGATCGCCAGAAAAAAAAGGTACGCGCACTCAGTGTTCCGTCGACCTGACCGCCTATAAACGTCTGCGTAATAAAGTCAACAATCTTAAAACACATGCGAAAGAAAGCTTTATCAGCAGTATTGAAGACACAATTACTGAATCAAGTATCACTGACAGGCGACAATATTAGAAACTCTTGAAATATTTTATTAAGTCAAATAAAAACGCTGAAACCATTCCTCCTTTAAAAACGACATTACCAAATGGCGATACGTCATTCTCAATAACTGACCAAGATAAAGCAAATTGTTTAAATGATTATTTTGTTTCAATAGCTTCATTTGATGATTCAAATGTTGTACTACCTAATTTTATACCGAAAACTGGTGAAAAACTAGAAAATATTTTCATTGAAGAAAGCGAGATAGTAGATGTTATTAAGATTTTGGAGATACACAAAGCATGTGGGGAGGATGAAATTAGTCATAAAATGCTGAAGGAAACTGTATATACAATTTCAAAACCGTTACATATACTTTTTAACAGATCATTAAATGAATGTGTTTTCCATGACTTATGGAAATGTGCCAGGGTAATGGCATTGTTCAAAAAAGCGGATCCTAGTATTCCTATAAATTATAGACCAATTTCGTTGTTGAGTTGTGTAGGCAAAGTCATGGAAAGAATAGTTTTTAAACATGTGTATACTTTTCTACACATGCATGATATTATATTCAAGAATCAATCAGGTTTTTTGCCGGGTCATTCTACAACCTACCAACGTGTCGATATGTGTCATCATATATGTCAGGCATTCGATGCTAAACAATTTACGTGCATTGTCTTTAATGATATATCTAGAGCTTTTGACCGTGTTTGGCACAAAGATATCTTATTTAAATTAAAGCAACATGGTATTGATGGTAAGCTTTTATCGTGGATATCATATTATCTTTCAAGCCGATCGCAAAGAGTGTGTGTAGGAACTTCATCATCAACGTTAAAAACTGTAACTGTCGGGGTTCCCCAAGGGTCTGTTCTGGGGCCCCTTTTATTTTTAATATACGTAAATGATATTGCTGAAAGTATGCTTAGTATTACTCGTTTATTTGCTGATGATAGTTCGTTAGCAATTTCCGAATCTAATATAGATGATATGGAAGGTATTTTAAACCACGACTTACACATGATTACTGAATGGTCAAGCCAATGGCTTGTCCAGTTTAATCCCAATAAAACAGAAGCAATGTTCTTTTCTTTATCTGAAGATGATCGTCGCCCAATTCTATACCTTAATAATATCTAGTTGACATTTGTTGATCACATAAACATCTAGGTTTAACGCTTAGTCATAATGGAAAATGGCACGAGCACATCAAAAATGTAAGAGGTATTAGGATTAATGCGAATGCTTAAATATAAAGTATCTCGAAGAACACTTATTATAATCAGATATATGTATCCTTTATGCGTCCAATCTTTGAGTATGCTTCCATTACATGGGACGGTTGTACCTTATACGAAAAAGATACTTTGGAAAAATTACAAAATGAAGCAACCCGCATAGTAACTGGACTAACTCGTTCTGTATCCATACATCATTTATTAACTGAAATAGGATGGATTTCTCTTTCCGATTTCTCTATTCCCACAATTGGTAGGACAAGTGAGCTCTTACAACCTTCGAAATAGTGATAATTATGCCACTACTGTTCGTAGAACTGAAATATTTAATAACTCGTTTGTACCTTCATCTCTTAATCTCTGGCACAAATTACCAATAGATATACGCAATTCAGAATCTATATCGATGTTCAAGAGGAAACTTTTAAGTTCTGTTTTTCCAAGCTCAAAAGTTCCTACACGCTACTTAACTGGCCAACGACTATTTGCTGTTTTACATGCCAGAATACGAAATTATTGCAGTAACCTTAATAATGATCTTTATTTAAACCATTTACGAGAATCATACAATTGCGATTGTGGTACTGCAATAGAAGACGCTGAACACTTTTTTTTCAACTGTCACTTATTTCGTACACAACGGCTTCGTTTGTTTCAGTCAACTCGTACATTTCACCCATTAAATTTAAATACAATACTTTTTGGTCGCGAACTCTTGTCGGATGACGATAATCAAATTCTCTTCGAAGCAGTGCAAATGTACATAAGAGAAACACAGAGGTTTGCCTAGATTTAGATTTACTTTTGCAACTCATGCTGATTGACTCTCTTCTTTCGAACTTGACACAATCTCTATACTTCTTCTTTTTTCCTTTTTTTTTCACTAGTTCCTAGTTCTTCTTTCTTACTACCTTTTCTCTAATCATGATATTATGTGCAAGTTATATATATTTACCTATGTAATTGTCTAACTTTGTGTGTATACTATTTTGTCGGGAAGGGCATTAACTAATGTTGTAAGAACTTGTAGCCCAACCCTTTTGCGATTATATTTTGGCAATAAAATATGTTTAAATCTTTTTAAAAAATTGGCCAATATTCATATTTGCACTCATTCTGAAATGGTAAAGAAATAAAAAAAAACTCCCCATTTGTTTATGTCTATATTAAGACATGCTTTAGTATAGCTTCTGTAAATATTTGTTGTATTACATTTAAATACATATTTGAAACATATTTTATCATATAACTGTACGGTTTGCTGAGGGGTGGCCCACCCCGACCCTCACAAACCTCTGACGGGGTGAATAAATGGATCACCATTAAAAAAAATAATAATAATATAAAACAAGAGGCCCAAGAGGGCCTGTGGACGCTCTACTGGCTAAACATAAAGTTTATGTATAATATCATTCAACCGGAACATGGCAATGACATACGCAACTAGGCTTGGTACTAACTGATCATCCCTGCCAGGTTTTGTTGAAATCCAGCCTGACGTTCAGGAGAACTAGTCTGTATGAAGTTAGTGTATTTAAACCTTTAAGGAGTCATAACTCTGCCAAAATTCATTCAACCAGAACACGGCAATGACAGGTGCAACTAGGCTTGGTACTGATCATCCCCACCAAGATTTGCTGAAATCCGGCAAGGAGTTCAGAACAGACTAATCTGGACAAAGTTTGTCTGTTAAAACCTTTAAAGGGCCATAACTCTGCGAAAAATCGGTAAACTGGAACGCGACGATGATATGCACAACTAGGCTAGGTGCTGATCATCCCGTAAAGTTTCGTTGAAATCTGGCAAGGGGTTCAGGAGAACTAGTCCAGACAAAGTTTGTGTATTAAAACCTTTAAAGGGCCATAATTCTGCCAAAAATCATTCAACCGGAACACGGTTAAATTTTCCACAACTAGACCTGGAACTGATCATCCCTAAAAAGTTTCGTTTAAATCTGGACAGGGGTTCAGGAGAACTAGTCTGGACAAAGAATGTATATTAAAACCTTTAAAGGGACATAACTCCACCAAAATCATTCAACCGGAACATGGTGATGATATGTACAACTAGGCTTGG
This sequence comes from Cyrtodaria siliqua, assembly GCA_037043455.1. NCBI lineage: Eukaryota > Metazoa > Mollusca > Bivalvia > Adapedonta > Hiatellidae > Cyrtodaria > Cyrtodaria siliqua. The sequence goes on along the minus strand of JAWPHD010000397.1, from coordinate 242,172 downwards.
TACTGATCATCCCTGAAAAGTTTCACTGAAATCCGTCCAAATGAAGGCCCTTTCGTCTTACTGAGGCCAAAATATAGCATTTTTCAGAAAATCAAGGGCCACAACTTCTGTGTAAATGGTCCAATCTGGCTGTTTTTCAAATTTGTCGCAGCTTTCATTGCTATTAACAATATGATAATGTTTGGTAAAGATTGGATGAAAAATGAAGGCCCTATCATCTTAACGAGGCAAAATATAGCATTTTTAACTAAATGAAGGGCCATAACTCTGCTGTTACTGGTCCGATCTGGCCAGTTTTCAAACTTGTCCGAGCTTTCATTGACATTAACAATTTGGTAAAATTTGGGAAAGATCGGATAAAGAATGAAGGCCCTATCGTCTTAACGAGACAAAATATAGCATTTTTACCTAAATCAAGGGCCATAACTCCGCTGTTACTGGTCCGATCTGGCTGGTTTTCAATCTTGTCCGAGCTTTCATTGATATTAACAATCTGGTAAAGTTTAGTAATGATCGGATGAAAAATGAAGGCCCTATCATGTTAACGAGGCAAAATATAGCGCTTTTAACTAAATCAAGGGCCATAACTCTGCTGTTACTGGTCCAATCTGGCTGGTTTTCGAACTTGTCCGTGCTTTCATTGATATTACCAATCTGGTAAAGTTTGATAAAGATCAGATGAAAAATGAATGCCCTATCATCTTAACGAGACAAAATATACCAAAATAGCATTTTTTACTAAATCAAGGGCCATAAACTCCGCTGTTACTGGTCCGATCTGGCTGGTTTTCGAACTTGTCCAAGCTTTCATTGATATTAACAACCTGTTAAAGTTTGGTAAAGATCGGATGAATAATGAAGGCCCTATCGTCTTAACGAACAAAATATAGCAATATAGCATATTTAACTAAATCAAGGGCCATAACTCCGCTGTTACTGGTCCGATCTGGCTGGTTTTCGAACTTATCCGAGCCTTTATTGATATTAACAACCTGTTAAAGTTTGGTAAAGATCGGATGAGAAATGAAGGCCCTATCGTCTTAACGAGACAAAAGTTAACAGACGACGGACGGACGGACGGACGACGGACGACGGACAACTCGCCATCCCATAAGCTCTGCTGGCCCTTGGCCAGTAGAGCTAAAAAATGAAACAACTATACTCAGTTGCAAAAGAAACTGGACACTTTGAAAAGGTTTACTTTACACCCTACCCTCTTTATCAAGCGACAGTCCCTTAATGATTCAAACTTTTGGCAACTTGATATTGGCAATGGAATGATAAAAACTTTGGTATCAAACATGGCATATTCCTTTTGGAATTTGTGAATTTAATTCTGAAAAAAACTTTATACAATTGAATCTAAACAAAACTGAAAGTCCACTTTCTTTTGCAACCGAGTATATATTTTTAAGAAAGGTAAGCAACGTAAAATACAATTTTATAGTATGAACTAGCCGTCTATACCAATCAGCTGTATGAATCTGAAGAGAGTCACCAGAACCACAGTTCACCGCGGCATATCGTGGTTCACCGCGGCATTTTGCACACACTTTGATTAGACTGGCTGGCCCCATCTTATGCTCAAGCTGAACTCACATATTTATTTCAGCTATTACTTCTGACAATGACTGTTTTTCTTCCCGAAACTTTCAGGACAGTTGTAATTTATGATTTAATATGTATTTATGTAAAGTTACAGGTCATGCCATGATTTTCAAATTGTTGTAGCTGAACTTGAGTAACATTTCGAGAATACGGGGCCAATTCACCGCGGTATTTTGGTTTTGGTTTGGTTATAATTGGAAGATACTATTTGAAAGCGTTACTGTGCCGCACACTGATAACAAGACACATTTTCTTCAAACGGTCCGACAGTAAAGCGAACAAGGAAGGGTCAATTAAGAGAAAAAGTATGTTACTTTTAGATGAGAAACCAACCGAATGAAATCGTAAACACTTAAAGAAACTAACCCGTCAAATAACGGCACAGTTTCACTACAAAACCGTTTATCAAAACACTATTCAGATCATATAATAATGTGTTTGTGCCAATTAAATTATAGGATTTTTCACGGCCTGCCTGGTTAAAGCCGTTGATATTGTGTCTATAGAGTTTGTATTCTATAGTCCGTGTATATGTATATATATATATATATATATATATATGTAGTCCGTGTATATGTGTATATATATGTAGTCCGTGTATATGTATATATATATATGTAGACCGTGTATATATATATGTATATATGTATATGTAGTCCGTGTATATGTATATATATATATATGTATATGTAGTCCGTGTATATTTTTATATATATATATATATATATATATATATATATATAGTCCGTGTATATGTATATATATATGTATATGTAGTCCGTGTATATGTATATATATATATATATATGTAGTCCGTGTATATGTATATATATTGCTGTTGTTTGCGGGATAGCTACTTTAATCATTGAAAAACAGTGGTAAATTATGCTATTTTGTTTATGATGTAGATGCATATTTCACTTTATTTAATATATGTATTATGTATACTTAAACAACTCATTTAAGAAACAATTTCCCCACATAATCGTTCAAAGTCGGCCTATCCCGTCATTTTTTTAGCGAATGTGTGGTTTCCGTGAGATTGAGACTGGAATCCGACCGTTTTAATAATGGGGAGATGCAGTATATTCGGCATAAATTGTGTGTATACCATTTGACTGGGAAGATGTTTATTTTAACAAATATTGTAACTATTGCGTGCAACATGGAACATCGCCGTTTAATCGTGGGCAGTTATGAAAACTAGTACAGAGACGGCTGCCATACGAACGCTACGTCAATTTCACAAATATTGCAACTACATGAAACTGTCGTTTACCCATTGCATGGGCAGGTACATGGAGTATTTACAACTAAATTTGCGGTTCTATGTCTGTTCTGCATATGTTTATCTCGATGTAAATGGACGGTGGATCTGGAATGTGGCGCCATAAGAACTGTTTGTGTTGGTATACGGAATATTAAAATTTTGCTATATTATTTAGCTACTTTTGACCCTGACTTTATAGTACTCTGACTATGTAAATGACTAAACATATATGGAACGTTGGATGAAAATATTATTATTTTTAAATATGCATGTGCATGTACGTTTATATATCAGAACGTACGTGGTTATTGTCTCTCAACTGTATGGGAAGTCTTCAGTAGAAGAGTACCTTTCTGAAACGAGTATTATATAATATTTAAACGTTGTCCATTAAATTATATTTTCGATCATGCAAATTCAAGTTACCATATGTTTGTTACATCTGATAAAAATAAATGTGAACTGGTTACCTTTGTGTGCGTTATTCTGTAAGTTGAATTGGCCCAATTTATATTTACGAATCAACGAACACATAATTGACAAAGGAATACAAGACAGGGCTTTATATGACTTTAATTATCATCCCAGCATATGCGTATCGATTGAGGAGAACTAAGTACTTATTAGTTGTTTAATTATCATCCCAGACAAGACACATGCCACAGAGAACTGACAAAGAAATACAAGACACACGCCACAAAAAATTGACAAAGGAATAAAAGACATACGCCACAGAGAATTGACAAAGGAATACAAGACAAACGTCACATAAAACTGACAAAGGAATACAAGATAATCGTCACAGAGAATTGAAAATTAAAGGAATACAAGACAAACGTCACAGAGAATTTACAAAGGAATTGAAGACACTCGTCATAGAGAATTGACAAAGGAATACAAGACAATCGTCACAGAGAATTGACAAAGGAATACAAGACAATCGCCACAGAGAATTGACAAAAGAATACAAGACAATCGTCACATAGAATTGACAAAGGAATAAAATAAAAACATCACAGAGAATTGACAAAGGACTACAATACAACCGACAATTATAATTGACAACGGAATAAAAGACAAATGTCACAGAGAATTGACAAAGAAATACAAGACAATCGTTATAGAGAATTGGCAAAGGAATAAATAAAAACGTCACAGAGAATTGCTATAGAGAATTGGCAAAGGAATAAATAAAAACGTCACAGAGAATTGACAAAGGAATACAATACAACCGACAATTATAATTGACAACGGAATGAAAGACAAATGTCACAGAGAATTGACAAAGAAATATAAGACAATCGTTATAGAGAATTGACAAAGGAATTGAATTGAATGTTGTTTAACGGCTCATCAACACAGTATATGTTATTTAGAGCCGCCCCAGAGAGAGGGGTAGGATACATAGGAATCCGGGAACAGTACCCTACTATTATTATCGATTAGATTCCTGGATCTTTAATGTGCTCGGAGGATATACATGCGAACGCCTGGTTTACGTCCCCATCCGACGGACGAGGCTAAGGGAAAGTGTCTTGCCCAAGAACCCACAATTGACAAAGGAATAAAAGACAAATGTCACAGAGAATTGAAAAATTAACAAGAGATGTTTGTAAAACATATATGGCCCCACTCCCCACTTCCCTCTCCCCCTCCCATATGTCAAAATTATTCAATAGTTTGAGTTTAAAGAGTGAAAATAAATCATAAATGTATTTTTTTAAATTAGAACCAAATCAATAAAGGGAGGTAATTTAAACAAGAGGTCAATGACCTTGAAGCTCTACTGATAGATTTTGATAGCCAGGTCAGCATTCCTGTGAGGTTTCATAAAAAGTAGTTTCAGAGGAGTAGACGCTACAAGTTGAAGTTTTTACTATATAACTCTAGGTAAACAAAGATGGCCACTGGCAGCCATGTTTAATGTCAAATCAAAATAATTTTCGACAAGGATCAACATCTTGTCATGCTGATCATTTCAGAAAAAGTCCCATATCAATTTCACTTACAGTTTTCAAGAAGTAGTCGCTACAAACTTGTTTTAAAAAATCTATGTTTAGCCGTGGTGGCCATCTTAAATTTCCGGCCGACCTGAAATTGTGCTAGGATCAACTAGACATCAAGAGCAACATTCCTGTTAAGTTTTATGAAAATCCGTCTAGAAGTTTCAGAGGAGTAGTCACTACAAATTTTACTATATAAACTCTATGTAAACAAAGATGGTCACTGGTGCCCAGGTTTAATTTTGATTCCAAATAATTTTCGACAAGGATCAACATCATGTCATGCTGATCATTTTAGAAAAAGTCCCATATCAATATTACTCACAGTTTTCAAGAAGTAGTCGCTACAAACTGTTTTTAAACAAGAGGTCAATGACCTTGAAGCTCTACTGATTGATTTTGATTTCAGGAAGTAGTCGCTACAAACTGTTTTTTTGAAAATCTATTTTTAGCTGTGGTGGCCATCTTGAATTTCCGGCCGACCTGAAATTTTGCCAGGATCAATTAGACATCAAGAGCAACATTCCTGTGAAGTTTCATGAAAATCCGTCAAGTAGTTTCAGAGGAGTAGTCGCTACAAGTTTTCATTATATAACTCATTGTAAACAAAGATGGCCACTGACAGCCATGTTTAACATTGAATCAAAATAATGTTCGACTCGGATAACCATCATGTCATGCTGATCATTTTAGAAAAAGTCCCATATCAATATCTCTTATAGTTTTCAAGAAGTAGTCGCTACAAACTTATTTTTTAAAAATCTATTTTTAGCCATGGCGGCCATCTCGAATTTCCGGCCGACCTGAAATTTTGCTAAGATCAATTAGACATCAAGAGCAACATTCGTGTGAAGTTTCATGAAAATCCTTCAAGTAGTTTCAAAGAGTAATCGCTACAAGTTATCATTATATAACTCTATGTAAACAAACATGGCCACTGGCAGCCATGTATAACGTCGAATCAAAATAATGTTCGACTTGAATAACCATCATGTCATGCTGATCATTTTAGAAAAAGTCCCATATCAATAACACTTATAGTTTTCAAGAAGTAGTCGCTACAAACTTGTCTTTTGAAAATCTATTTTTAGCCATGGCGGCCATCTTGAATTTCCGGCCGACCTGAAATTTTGCAAGGATCAATTAGACATCAAGAGCAACATTCGTGTGAAGTTTCATGAAAATCCGTCAAGTATTTTCAGAGGAGTAGTCGCTACAAGTTTTCATTATATAACTCTATGTAAACAAAGATGGCCACTGGCGGCCATGTTTAACGTCGAATAAAAATAATGTTCGACTCGGATAACCATCATGTCATGCTGATAAATTTAGAAAAAGTCCCATATCAATATCTCTTATAGTTTTCAAGAAGTAGTCGCTACAAACTTATTTTTTAAAAATCTATTTTTAGCCGTGGCGACCATCTTGAATTTCCGGCCGACCTGAAATTTTGCTAGGATCAATTAGACATCAAGAGCAACATTCCTGTGAAGATTCATGAAAATCCGTCAAGTAGTTTCAGAGGAGTAGTCGCTACAAGTTTTCATTATATAACTCTATGTAAACAAAGATGGCGGCTGGCAGCCATGTTTAACGTCGAATCAATACAATTTTCAACAAGGACCAACATCATGTCATGCTGATCATTTTAGAAAAAGTCCCATATCAATATCTCTTATAGTTTTCAAGAAGTAGTCGCTACAAACTTATTTTTTAAAAACCTATTTTTAGATTTGGCGGCCATCTTGGATTTCACATCTACATGAATTTTTGCTAGGATCAACTAGACTTCATGGGCAACATTTCGGTAAAGTTTCATGAAAATCCATTCAATAGTTTCAGAGGAGTAGTCGCTACAAAAAAAAGTTAACGGACGGACAGACGGACGGACGGACGCCGGACGCCGCACCACGGCATAAGCTCTGCTGATCTCTGATCAGTAGAGCTAAAAATCTGTTTTTTGCCATGGCGGCCATCTTCAAATTCAAGTAGTCGCTACAAACTTTTTTTTAAAAAATCTGTTTTTACCCATGGCGGCCATCTTCAAATTCCGGCCGACCTAAAAACATTCTGGGATCAATTAGACATCAAGAGCAACATTCCTGTGAAGTTTCATAAAAATGTGTAGAGTAGTTTCAGAGGAGTAGTCGCTACAAGTTTTTAGTATATAAATCTATGTAAACAAAGATGGCCCCATGTTTAAAGTCGCATCGAAATAAATTTCGACAAGGATCAACATCATGTCATGCTGATCATTTTAGAAAATGTCCCATATCAATATCACTTACAGTTTTCAAGAAGTAGTCGCTACAAATTTATTTATTTTAAATCCATTTTTAGCCATGGCGGCCATTTTGAATTTCCGGCCAGCCTGAACATTTTCTAGCATCAACTAGACATCAAGAGCAACACTCCTGTGAATTTTCATGAACATCCGTCAAGTAGTTTCAGAGGAATAGTCGCTACAAGTTTTTACTATATAACTCTATGTAAACAAAGATGGCCACTGGCAGCCATGTTTAACGTCAAATCAAAATAATGTTCGACTCAGATCAACATGATGTCATGCTGATCATTTTAGAAAAAGTCCATTATCAATATCACTTATAGTTTTCAAGAAGTAGTCGCTACAAACTTATTTTTTAAGAATCTATTTTTAGATGTGGCAGCCATCTTGAATTTCTGGTCGATCTGAAATTTTGCTAGGTTTAATTACACATCAAGAGCAATATTCTTGTAAAGTTTCATGAAAATCCGCCAAGTAGTTTCAGAGTAGTAGTCGCTAAAAGTTTTTACTATATAACTCTATGTAAACAAAGATGACGGCTGGCAGCCATGTTTAACGTCGAATCCAAACGATTTTTGACAAGGACCAACATCATGTTATGTTGATCATTTTAGAAAAAAGTCCCATATCATTACCACTTACAGTTTTCAAGAAGTAGTCGCTTCAAACTTATTTTTTAAGAATCTATTTTTAGCTGTGGCAGCCATCTTGAATTTCTGATCGATCTTAAATTTTGCTAGGATCAATTACACATCAAGAGCAACATTCTTGTAAAGTTTCATGAAAATCCGCCAAGTAGTTTCAGAGGAGTAGACACTACAAGTTGAAATGTTTACTATATAACTCTAGGTAAACAAAGATGGCCACTGGCAGCCATGTTTAATGTCAAATCAAAATAATTTTCGACAAGGATCAACATCTTCTCATGCTGATCATTTCAGAAAAAGTCCCATATCAATATCACTTACAGTTTTCAAGAAGTAGTCGCTACAAACTTGTTTTTAAAAATCTATGTTTAGCCGTGGTGGCCATCTTGAATTTCCGGCCGACCTGAAATTGTGCTAGGATCAACTAGACATCAAGAGCAACACTCCTGTTAAGTTTTATGAAAATCCGTCTAGTAGTTTCAGAGGAGTAGTCACTACAAATTTTTCTATACAAACTCTATGTAAACAAAGATGGTCACTGGTGCCCAGGTTTAATTTTGATTCCAAATAATTTTCGACAAAGATCAACATCATGTCATGCTGATCATTTTAGAAAAAGTCCCAGATCAATATCACTCACAGTTTTCAAGAAGTAGTCGCTACAAACTTTTTTTTAACAATCTGTTTTTAGCCATGGCGGCCATCTTTAAATTCCGGCCGACCTAAAAACATTCTGGGATCAATAAGACATCAAGAGCAACATTCCTGTGAAGTTTCATAAAAATGTGTCAAGTAGTTTCAGAGGAGTAGTCGCTACAAGTTTTTAGTATATAAATCTATGTAAACAAAGATGGCCCCATGTTTAAAGTCGCATCGAAATAAATTTCGACAAGGATCAACATCATGTCATGCTGATCATTCTAGAAAATGTCCCATATCAATATCACTTACAGTTTTCAAGAAGTAGTCCCTACAAATTTATTTATTTTAAATCTATTTTTAGCTGTGGTGGCCATTCTGAATTTCCGGCCAGCCTGAACATTTTCTAGGATCAACTAGACATCAAGAGCAACATTCCTGTGAAGTTTCATGAAAATCCGTCAAGTAGTTTCAGAGGAGTAGTCGCTACAAGTTTTTACTATATAACTCTATGTAAACAAAGATGGCCACTGGCAGCCATGTTAAACGTCGAATCAAAATAATGTTCGACTCAGATCAACATCATGTCATGCTGATCATTTTTAGAAAAAGTCCCATATCAATACCACTTACAGTTTTCAAGAAGTAGTTGCTACAAATTTATTTTTTAAGAATCTATTTTTAGATGTGGCAGCCATCTTGAATTTCTGGTCGATCTGAAATTTTGCTAGGATTAATTACACATCAAGAGCAATATTCTTGTAAAGTTTCATGAAAATCCGACAAGTAGTTTCAGAGGAGTAGTCGATAAAAGTTTTTACTATATAACTCTATGTAAACAAAGATGACGGCTGGCAGCCATGTTTAACGTCGAATCAAAACGATTTTTGACAAGGACCAACATCATGTTATGTTGATCATTTTAGAAAAAAGTCCCATATCAATACCACTTACAGTTTTCAAGAAGTAGTCGCTACAAACTTATTTTTTAAGAATCTATTTTTAGCTGTGGCAGCCATCTTGAATTTCTGGTCGATCTGAAATTTTGCTAGGATCAATTACACATCAAGAGCAACATTCTTGTAAAGTTTCATGAAAATCCGCCTAGTAGTTTCAGAGGAGTAGTCGCTATAAGTTTTTACTATGTAACTCTATTTAAACAAAGATGGCCGCTGGCAGCCATTTTTAACGTCGAATCAAATCGATTTTTGACAAGGGCCAACATCATGTCATGCTGATCATTTTAGGAAAAGTCCCATATCAATATCACTTATGGTTTTCAAGAAGTAGTCGCTACAAACTTGTATTTTAAAAATCTATTTTTAGCTTTGGCGGCCATCTTGGATTTCACATCAACATGATTTTTTGCTAGGATCAACTAGACTTCATGGGCAACATTTCTGTCAAGATTCATGAAAATCCATTCAGTAAAACTTGTGTGTCTGTTTTTTGTGTGTACGTTCGTACCCTGTGTGACTGTTTTTTACATCTTGTGTGTCATTTTTACCATTTGGACACATTTTAGTCACACAAGCTCCCCTCCCCTTGTGTGACTGCAATTTTTTTATTGCTTTAAATGAAGAAATAGACTATTTCCTGCGCATAGAGACATACTTGCTTGTGTGTCAGTCACACAAGAAAAAAATGTCACACAAGTATACATTATACACAAAAAACAAGAGGTCAATGACCTTGAAGCTCTACTGATAGGTTTTTGATAGCTCGATCAGCATTCCTGTGAAGTTTCATGAAAATCCGTCAAGTAGTTTCATAGTAGTCGCTACAATTTTTCATTATATAACTCTATGTAAACAAAGATCCTTGAAACTCTACTGATAGGTTTTTGATAGCTCGATCAGCATTCCTGTGAAAAATCTATAAAATCTTTATAACTCTATGTAAACAAAAATGGCCTTCACATGGATTACACATCAACATGAATTTTTGCTAGGATCAACTAGACTTTATGGGCAACATTTCTGTAAAGTTTCATGAAAATCCATTCAGTAGTTTCAGAGGAGTAGTCGCTACAAAAAAAAGTTTAAGGACAGACAGACGGATGGAAGGATGTTGCACCACAGCATAAGCTCTGCTGATCTCTGATCAGTAGAGCTAAAGACAGACAAGGCGCTCCTGTAAACTCGGACGGACAGACAGACAGACGGATTGTATTGTCTTCTGTTTCTTTTGAGTTATTGCGCTAATCAACGAAGGTTAACGGACCAATGGACAGACAACTCTATATCATTCATACCACCTAATTTACAAAATGGCATATTAAACAGCAAGACAGTACAATAGCGCAATTTTATAATTTAATTAATTTTCATTTTGTATGTGTTTTTTTTACACAAACATGAAGAACATACCACAGAAAACAAACAATTTACACGAAAGCAATTACAAATGATACTTCATGGTGCTGCTTAGCTATCCTTAATACTTCATGGTGCTGCTTAGCCATCCTTAATACTTCATGGTGCTGCTTAGCCATCCTTAATACTTCATGGTGCTGCTTAGCCATCCTTAATGACGTGTTTTATTTAGCTGTTACATTCTTATATATTTCATCGCAAACATTTACTATGTATGTTACAATAAAATCAACAATTCTGTTTTGTGTCTTAATACATATGAGTATATTTTAACTATCTTATCCTGAGGAAATGATCAAATATATTTTATTTCATAATTTTTTACCAAAACCATTGATTTTGACAAATGAAGAACATAACGCTACAGAACATAACGCTACATGTTCAGAACACTAGCTAAATAAAACATTTCATTTAACAGCTGTTGCAGTATAAGGATGTTATCCTTTGAAGTATCATCACAATCGCATTTCACATATCCAATATACTTGACGAAACTATGTTATTTACATATGTAACATATGCATCATATGTTAACATACACATGTGTTACAGAGTCAATGTCAAAAACATGCTGAACAAATATTAACATAATCCAAAAACAATAACAAAATGAACACATACACTTCTCAAAACAGCTAACTACACCGCTACGTTTTGGGTTATATATATCGATGGGTTGAATGTTTTTCAATAAAATAAAAAGGAAATACCAATTCAATCATTTTTACATCATTTCATTTTATTTTTTTCATGGGCAATGCTAGAACTAAACCACAATAAGCAATTACAAACGACCCATGTAAACACTAAAGTCACACTTTTCATTTCTTGTTCATAAAAGTGTGACTTTAGTGTTTACATGGGTCGTTTGTAATTGCTTATTGTGGTTTAGTTCTAGCATTGCCCATGAAAAAAATAAAATGAAATGATGTAAAAATGATTGAATTGGTATTTCCTTTTTATTTTATTGAAAAACATTCAACCCATCGATATATATAACCCAAAACGTGAGCGGTGTAGTTAGCAGTTTTGAGAAGTGTATATGCCACAAATATAACAGGTTTCCGTCGTACCTTGCAGAAACAACAGCCTCCAGGACTGATATTCATCATTTACAACAATTCAGCTTATAAACAATATACCAAGCAAGATAGACGCATACAAATAAACATGACATTAGTATAAAAATATTATAATATGTTTTGTTTGTATGGTGTTTTACGTCATTTTCAACACATTTAAGGTTATATATGACGGTCGATTTTTTTGTGGTGGAGGCAGACCACCCACTTTTCCTAGGTAGGATCAGTACTGTACACCTCCCGCCATCCGTAAGAATCAACACTTCCTCACTTACAAGTCGAACTCCCAGTGGGATTCAAACCCCAAGCGGTGAGAGGCGAAGGTTTATGTAACTTGAGTAACTTGGATAATTTATTCTTTTTGAAACAACATTAAAAAACATATATTCCGCTTTCTAACGCACACAAGGAATGTCCTGCATTCTGATTGGCCGTGTCATTAAACTGTGTGACTATACATATGTATATACCATCGCAGATTTAACAAGGTTTAGACACAACTGACGGATATAACTAACATTCATTGAAATACGTCATGGTAATGTATAAGCAAACCGACGTCAAATAAATCAAGAGGGCGGCGTGATTGGAATGATGTTCGACTGATAATTTTGATCATCTGAACAGTTTTAAATGCATTCCCTGGGTAAAGTGCGTTAGAATGTCGTGTTTAATGGTTTAAAATGTTAACAGTTTCGCTATCGTGTCACCATTAAACAACATTTGCGACCATTAAACGGTCAGATATGCCGTCTCCAAATTCGAAGCATTGGCTATTTACCCTACATTTTTACCCTTAGCAGTGTCAAATGTTTGCTTCATTTGATCTTGGTGCTGTTATTATAATTACTTGTAAAATATCAACAGCTGTATAACATTGACAGTTACAGATAAACATTACCATTAACCATTGACAGCGGAACAACAAAAACTAGTTACAACAGTGACAACCAAAGTAAGTGACCATGATAATGAGATAACAGTGACAACCAAAGTAAGTGACCATGATAATGAGATAACAGTGACAACCAAAGTAAGTGACCATGATAATGAGATAACAGTGACAACCAAAGTAACTGACCATGATAATGAGTACAATATGATACTGATAACAATGAGTGATAACATGAATGCCAGTACTGGTATGAGATGCATACATTAATATTTCAATGTAAACAGTTATAATACAAGCCTTCTCTGTCATGAATGACTTTCTTCAAAAACAAGAACTTTCATTGCTTATTAGGATCAGAGGAACTCCTATGGTAACAAGGGTGTTCCATGGAACACTTATGTCGCCTGCCATCTGCTCTGCTTCTTTCAGCAAGGACATTCTAACTATAAATTCTGAAGACACGAAGTGCAATCATCCTTCATGAATTACGGAGCAGAATTCTTAAACGTTTTTAAATGGTTAGTGTTTTTTTTGATAGAACTGAAGTTTTATGACCATAGGTCAATATTTTGCCAAGTTACATGAGTCAGGTTAGGTTGCAGGTTAATGTTTTATAAAAAAGGGGCATAATTCTGTCGAAATGAGTCAGAGTTAATGGCCATGTGTAACGACATTCCTTGAGGTGAGATAAACTTGTGTGTAAAGTTTTATGAACATAGGTCAAACACTTGTTTAAGTTATGGCCAAGATTAGGTTACTGGTTAAAGTTGGAAAGGAGAAGAGCTATGCAGGCAACACAAAAAGCCGTAACTACTAAAGAGGCAGCCATGCACTTTCAACGGGTGTCAACAGTGTTGGGTCGTATTTTGAATATATTTTTTATTAATTATCTATCAATGTCTAAAGTACCAAGTTATAATAATGAAACTGCACCTTTATCGACTGTAGCCCCCAAAAATTCAACACTCAAAAAGGATATCATTTGATTTTATTATGCGCCATATTTGTCATTTTGATATACTATCGTTAAAATGTAAAGTCATACAAGGCAGGAAGGAATACAAATTTCCCTCACCACCACCACCCCATAAAGAAACTGAATGTCAGCTAACAATATGGGAATGAATTGAAATATGTTTTATCGCACGACAACATGGAGTAGTTGACAAGTGCAACGAAATTCTCTCACAGCATAATTATGATTTTAAATTTAAAGATAGTGGCAACAAATTAAATAAATAGTCGTCATTTTTAAATTATCCAATTCTGGATGGCAAAATATATAATCGCATCAATCATCTCATGTTTTATACTTGCCTGAAATGGCGGACTGTTACAATTACAGTAAAGTAAATGTTGAATTGGTAACACATTGAAACTCGCATTAGACACTTAAAATGTTAATTTAATGCATACATAAGTGTATGTATGTATGTGTGTATAATTTATGTTAATTGTGCCTCCAGACGAGTGTGTTATGATGTAGAGATACAGTTTATCAATGTGTGTTGCAGCTACTCTTTTAGGAAGTGAATGCATACGTTTGATTTCTGTGTCTCTCATCATAGCTAGGCGCCCTGCCGTAGTTCGTCCGAAGGTTGTCTGTCCTTGGTTGTTCGCAAATATCAAATATTTCTCCCTATATATAATTCTGCTTTGTGAACGTGAATCTCTTATGAGATCCCAAATTTCGAAAGTTGCCGTAGTGAGTTCAAATTATCTCCCTGCAACATATTTACTGAATTCACAGTATCCCCAAGATCCGGCACCTTTCTCTGTCACTGTCTTAATATAGCTGTGGATGGTTGAAAGCTTAAATGTGGCCCACTCATATGAGCTATAATTGTATAAATGTATGCGTATATATGTTAATTGTGCCTCCAGATGAGTGTGTTCCAGATGAGTGTGTTATGATGTAGGATGAGCCTGGCATGTTCATTCCTATTAGGTGCCATATATATGGCACCTTATAGGAACATGCCAGGCTCATCCTCCATGTACATCGAGATAAAATATGGAGAACGGGCCTAGAACCGTCTCACCCTGAACTGCAGAGTTGCTGCAAGTTCTATTGTAGACACTCCATTTATGCTGGAGCCACGTTATTGTTTTTCTGCCACTGCTCTAGTGATATGAGCGAGATGGCACCTGAAACAATGCAGGGGTCATGATGAAGACCTTGAATGAGCATGAACAAAGAGGGTAGCTCCTCAAGGGTGAGGAGAAATCTACCTTTTTTCTTATAAGAGTTCTGACTGTATACAGCCACATGAAATATTAAAATTGTAAACATGAGGAACAAGACCTCTATGTGCTCACATGTACAAGAAACAACAGCAATTCCAATGTTACTCTATGTTAAACTGTGATCATGGGTCGGGCTATCTTTTTACCCCAGGACCACCATTTGAACAAACTAGGTAGAGGACCATAATCTTGTGGTACATGCAACGTAAGAGATCTCTAGCTCTTGTAGTTTCACGAAAGAAGATTTTTCAGTGTAACTCTACATGTCAGAGAGGGCCAGATTAATAGAATAAAAGATTAGTATAATAATCAATTTCAGTAATGCATAAATAGTACATGTGTGTTAGTTAATTTCTCATCATATATACATCATTTCAAACTTCATAATAATAATAACAATTTACAGAGTTATAAAAGAAAATGAGCAAAAGTTATTATCAACAACATAGGATGTTCCATATATTAAGTCAATAATTTTGAATCAGTGGCTATTCTATACTTTTGACGTAATTTTATTAATTTATTAAAATAAAACAAAAGGCCATGAGGGTATCTACAGGCTAAAGAGGTCATGACTATTTGAGCAAAATAAATAAGTGAAAATAAATAAATAATTAAAATAACCAATGAAACAAGTTTCAGAAAGAAAAAAAATCCCGATTGGAAGATTTTTTTATGAGAAAACGAAACAATTGGGCCATTGGTTCATGAGAAGTTATTTTAAAAAAAAATCTATTTTTATTAACAGCTGCCATATTTATTGCCAGGTATGGACAAATTACATAAATCCAAGAAAGGGTTATGAGATGATTTTTTTTTGTCAAGTTTCAAAACAATTGTGTCATTCATTGGTTTATGAGTAGAATTTGTTTAAAGATTGTTCTATTTTTAGTAACAGCGGCCACACTTGTACACAAGTCAAGATAGTTTGTATAAAAATCTGAGAGAGGATCATGCAAGGATGCTTCCTGTGAACTTTTGTCAAATTCTACCCAGCAGTTTATGAGAAGAAGTTGTTTAAAGATTTTTTCTACATTTAGTAATGGCAGCCATATCTGCTAACGGATCGGTCAAGCCCTTAGGCCAGTACAGCTAACAACTCTCAATTCCAAAACATTGCAGGTTGCAATGACATTTTGTCTAGTAAACCTTACTTCTTTGATAAATATGTATATGTAATTAAAACACGCAATCTTTCTGTGCATACTAATGCCCCAGCTGTAACTATCAGCTGAACTAAGCAGTGATCTGGCTGTGTAGCATGGACTACAAGGAACAATATCTCCTGTAGCCATGGGGTATCAGGTTCACAGTGACGATTATCTGAACCTAGAGATAGCAAGAATAGGTCAAAGGACGGAAATTGTTTTTGTAAATGTTGTTTTCGATGATAAAAAAGTGGGACAAGTATTACAAATGGAAACTCAGTAATACCCACTGACAAACGCTGGACATGATACAACAATGACCTTTGAACAAGAAAAAGAAATTGTCGACTATATAGAGGTTACAAACACAATTGGGTATGGTTGTTCAAAAGAACAAAGTCTTACATTAATAAAGAAAATTGGAGTAGCAGGAAAAAATCCAAAAAAAATCAAAGATAAGCCAGGGGATGACTGGTGGCTGGGCTTAAGAAAAAGATGGCTGCAAGTGCGCTTATGCATCCCATGAGATAGAGCTATCTCCCTGAAGCCTAATATTGTTGAGAATTATTTTGCGTTACAATACAATATTTTCGCATCAACTGCTAAATAAGACAGAGATTATTTACAATGCTAACGAAATGGCCATGCATTTAGACCACAAACCAACCAAAATAGCAAAATTAGCCTAGACGCCCATACCCAGATACCTGGGAACAAATCTAACTTAAAAAAAAACAACATACGATCACATTTAAATTGCAAACACAGTTTTAAACAATTATGATATACATTTTGTGGAATTATTTGTTTTAAGGTAATACTCTACTGCAATAGAAATATATAGGCTTAAAATTGTAAAATAGCATGCACCTGATTCAAAATGTAATTTAAAACGAACCGCATGAAATTGTTCTTGAATGTATACGTTGGAAATAACAGTTTCACATAATTAAATCACACATTTTTTATGATAATCACTTCTGCTGAAAAATAGCATCTTAAACAAAATTGTTACGTTATAAGTTAAACACCTCTCGTACTGGTGTCGAGTGAGGCTGGAAGTAACACAGCACCATGGCCCCCACCACAGTAAATGCCACAGTTGTGTGTGCTACATCACCAGCTGAAGTAACACAGCACCATGGCCCCCCACCACAGTAAATGCCACAGTTGTGTGTGCTACATCACCAGCTGAAGTAACACAGCACCATGGCCCCCCCCCCCCCCCCCCCCCACCACAGTAAATGCCACAGTTGTGTGTGCTACATCACCAGCTGAAATAACACAGCACCATGGCCCCCCACCACAGTAAATGCCACAGTTGTGTGTGCTACATCACCAGCTGAAGTAACACAGCACCATGGCCCCCACCACAGTAAATGCCACAGTTGTGTGTGCTACATCACCAGCTGAAGTAACACAACACCATGACCCCCACCACAGTAAATGTCACAGTTGTGTGTGCTACATCACCAGCTGAAATAACACAGCACCATGGCCCCCCACCACAGTAAATGCCACAGTTGTGTGTGCTACATCTCCAGCTGAAGAAATATGTATGCTGATGGATAAAGCTGTTGCGGATTAACATATTCAGAATTGCAACGATTCAGAGATCCCAGACAATTCTGAAACGTCTAATCTGCCAGAGCAACGTCCATCATCTACAGTGTTAAACACTTCGCTAGAAGAACTGTTAGAAAAATGTAAAGCATGTGTTAGCACGAAGGAAAGTAAGAGGCTAGAGAATGCGTGTGAACTTACTGCCACGGAGAGGTTTCAAGCGGAAGAGATGGAAGAGAAAACGGAGAAAGAAATGCTGGAAAAGAAAGAACATCAAAAAAGGTAAAGACTGAGTAAAAAAGAGAAACTGATGATGGTAAGTCACATACCGAAAAGATGCAACAATGATGTTGTATTTCAATTCCTTGCTAGTGACAAGATTGATCTTCTGGCAGTTTGAGTCTACCAGAAACATAAATTCACCTATTAAATGATATAAACTCAGTATCCCGATACAACAACTTTTCGTACACAACCTGAATTCGAACACTTCAAAATAAGCAGCGGATAGAATTCGTGCCCCCATACAATCACCTGTTATTTTGACAAGATACTCATGCAGAAATGTCAACATGACAATAAAAACAACAAGAGGTCAATGACCTTGAAGCTCTACTGATTGATTTTGATTTCAGGAAGTAGTCGCTACAGACTTGTTTTTTGAAAAATTATATTTAGCCGTGGCGGCCATCTTGAATTTCCGGCCGACCTGAAATTTTGCTAGGATCAATTAGACATCAAGAGCAATATTCCTGTGAAGTTTCATAAAAATCCGTCAAGTAGTTTCACAGGAATAGTCGCTACAAGTTTTCATTATATAACTATATGTAAACAAAGATGGCCGCTGACAACCATGTTTAACTTCGAATCAAAATATTGTTTGACTCTGATAACCATCATGTCATGCTGATCATTTTACAAAAAGTCCCATATCAATATCACTTATAGTTTTCAAGACGTAGTCGCTACAAACTTCTTTTTTAAAAATATATTTTTAGCTGTGGCGGCCATCTTTAATTTCTGGCCGATCTGAAATTCCGCTAGGATCAATTAGACATTAAGAGCAATATTCCTGTAAAGTTTCATGAAAATCCGTCAAGTAGTTTCAGAGGAGTAGTCGCTACAAGTTTTCATTATATAACTCTATGTAAACAAAGATGGCCGCTGGCAGCCATGTTTAACGTCGAATCAAAACGATTTTCGACAAGGACCAACATCATGTCATGCTGATCATTTTAGAAAAAGTCCCATATCAATATCACTTACAGTTTTCATGAAGAAGTCGCTACAAACTTGTTTTTTAAAAACCTATTTTTAGATCTGGCGGCCATCTTGGATTTCACATCAACATGAATTTTTGCTAGGATCAACTAGACTTCATGGGCAACATTTCTGTAAAGTTTCATGAAAATCCATTCAGTAGTTTCAGAGGAGGTCGCTACAAAAAAAAGTTTACAGACAGACGGACAGACAGACGGACGACGGACTCCGCACCACGGCATAAGCTCTGCTGATCTCTGATCAGTAGAGCTAAAAATGGAGATTTCACTATTCCATAATATTCCTTTCCTTAAAACTAAATTAAAACCATTTTTTGATTGATTACAATTTAAACTTCTTCTGCACAATTGCCGACGTCATTTCATGATCGACATTCCCTCCAAACAATCAAAAGTATACTGAATTGAATTGAATTGGGGTTTTAAGGCGCACCAACACATGAAAGGTTATATGGCGCCTAACAGGAATGAACATGCCAGGCTCATCCTCCATGTACATCAGATAAAATATGGAGAATGGGCCTAGAACCTTCTCACCTGCAGAACTGCACAGTTGCTGTAAATTCTATTGTAGACACTCCATTTACGCTGGAGCCACGTTTATTGTTTTTCTGCCACTGCTCTAGTGATGTGAGCGAGATCGCACCTGAAACAATGCAGGGGTCATGATAAAAACAGTCACTTTAAAAAATTACCCTCTTTTATGTAATTTTACTGAAAATGTTTTAAAACAATCGGGAAAATGTAATGTCTGCAAGCACTTTATTCTCTCAAACCTCAGCATGTTTACTCTAATTAGGATTGTTAATTGGGGAAAGATGTGACAATTTTGAGGATTGGGTGTATTTAGCATTTTCAACTCATGTAAGGGTCATAAGAAGGGGAGAGACCTTGTTTTGCCTTTCATGTGCACCTGAAAAAACAAAGCATTAAAAATAAATTGTAAATACTTTCTAAAAGTTATTTTCATGGATTAAAATTATTTGTTAACTGTTTAGAAGTGATGACTATATGTTAAAACTATTGTTTGGTACAAATTTCTGTTCTGCATTATACTTTTCATGTTTACCGGAAGTGCTCGAAAAGAGGTTGGATGTTCTGTTAGGAATGAGGTAAGTAAGTAGGTCGTCATTTTGCTCAAAAAATGTAAACAATAGAGGTCATGCCAATTTGGCATCATTATGCAGAATTTCAGTACAGTAAACTTTCGCTTATTTAAACTCTCGCTAATCCGGATCTCCTTCTGATCCGAACGATTTGTGTCTGTCCGTTTTATCCCCTTCTTTATGTATATACAGGAAACCCCCGGTTAGCCAATCCCCAGGTTTTCCGAATTCCGAACGCATTTTCGGGTACCAACCAATCAAGTAATGTAAGATATCTACGATACGAATGACAGTTTGCATGTAAAACAGTAATCCGGACACCCCGCAACTCCGGGTTCTTATTTTTCTCTTGTTTTGCTTCTTCTCTTCTTCTTTTTCTTCTTCTTCAAGTAGTTTACATGATTTAAAAAAATGTGTTATTTATTTTTATTCGTTTTACTTTTTCTAAAAACAATGCAATGTTTTATGGAGGACATCTGTCACCGGGAACAGCATAAGCCCTGAACAAAACTGGACAACATATGCGAGTGCATAGAGCATATACTATAAAATCTTAAAGACAAAAGTAAAATGAATTGCCGCCATACAAGGGAATGGAGGCATTCACTGTACAACCGACAGAAAGACTGAGACAAGTAAACTATGTGAGCAGTAGACGTGATCATGCGTACAACAAAGCATAAAATGTACCTAAACTGGAACTGGTAGGTGACAGAATGTGCAGTTCATCAGTAGAGTCGATACATTATTTCAGAACTGTGGAGGAGGAAAAAGCTGAGGAGATTGGACAAACAGAAAACAAACTTGGGAACAAAATGGGAACAAAATGCAATGAGAACAAAAAGCAAACAACTTTTAGAAGACAGTTTTAGGCTACTACCAAGGCAGTTTAGTCCACGCTGCATCCTGGTGATAGATATGATGTTCCCTTGCCGAGGCAGATGTAATCCGGCATATCAGTGTTGCACTACTCCTTCAAATGTCTAGTGGGTTACCAAACAAAGAAACTGGGACAGAGGGAGATGTTGCAATGAAACCCTTACGAAAGCAGGTAAGACTGAGGCAAGCAGCTCTGCTTCAGTCAAACCAGAAGCAAGCAACTATAAGAATATACGACTGAGCAGGTCGCGAACAAGGAACAGTGAGGTTTAAATGATGCACTCGTAAAACAGTTTGAATGCCTCATAGGTTCTTAACCTTTTGCAAAACTGACTGTTCCAAGGTGGCAACCCTGTTGTCCTTCCTGTTGTTGGTTTCACTGCGGGAGGATAAAACACGTAAATTATTAACTATAAGGTGATGCAGAATTGTGCGCTCTCATCGTTTTATTTCGAATTTTGTAAAGCCTATTTGCTTCTGGCAGCACAGTGCTGTTCTGCTATGAAAGTACTATGCACATAATTCAATTTTATGAATTAATTTTGGAAGACCACTTCTTCTGGAATGGAAACTACTGTAACCAGTATAGTGACACAGCTCCAGATAAGGTTTGACCTTAAGGGTATTTTACCCCCTGAAATTAAAGTCTATGTTTACCCTTTCAATTTTACCTCAACACTTAAATTTCATTGTGTTTTCTTATTACAATGTGTTTATTAGCACTCACTGAATTTGCCTCTGCGCTTAAATTAGAATTTCATTACATTTTTTTTTTTTTTTACAAATGTATTTGTTAACCTGTGTCAATGGTAAATAAGAAGAAAGTTATTTTTAATTGTAATGGCCTACCATGTGCTAAATGATGTAAAAACACCATTCAATCAATTAATCAAATTGACAAAGAAGGCATATAAATTAACAGACAAGGGTAACACTTATTCAATCTACTTCCACATTTTATTTGTTGATGCAGTATATCAAAACTTTGGTAAAAATTCTGTATATAGAATCTTGTAAAAAGAATAGCACTGCAAAAATGTTAAAATACATTTAACAAGGTATATGCAAAACATTTTAAAATAGTAAGTTTGAAAACCAAAAAATCCATATGGTTAGAGCTTTCATTAGAGTTACAATTGATTACAATATAAAAAATACTATTATGTTAAAAACACAATTACTAGTGCAACACTGAGATAAAAAAAAAAGTTAAACAAAAGATCTATTAACAATTTGACACTACACTACAACAGATTGATGACAAACATCCCATCTTTGTTCTAATACTGCCCATGATGATGATCATATGATAATGTTGCTGCTGATAATGATGCTGTTGATGATGATGCTGATGATGATGCTGATAATGATGCTGATGATGATGCTGATGATGATGCTGATGCTGATGATGCTGATATGATGATGATTCTGCTGATTCTGATAATGATGCTGATGATGATGCTGATGATGATGCTGATGACGCTAATGATGATGCCGATGACGCTAATGATGATGCTGATGATGATGCTGATGGCGGTGATATGCAGTTGCTGCACTGATGCTATATCAAGCCACAGGTCATTATTATTTTTTATAATATTTCAATATACACATGACCTTGTGGCTGCAATACCGTAAAATATACAATGATTATCATATGATTATTGCCCAAAACATTTATTAACAATTGTGAATGTATTCCAGTTTTTTTTTGTTTAAACACACAATGAATAAGGTGTTTGAAAAAATGTACTTTTCGGGCAATTTTAAATGAAATAAAAAATATGACACAATAATAATCTCATTATAGCTATCACATATGAAACAGCGTACAAGTAGCGATCTTTGTCCAGATGTCAATATGAACCAGGACATAAGTTTTCCAAGATTTCATCATTATTCCAGCCAGTGAATAAAGGAAATTGTTATTGTTATCGACCATAAACACGTACCTGCATACACAATATCAGGCAGTTAAGTATACAGGGAGGAGAAACGGGTTCATAAACACTCTATTTCATCGATTTATGTTGTCGCGCTAAAACGCCGCCATTTACTATTTTATCGATACAGTTAAATGGATCGTAAGATGTTGTGCGCTAAAACGCCGCCATTTACTATTTTATCGATACAGTTAAAAGGATCGTAAGCGCATTATATTTGAAAAGGTAAAATTTCAGCCAACATCTCAAATTAGGCAGTTTTTACAGCCTCTTTTTTACTGCTTTCTGTTATAATCAACTTCACGAAATTATCTTCTTTACAAAGATAAATATGTCTACTATTCACTTTTTGTTATTATTAATGCCTAATATAACCCCAGTGATTTTTTACCTCTGCGTCCTGCGTCCATAACACACAAATATTTCCGTTCTCGGGACGCACATAAATTGCAAGTAAAGAGTTCAGTAATTCATATTTCCCCTGTAAGAATTCAATCCGTCACTTTTTTCTCCGCGTCTACCGCCATATTTGACTACTCGATGAGGGTTAAGTTTACCCTCGCACCGTTCCGCCGATATCTCAAAGGCACATTTTCATCACCTCTTTTAAGGCTTTGTCTTATAATCACCACCATGAAATTACCTTCTTGATAAAGATAAATATGTCTACTATTCACCTTTTGTTATTATTAATGCCTAAATAACCCATAGTCTCGTATCTTGTTTGCAATAGCTATACACTTGTCACCTTTTTTTTATTTGGTGCAGAGTGGCGCCATCTTCGTTACACGGAACCGTCTGGTAAAATGTGCTTTTATACATGCAAACAAATACATGCTCTGTATCAGAGGACACAATGTGAATAAATAATACGTATGTTTACATTTCACACCTTTACTGAGTTTGTAAGTGTAATCATTTATAAGAATTTGCGGTTTTTCACACATGCGCGAAACAACCGAAGTAGTCATTTTCACACAGTAGTGAAACACACACGCGACAACATAAAACGGCAAAAAGATCCGTTTCTCCTCCCTGTATAATTACTCCCTGACAATATGTACAAAGCAACGCTACATGCCCACACCCATAGTCCATTACAGCGGCATAACCAATATTTGCTGAAGGGGATATGCATGTAATTAATTCTAATTACTAATTAACCTTAGTACTAAGCTTGGGATGATAAATTAACTGGAAACAAATAAACACTCACTTCTTTGTCAGTTTTAGGACTGCCTTTCATATTAATTCGGATGATCATCAATAACATTCATGTTTTTATCTTATCACCATCAGCATCATCATCACTGTCTTCAGCATCATTATCATCGTTGTCTTCAGCATCATTATCATCTTGGTAATTAAGCGCGAAATTACTGTTTGAACCAACAATAGTCGACAGTTCAAATGACTCATCACTTACACCCTCAAGTTCAGCAATATTCATAACAGTACCTTTCACCTCCTCTGTTTTCATTGCATTTTCGTCTTCATCTAATGTCTTAGCAGCAGTTAGTTCAGTATGTGTTTGCTTTAGATCAGTTTGATCATTTTGGACAACTTTACAGTCAGTCTCCTGTATGTCCCTCCTGGATACAAACCTGTCAGATGTAAGGGAGCTCCCTTCAGGGTCCAATCTGGTCTGCAACGGGGCCACAGCAGACACATTTTGCCAGGATTGCTGCCATGCATTATTGTCACTACAGGAGTAGCCAGATCTGTCGGGAATTGAGCCGCCAACTTCACTGGACTCTGCTCTTACACCTTCTACGCATGAGTTGTAACCCAGTTCATTGTAACTACTGAAATCAGCTGTATTGCCAACTTCCATATGCCCATTGTCAAGGGTGTTATGAAGCATTGCATAAGATGTAGAACCCCAAGATGTGCCAGAGGAGTCGTTCATGCTTGGGTTATCATAATTACCAGTAGTTGGCTGTCCTGAAGTATGTCTTATGTTCAATGATGACACATTATTTCTGAACGGCTCTACAAAAAAAGGAGATAAGCTGTCAGTGATATACTTACTACCTCAATACAAAATATTGCATCTGTTTTGACATGCTGTTCATGCACATTTACTGGTATTTATTGGGTTGTGTACATGTAAACATCGAAAGTATTGTCATTTCAAAGTGAGAAAACTCGAATGATTTCACTTTCACACTCTTCATGTTCTTCGGAGAAATAAAATCTGATTTTCGCTCCTCCAAGTTAGCATGATAAACAGCTGGGATATTCCCTTGTATTCTCTAAATGAAGGGGTTTTAATGTTTTCTTTGGAGTTATGTATTCTCACAATGATCAGGGGAAACAGGATATGTGTGGATGACCCAGATTCCAAGCTTGATACAAATATAAGCCATGAATATAACATTTCTCTGTTTATACTCCTTTAAGACATCATGTGTAATACAATATTAAAAACAAACAAGAGGTCAATGACCTTGAAGCTCTACTGATTGATTTTGATTTCAGGAAGTAGTCGCTACAGACTTGTTTTTTGAAAATCTATTTTTAACCGTGGCGGCCATCTTGAATTTCCGGCCGACCTGAAAGTTTGCTAGGATCAATAAGACATTAAGAGCAACATTCCTGTGAAGTTTCATGAAAATCCGTCAAGTAGTTTCAGAGGAGTAGTCGCTACAAGTTTTCATTATATAACTCTATGTAAACAAAGATGGCCACTGGCAGCCATGTTTAACGTCAAATCAAAACGATTTTCGACAAGGACCAACATCGTGTCATACTGATCATTTTAGAAAAAGTCCCATATCAATATCTCTTATAGTTTTGAAGGAGTAGTCGCTACAAACTTATTTATTTTAAATCTATTTTTAGCTGTGGTGGCCATCTTGAATTTCCGGCCGACATGAAATTTTTCTAGGATCAACTAGACATCAAGAGCAACATTCCTGTGAAGTTTCATGAACATCCGTCAAGTAGTTTCAGAGGAGTAGTCGCTACAAGTTTTTACTATATAACTCTATGTAACCAAAGATGGCCACTGGCAGCCATGTTTAACGTCGAATCAAAATAATTTTCGACAAGGATCAACATCATGCCATGCTGATCATTTCAGAAAATAAGTCCCATATCAATATCACTTATAGTTTTCAAGAAGTAGTCGCTACAAACTTATTTTTTAAAAATCTATTTTTAGCTGTGACGGCCATCTTGAATTTCTGGCAGATCTGAAATGTTGCTAGGATCAATTAGACATCAAGAGCAACATTCCTGTAAAGTTTCATGACAATCCGCCAAGTAGTTTTAGAGGAGTAGTCGCTACAAGTTTTTACTATATAACTCTATGTAAACAAAGATGGCCGCTGGCAGCCATGTTTAACGTTGAATCAAAACGATTTTTGACAAGGATCAACATCATGTCATGCTGATCATTTTAGAAAAAGTCCCATATCAATATCACTTATAGTTTTCAAGAAGTAGTCGCTACAAACTTGTATTTTAAAACTCTATTTTTAGCTTTGGCGGCCATCTTGGATTTTACATCAACATGAATTTTTGCTAGGATCAACTAGACTTTATGGGCAACATTTCTGTAAAGTTTCATGAATATCCATCCAGTAGTTTCAGAGGAGTTGTCGCTACAAATAAAAGTTTACGGACAGACGGATGGACAGACGGATGACGGACGCCGCACCACGGCATTAGCTCTGCTGATCTCTGATCTGCTGATCTCTGATCAGTCGAGCTAAAAATTACAAGCATCATTATTTGTAAATGGCCTTCAACTACACTTTATATAAACATGGAATATACAAGTTACATACCAACTCTTGCCACCTTCTTCCCTTAAAAACAAAAACAAAAGATTTTCATTTTAAAACTTATTTAAATAACACACTCATAAAGTCACATGTAGTTTCAAACTGTTGGATTAATTGTTAATTATAACTAAAATGCACAGGCTGCAATTTCGCTTGTGAATCGTAAAACAAGAAAACGAATGTCATACATTTTGTGCTTATTCAGAGGTTTTAATTGATCGCCCTTAAATCTTTCTACCATTTGCTATACATGCACCTTGTCAAAGTATATTAGACTTTTCTTGTCTTGTTTGAAAAAAAGAAAGAATAAAGAGTAAAACTTATCATTGCTGTTGTTTATAAGACATTATTTCCTCCAGACCCAGTGTCTGTGTTGTTGCTCATCACTGGGGGTGAAAGTGAACTACATGTACTTCATTATAACCAAGTAACTAACATTTATCTGCAGAAAAATAGCATTCCTGTTCTCAAATAAATTATTTAATTATAATAAAAGAATCTGAAGTTAAATATAAAACCTCGTTTCTTCTTACCATCAGGAGAAGTTGGTCTTGTGGGAGAGGTTGGCAATGTCCGGATGGCTCGGGCAATGTTACTTGTGTTTGTGTTTGCACTACCTTCTTTGCAGGCTGATCTGTTTTTAGAAGCTAATGTTTCACATTTACAAGTTTCCCTAACAGAATTGCAGTTAACCACTTCTCCAACTCTTGGTAACTCCGGCCTACAAACATCGGATTCATTCCTGACCGTATTACTTTTCACTTCTTTGGGTAATTTGCAAGAAATGCAAACTTCTTTACTGACTGATTCACATGCTTGTCTATTTGCAACTGACAAATCACCAATTGAATCATCTGACATGTTTGTATCAAGTGAAACTGTTCCAGATATAAAGCTCAAAGGTTCTTCATTTGTTTTCTTTTTGTCGCTACAATCACATTCATGTGTTGTTCCAAATGAAATCTTAGTGTTCACAAACGTATTATTATGAATTGAAATAACATTTCTAGTTCTACATTTATCGCGTTGAGAGCAATTATGCACTTTGTCCAGAGTATCAGAAGCACCGGACATGTTATCTGTGGCAGTCACACTATTACCATCAACATCTGACAGCAGCAATTCAGATCCAGTTTTGTCAAGTATTTCATCATTTCTACATTCTAAATTTATAACTGACTTCTCACTTCCACCGGTGTCTGACAATTTAACGGCTTTATTATCTGGATTGCTGGCAGGACTCTGTGTAAGAAGTTCAAGATTGGATCTTCTCATCATGTCCAAGGTTTTCGGATCTGTATCCACCTCCACCTCGGCTTGATAAACAGCAGGTTGACTGATATCGTCAATGTGCCTATTTCTCATTTCCACTGATTCCAGAACTCCCACCTCCACCTCGGCTTGATAGACAGCAGGTTGACTGATATCGTCAATGTGCCTATTTCCCATTTCCACTGATTCCAGAACTCCCACCTCCACCTCGGCATGACCTTCAGCAGGTTGAATGACAGAACCAACATGTCTATTAAGCATTTCTACAGATTCTCCACTTCCAACATGTTCTTCATTACCTTCTTCATCAGTACTGGGCATGACTACAACCTGAGCTTCAAGATCAGTGTTGATTTCAATGGTTGTCTGTTGGTCAAATGTAACTGAAAGTTTAGATCATAAAGATATGGATCATGAAACAAGAGGTACAAATGCCCAAATGGGGCTGAAGTGCTCACCTGATAGTTATGCTAGTCCCCAGCTGAATGTACATTGCTTGCATGAATGGTATTGACTGCTCTTACTGCTTTTAAACCAGATGTTTGTTAACTAATTTTCAAATGAATCAATTATATTTCCATGGATGTTTTTGCATATTTCTGTTTTTATTATAATGCAGAATGTGAATAAATGATGTAAGCAGCAGAGATTACTTCCTGTGCTTATTTCAGCAAGTATAATCTAATTATAAAGTTTGAAGACAGGGGGTGCAACCCTTCATGAATTATGAAGCAGAGTTTTTTTTTAATTGTTAAAGTTTATGAAAAGGGCAGATTGCCGGTTAAAGTTGACTAATGGTCGACGGACGACAGATGACGGAAAAGTGATCCCTAAGTGTCTGCCACACTACACTGGCAATACACGGATAGTGTCTGCCACCATGTGATGCAGGTGACACAATAAAAAATAAGAGGCCCACGAGGGCCTGTGGACGCTCTACTGGCTAAAGGTAAAGTTTGTGTACAAGGGCGATGATATGCACAACTAGGCTTGGTGCTGATTATCCCTGCAAAGTTTCGTTGAAATCCTGCGAGGGGTGCAGGAGAACTAGTCCAGACAAAGTTTGTGTATTAAAACCTTTAAAGGGCCATAACTCTGCCAAAACTCATTCAAATGGAACATGACGATGATATGCACAACTAGACCTGGAACTGATTAACCCTAAAATGTTTCGTTTAAATCCGGCCAGGGGTTCAGGAGTACTAGTCCGAACAAAGTTTGTGTATTAAAACCTTTAAAGGGCCACAACTCCATCAAAATCATTCACCATTCATCCGGAACACGGCTACTATATGTACAACTAGGCTTGGTACTGATCATCCCTGCAAAGTTTCACTGAAATCCGGTCAAATCAAGGCCCTTTCGTCTTAATGAGGCCAAAATAAAGCATATTTCAGAAAATCAAGGGCCATAACTCCGATGTAAATAGTCTAATCTGCCTGGTTTTCGAACTTGTCCGAGGTTTCATTGATATTAACAATCTGGTAAAGATTGATGAAAAATGAAGGCCCTTAACGAGGCAAGATACTGGTATAGCATTTTTAACTAAATCAAGGGCCATAACTCTGCTGTTACTGGTCCGATCTGGCTGGTTTATGAACATGTCTGAGATTTCATTGATAGTAACAATCTGGTAAAGTTTGGTAAAGATTGGATGAAAAATGAAGGCCCTAGCGTTTTAATTAGACAAAATATAGCGTATTTCAGAAATTCAAGGGCCATAACATCGTTGTAAATGGTCCAATCTTAACAAGGCAAAATATAGCATTTTTAACTAAATCAAGGGCCATACCTCCGCTGTTACTAGTCCGATCTGGCTGGTTTTTGAACTTGTCTGACCTTTCATTGATATGAACAATCTGGTAAAGTCTGGTAAAATGAAGACCCTACCGTCTTAATGAGGTAAAATATAGCATTTTTAACTAAATCAAGGGCCATAACTCAGCTGTTACTGGTCCGATGTGGCTGGTTTTCGAACTTGTTCGAGCTTTCATTGATATTAACAATCTGGTAAAGTTTGGTAAGGTTCGGATGAAAAATGAAGGCCCTATCGTCTTAATGAGGCCAAAATATAGCATATTTCAGAAAATCAAGGGCCATAACTCCGTTGTAAATGGTCTAATCTGCCTGGTTTTCGAACTTGTCCGAGGTTTCATTGATATTAACAATCTAGTAAAGATTGATGAAAAATGAAGGCCCTTAACGAGGCAAGATACTGGTATAGCATTTTTAACTAAATCAAGGGCCATAACTCAGCTGTTACTGGTCCGATCTGGCTGGTTTATGAACATGTCTGAGATTTCATTGATAGTAACAATCTGGTAAAGTTTGGTAAAGATTGGATGAAAAATGAAGGCCCTATCGTTTTAATGAGACAAAATATAGCGTATTTCAGAAAATCAACGGCCATAACTCCGTTGTAAATGGTCCAATCTTAACAAGGCAAAATATAGCATTTTTAACTAAATCAAGGGCCATACCTCCGCTGTTACTGGTCCGATCTGGCTGGTTTTCGAACTTGTCTGACCTTTCATTGATATTAACAATCTGGTAAAGTCTGGTAAAATGAAGACACTACCGTCTTAACGAGGCAAAATATAGCATTTTTAACTAAATCAAGGGCCATAACTCTGCTGTTACTGGTCCGATGTGGCTGGTTTTCGAACTTGTTCGAGCTTTCATTGATATTAACAATCTGGTAAAGTTCGGATGAAAAATGAAGGCCCTATCGTCTTAACGAGGCAAAATATAGCATTTTAAACTAAAATAAGGGCCATAACCCTGCTGTTACTGGACCGATCTGGCTGCTTTTCAAACTTGCCCGAGCTTTCATTGATATTAACAATCTGTTTAAAACAGTTAAAGTTTGGTAAAGATGAAAAATCAAGGCTCTATCGTCTTAACGAGATAAAAGTTAAAGGACGGACGGACGACAGAAGACGAACAACTCGCCATCCCGTAAGCTCTTCTTGCCCTTGGCTTTGGCCAGTAGAGCTAAAAACTAGAAAGGTGTTCAATGGAACACTTGTTTTTTCTTAAAGTTTATGAAAAGGGGCATATATCTGCATTGAATAATTGATAAGGAAGAACTACATAAGGTCAATATTTTGCCAAATTATAAGCTATAGGTTAGCTTGCAGGTTAAAGTTTTATCAAAAGGGGGCGTAACTCTGTCAAAATAAAAGTCAGAGTTATTGGACATGTGTAATGACATTCCTTCGGTTAAGATGAACACGCGTTTGAAGTTTCATGAACATAGGTCAAAAATGAGATAAAGGGTCCTATAGAAACCACAGCGTCCAAACGCAAAGGCATCCTAGGTCTGCACTGTACTTCAAAAAGGAGCAATATTTAATTAATTATACAATGAAAAAGACAAAATACAACAGAAAGGGTGGTGAAGACAGGGTTACCGACTTGGAACGTTCAGTAGGCGATAAGGCAGGTAAGCTTGAATCGATTTTATGTGTACACAATCCTCGCTATTATCCTGTCTTCAGCACCCAAATAGACAAGACAGTGTAAACAAAACTATATCCCATCAAAAGGAATTCCCTAACAATAAAGTCCACATCTAGAGAAAATAACAAAAGAAACACTAATATTTGTTGTAAAGCTATATAAAATACAAACAAGAGGCCCAAGAGGGCCTGTGGACGCTCTACTGGCCAACATGGCTCTTATAACATCAATGAAGCGAGAGACTGCCATTTACGTTTTTTGGAAAGTTTTGGGCAAAGTACAGCTTTTCAACTAAATCAAGGGCCATAACTAAAGAATCTGGTAAAGTTTGGTAAAGATCAGATGAAAAATGAAGGCCCTACCGTATTAATGAGGCAAAACATAGCATTTTAAACTAAATCAAGAGCCACAACTCCTCTGTTACTGGTCCGACTGGTCCAACATAGAGCTAAAAAAAAATGTAAAAAAAAAGAAAAAAAATGTAAAAATAATTTTTGAAAAAAAAAATGTAAAAAAAAAAGAAGAAAAAAAAAAAGAAGTAATATTAAATATAAAAAGAAGAAAGACATAAATTCTGGTAAAGTTTGGCAAAGATCAGATGCAAACTGTAGGCCCTATCGTAAGACGAGGCAAATTATAGCAAGTTTAACAAAATCAAGGGCCATAACTCCGCTGTTACTGGTCCGATCTCTCCGGTTTTCGAACTTGACCGAGCTTTTATTGACATTAACAATCTGATAAAGTTTGCTAAAGATCGAATAAAAAATAGTCTTAACGGAGCAAAATATAGCATTTTGAACTAAATCAAGGGCCATAACTCCGCTGTTACTGGTCCGATATGAATGGTTTTCGAACTTGTCCGAGCTTTCATTGATATTAACAATCTGATAAAGTTTGGTAAAGATCGGATGAACGAAGCCCCTATCGTCTTAACGAGGCAAAATATAGCATTTTTAACTAAATCAAGGGCAATAACTCCGCTGTAAATGGTCCAATCTAGCTGGTTTTCGAACTTGTCCGAGCTTTCGTTGATATTAACAATCTTTGCAAGTTTGGTAAAGATCAAATAATAAATGAAGGTGCTAGAGTGTTCACAAGGCTTAATATGGCATTTTTCAGCAAAACAAGAGCCATAACTCCTGTGAAATTCTTTCAATCTTGCCGATTTTCAAAGTTGTTCAAGCTTTCATTGGTATAAAGACACTGACAAAGTTAAGTAAAGATTCGATTAATATTGAAGGCCCTAGAGTGTTCACAAGGCAGAAAATAGCATTTTCCAGAAAAAACAAGGGCCATAACTCCGGTGTTACTGATCCGATTTAGCTGGTTTTCAAAATTGTTCGAGCTTTTATTGATATTAACAATCTGTGCAAGTTTGGTAAAGATCAAATAATAAATGAAGGTGCTAGTGTTCACAAGGCAGAAAATGGCATTTTTCAGGGAAAAAAAAGGTCCATAACTCTAGTGTTACTGACCCAATTCAGCTGATATTCGAACTTGTCCAAGCTATAATTGGTATTAACAATCTGTGCAATTTTGGTAACGATCAAATAATAAATGAAGGTGCTAGAGCGTTCACAAGGCAGAAAATAGCAATTTTCAGGAAAGACAAGGGCCATAACTCCGGTGTTACTGATCCGATTTGGCTGGTTTTCGAACTTGTCCAAGCTTTCATCAATATTAACAATCTGTGCAAGTTTGGTAAAGATCAAATAATAAATGAAGGTGCTAGAGTGTTCATAAGGCTTAATATGGCATTTTTCAGCAAAACAAGGGCCATAACTCCGGTGAAATTATTCCGATCTGGCTGGTTTTCGAACTTGTCCGAGCTTTCATTGATATAAAGACACTGGCAAAGTTTCGTAAAGATTCAATTAATAATAAAGGCCCTAGAGTGTTCACAAGGCAAAAGTTAACGGACGACGGACAGACGACGGACGACGGAAGACGGACGACGGACAACTCGCCATCCCATAAGCTTCGGCCAGTAGAGCTAAAAATACAAAATAAGAAACATCTCAGGATCTATCCAGAATTGTACTGAACAACCGCAGCAGTTGCAGCCAAACCAATCTAGGGTATGACCAGAAAACCCGAGGGATGAAAGCTCATGCACCTACCTCTCTTGGTCGGGGTTTCAGTAGGTGCAATCATAGAGTCCCAAGAGGTTGTCCAGTCATCGCACAAGGGAAAAGTGAAGCGTAGTGACTGACTGTAGAGGGGTCAATCTAAACACGCAGTGCGTTGTAATACTAAAGGTGTAAAGTGGTCAGGAAATCTGCCAGATCCCTTTAAGAAGTTTATAGACCACATCTCCATAAAATAAGGGTTGTGATACTCCTAGTCGCAGAATAGTTTTAAGGTTGGTGTTGTACTTCTCCAGTAGGAGAACTTGATTTTGATCATTGAAGTCTATAACATCATTACAAGCTCTAGCAAAACGAATGAGCTGGGAGATAAAAACCCTGTATGATGTAGCACGAGGTACATCCCCATCCAGGTGTGGATAGTTAACGATGTTAAAGTTGAAGTCATCTTTCTTTAGTATGTATGAAATCATTAGAAATCGAGAGATGAAGATCGAGGAATGCTGCTTCAGTATCCGAACGTGAGCTCTGGTGGACAATGTTTGTAACTATGAGCAAAGAACGGAGTATTATTAACGCATTATTATTAAACGCATCAATAACTTTCACCCTGGTTAGCAGGTGACACACTCAACATATAATCTCTTTCATAGCAGTATTAAAACAAATCTGCGACAAGTGGTGCACAGTTAGTACCCACAGGAATACCAACAACCTGGCGGTAAACATTTTTACCGTATCTCTGCTTAGATTATGTGGTAGAGTAGTATATAGTGTGGAGGAGTCGTAGGTGCTTAGAGAAGAGGCATGAAAATGCTTACACCGTAGTTTATCAAGGACTTCTCCCGAGTTTTTGATAGTTTTATGAAAAATGAAAGTCGGAGTTATTGTTCATGTGTAACAATATTCTGTGTAGTAAGATGAATATGTGTGTGAAGTTTCATGAACATAGGTCATAGACTTCACTAGTTATGGCCAGTTATGAGCATGGTTAGGTTGCAGGTTTAAGTTTTATGAAAGGGGGCATAACTCTGCTGAAATGAAAGTAAGAGTTATTGGTCATGGGCAACAATATTCTGTGTAGTAAGATGAATGTGTGTGTGAAGTTTCATGAACATAGGTCAAATACTTCTGAAGTTATGGCCAGTTATGAGCCTGGTTAGGTTGCAGGGTAAAGTTTTATGAAAGGGGGCATAACTCTGCTGAAATGAAAGTGAGAGTTATTGGTCATAGGTAACAATATTCTGTGCAGTAAGATGAATATGTGTCTGAAGTTTCATGATCATAGGTCAAATACTTCTTAAGTTATGGCCAGTTATGAGCCTGGTTAGGTTGCAGGTTAAAGTTTTATGAAAGGGGGCATAACTCTGCTGAAATGAAAGTGAGAGTTATTGGTCATAGGCAACAATAGTTTGTGTAGTAAGATTAATATGTGTGTGAAGTTTCATGAACATAGGTCATAGACTTTTTAAGTTATGGCCTGTTATGAGCCTGGTTAGGTTGCAGGTTAAAGTTTCATGAAAGGGGGCATAACTTTGTCAAAATGAAAGTCAGAGTTATTGGACATGTGTAACAGCATTCATTGGATTAAGATGAAGATGTGTGTGAAGTTTCATGAACATATGTCAAATAGTTTTCAAGTTATGGCCAAGGTTGGGTTGCAGGTTAAAGTGTCGGACGACGGACGACGGACAAAGTGATCTCTAAGTGTCTGCCATGCTACATAGGCAACACAAAAACTGTGACATACAAGGGGGATAACAATCTATTTGTTGTAAATAACTTATTCTCAAATCAAGTTAATTTTCAGATCTTTTCCATAGATTTTCGGGTTCATTTCTGAAGGCAAGACCTTTTAATAAGGTCAGAGTTATTTTTCCATGAGGCCCTTTGTTAAAAAACAAAAACATTTTATATAACACATACCTGCTCTTTGAACTGGTTGATAGATTGGTCTACAGCCTTATGGTAAAAGAAACAAACATGAAATCAAATCACAATGCTTACTTTTACCTGTGATCTCAACAGCCAAATGATTATGTGATATGTTAACTCCAATGTATATTTAAACTGCCTATATAACATGCGCAACAAAAATAGAGCAGGCTTATAAACTACAGCATTTTCACTATTTCTTTCTCTTCAAGGATTGGGTGTGGTTTCAACACAGTGTCAGTCAACTGATAATTGAAATGACCATAAAAAAAAGATAGGTCAATGAAACAAGAAAATCGATAGAACCGATGGATGCTCCCCAAAATGTATCCTCAACTTATATGGCCTTGTATCACCCAGCAGTTTTCAATTTTTGAAGTTTTTGACTAATTTGAACGAAGATTGGTTGTAGATCTCTGAACTTTCTCTCATTCCCTTTATCATTGTGTGAAGTTTCATTGCAGTCCCATTAGTAGTTTCTGAGTTATGCAACGGACATGAATTATAAGTATACAATTCCGAAGGGCAATACATGTAATTCTATTTTGAATTAAGGTAGAGTTATGGTTTGGTGCCCGAAACTTCCTCTCATTGCCCTTTATCTCTGTGTGAAGTTTCATTAATGTTTAGTTTCATTAAAGTCCAATGAGTGGTTTTTGAATAATGCTCCGGACAAGAATTGTAAGTATAAAATGACAAAGGGCAATAACTCCAATTTGAATGAAGACAGAGTTACTATTCTTGCACTTCCTCTCATTGCCCACTATCATTGTGTGAAGTTTCATTGTAGTCACATCCGTAGTTTTGAAGATATGCTCTGGACAAAAGTGGGACGGACGGAGGGACGGACGGACGGATGGACGGACGGACAAAGCGGCGCCTATATGCTCCCCTGTAAATTTCAGGGAGCATAAAACAGATTAAAGCATTTTAACAAGAGGGCCTGGTTGTACATGTAAATGAGTACTCGGCATTTTTTTCTCTCATGAAAATATTTGAAAAACTATTCTTTTTTAATTATTGTCTTTTTTTTACTGATTCTACATGCAGTTACAATAGGATTACACATCATGGACCAATGGCCTTAGTAACATGTAACATTTGTAATACACATCATGGACCAATGGCCTTAGTAAAATGTAACATGTGGCATTACACATCATGGACCAATGGCCTTAGTAAAATGTAACATGTGTCATTACACATCATGGACCAATGGCCTTAGTAACATGCAACATTTGTCATTACATATCATGGACCAATGGCCTTAGTAACATGCAACATTTGTCATTACATATCATGGACCAATGGCCTTAGTAACATGTGTCATTACACATCATGGACCAATGGCCTTAGTAACATGTAACATTTGTCATTACACACCATGGACCAATGGCCTTGGTAAAATGTAACATGTGTCATTACACATCATGGACCAATGGCCTTAGTAACATGTAACATTTGTCATTACACATCATGGACCAATGGCCTTGGTAAAATGTAACATTTGTCATTACACATCATGGACCAATGGCCTTAGTAAAATGTAACATGTGTCATTACACATCATGGACCAATGGCCTTAGTAACATGTAACATTTGT
The DNA here is from genome assembly GCA_037043455.1 of Cyrtodaria siliqua. Classification (NCBI taxonomy): domain Eukaryota; kingdom Metazoa; phylum Mollusca; class Bivalvia; order Adapedonta; family Hiatellidae; genus Cyrtodaria; species Cyrtodaria siliqua. Next base: position 205,047 of record JAWPHD010000397.1, on the reverse strand, counting down.
CATTACACATCATGGACCAATGGCCTCAGTAAAAATGTAACATTTGTCATTACACATCATGGAAAAATGGCTTTAGTAACATGTAACATTTGTCATTACACATCATGGACCAATGGCCTTAGTAAAATGTAACATGTGTCATTACACATCATGGACCAATGGCCTTAGTAACATGTAACATTTGTCATTACACATCATGGAAAAATGGCCTTAGTAACATGTAACATTTGTCATTACACATCATGGAAAAATGGCCTTAGTAACATGTAACATTTGTCATTACACATCATGGACCAATGGCCTTAGTAAAATGTAACATGTGTCATTACACATCATGGACCAATGGCCTTAGTAACATGTAACATTTGTCATTACACATCATGGACCAATGGCCTCAGTAAAAATGTAACATTTGTCATTACACATCATGGAAAAATGGCTTTAGTAACATGTAACATTTGTCATTACACACCATGGACCAATGGCCTTAGTAACATGTAACATTTGTCATTACACATCATGGACCAATGGCCTTAGTAACATGTAACATTTGTCATTACACATCATGGACCTGGCCTTAGAAACATGCAACATTTGTCATTACACATCATGGACCAATTGCCTTAGTAAAATGTAACATTTGTCATTACACATCATGGACCAATGGCCTTAGTAACATGTAACATTTGTCATTACACATCGTGGACCAATGGCATTAGTAACATGCAACATGTGTCATTACATATCATGGACCAATGGCCTTAGTAAGATGTAACATTTTTCATTACACATCATGGACCTGGCCTTAGTAACATGTAACATTTGTCATTACACATCATGGACCAATGGCCTTAGTAAAATGTAACATTTGTCATTACACATCATGGACCAATGGCCTTAGTAAAATGTAACATTTGTCATTACACATCATGGACCAATGGCCTTAGTAAAATGTAACATTTGTCATTACACATCATGGACCAATGGCCTTAGTAAAATGTAACATTTGTCATTAGACATCATGGACCAATGGCCTTAGTAACATGTAACATGTGTAATTACACATCATGAATTAAATTGAATGTTGTTTAACGGCTCATCAACACAGTATAGGTTATTTAAAGCCGCCCCAAAGAGAGGGGAAGGATACATAGGAATCCGGGAACCTGCCCTACTCTTATTATCGAATAGATTCCTATGGTTCTTTAACGTGCTCGGAGGATAGACCGATACATGGGACCGCCCGGTTTACATCCCCATCTGACGGACGAGGCTAAGGGAAAGTGCCTTGCCCAAGAACACACCGACGGAATACACATCATGAACCAGTGGCCTTAGTAACATGTAACATATGTCATTACACATCATGGACCAATGGCCTTAGTAAAATGTAACATTTGTCATTACACATCATGGACCAATGGCCTTAGTGACATGTAACATTTGTCATTACACATCATGGACCTGACCTTAGTAACATGTAACATTTGTCATTACACATCATGGACCAATTGCCTTAGTAACATGCAACATATGTCATTACACATCATGGACCAATGGCCTTAGTAAAATGTAACATTTGTCATTACACATCATGGACCAATGGCCTTAGTAACATGTAACATTTGTCATTACACATCATGGACCAATGGCCTTAGTAACATTTGTCATTACACATCATGGACCAATGGCCTTAGTAACATGTAACTTTTGTCATTACATATCATGGACCAATGGCCTTAGTAACATGTAACTTTTGTCATTACATATCATGGACCAATGGCCTTAGTAAAATGTAACATTTGTCATTACACATCATGGACCAATGGCCTTAGTAACATGTAACATTTGTCATTACACATCATGGACCAATGGCCTTAGTAACATGTAACTTTTGTCATTACATATCATGGACCAATGGCCTTAGTAACATGTAACTTTTGTCATTACATATCATGGACCAATGGCCTTAGTAACATGTAACTTTTGTCATTACACATCATGGACCAATGGCCTTAGTAACATGTAACATTTGTCATTACACATCATGGACCAATGGCCTTAGTAACATGTAACTTTTGTCATTACATATCATGGACCAATGGCCTTAGTAACATGTAACTTTTGTCATTACATATCATGGACCAATGGCCTTAGTAAAATGTAACATTTGTCATTACACATCATGGACCAATGGCCTTAGTAAAATGTAACATTTGTCATTACACATCATGGACCAATGGCCTTAGTAACATGTAACATTTGTCATTACACATCATGGACCAATGGCCTTAGTAACATGTAACATTTGTCATTACACATCATGGACCAATGGCCTTAGTAAAATGTAACATTTGTCATTACACATCATGGACCAATGGCCTTAGTAAAATGTAACATTTGTCATTACACATCATGGACCAATGGCCTTAGTAACATTTGTCATTACACATCATGGACCAATGGCCTGAGTAACATGTAACATTTGTCATTACATATCATGGACCAATGGCCTTAGTAAAATGTAACATTTGTCATTACACATCATGGACCAATGGCCTGAGTAACATGTAACATTTGTCATTACACATCATGGACCAATGGCCTTAGTAACATGTAACTTTTGTCATTACATATCATGGACCAATGGCCTTAGTAACATGTAACTTTTGTCATTACATATCATGGACCAATGGCCTTAGTAAAATGTAACATTTGTCATTACACATCATGGACCAATGGCCTTAGTAAAATGTAACATTTGTCATTACACATCATGGACCAATGGCCTTAGTAACATGTAACATTTGTCAACATTAATATATCATATTCCTTATGACCTGTTTCAATATTAAGTCAATATTGTGACAATTTACTGTGCATAAAAGTGTACTTATTTAGTGCTTTTAATGCATTTAATTGAAGTCTCATTGATAGCCAATTTATGTTTCACAGTGGGAAAATGATAGTTACCCAAAATAACCCTACCATTAACATCAAACAGATATATTACTGGTGTAGTTTTTGACCAGTCATCGTCCCCTTCATAAGATGGATACATTTTAGTCAGCAGAACACTGGTCTGGTTATAGCTCAAACCCATAACCCTTTGGTTACAAGATAACCAGACCAGAACAAACTCAGGTTTTAAATTGAAATACGATTAAATATATACTTACACCAACAGATGCTCCTTATCTTACACAGATACGACTGTATGGCGCTAAAACCTCCGCCAGCACATCTCTTTTTCAGGCATATAAAGCACACAATACTACAATTAAACCAAATACACATGTCAGTAAACAATAAAGTCTCATTTGGTTTTCAATCATTACAACATGACTCCAGATACAAAATAAGATAAATTTTAAGGAATTTGTTTTTAATATATAAACAAGAGCCCAAAGAGGGCCTGTAGACGCTCTACTGTGTAAAATAGCTTTTATCAGGAGATCAGGAGTAGTTAGTACAAAGCTTGTGTTACCCGCTATAAACATGTGATGATTTGTGGCAAAACTGTAACTGGTTTTATTTTCTTGTATATTTTAGTATAAGAGAATGAAGTTGATCATAAACAAGAGGTCATGACCTTGAAGCTCTACTGGTTGATTTTGATTTCAGGAAGTAGTCGCTACAAACTTGTTTTTTGAAAATTTATTTTTAGCCGTCTTGAATTTCAGGCCGACCTGAAATTTTGCTAGGATCAATTAGACATCAAGAGCAACATTCCTGTGAAGTTTCAAGAAAATCCGTCACATAGTTTCAGAGGAGTAGTCGCTACAAGTTTTCATTATATAACTCTATGTAAACAAAGATGGCCGCTGACAGCCATGTTTAACATCGAATCAAACAATTTTTGACAAGGACCAACATCATGTCATGCTGATCATTTTAGAAAAAGTCCCATATCAACATCACTTATAGTTTTCAAGAAGTAGTCGCTACAAACTTGTATTTTAAAAATCTATTTTTAGCCATAGTGGCCATCTTGAATTTCCGGCCGACCTGAAATTTTGCTAGGATCAATAAGACATCAAGAGCAACATTTGTGTGAAGTTTCATGAAAATCCGTCAAGTAGTTTCAGAGGAGTAATCTCTACAAGTTTTCATTGTATAACTCTATGTAAACAAAGATGGCCACTGGCCGCCATGTTTAACGTCGAATCAAAATAAAGTTCGACTCGGATAACCATCATGTCATGCTGATCATTTTAGAAAAAGTCCCATATCAATATCCCTGATAGTTTTCAAGAAGTAGTCGCTACAAACTTACTTTTTAACAAGAGGTCAATGACCTTGAAGCTCTACTGATTGATTTTGATTTCAGGAAGTAGTCGCTACAGACTTGTTTTTTGAAAATCTATTTTTAATCGTGGCGGCCATCTTGAATTTCCGGCAGACCTGAAATTTTGCTAAGATCAATAAGACATTAAGAGCAACATTCCTGTGAAGTTTCATGAAAGTCCGTCAAGTAGTTTCAGAGAAGTAGTCGCTACATGTTTTCATTATATAACTCTATGTAACCAAAGATGGCCACTGGCAGCCATGTTTAACGTCGAATCAAAATAATTTTCCACAAGGACCAACATCATGTCATACTGATCATTTTAGAAAAAGTCCCATATCAATATCTCTTATTGTTTTGAAGAAGTAGTCGCTACAAACTTATTTAATTTAAATCTATTTTTAGCTGTGGCGGCCATTTGAATTTCCGGCCGACCTGAAATTTTTCTAGGATCAACTAGACATCAAGAGCAACATTCCTGTGAAGTTTCATGAACATCCGTCAAGTAGTTTCAGAGAAGTAGTCGCTACAAGTTTTTACTATATAACTCTATGTAACCAAAGATGGCCACTGGCAGCCATGTTTAACATCGAATCAAAATAATTTTCTACAAGGATCTACATCATGTCATGCTGATCATTTTAGAAAAAGTCCCATATCAATATCACTTATAGTTATCAAGAAGTAGTCTGTACAAACTTATTTTTTAAAAATCTATTTTTAGCTGTGACGGCCATCTTGAATTTCCGGCCAACCTGAAATTTTTCTAGAATCAATTAGACATCAAGAGCAACATTCCTGTGAGGTTTCATGACAATCCGCCAAGTAGTTTCAGAGGAGTAGTCGCTACAAGTTTTTACTATATAACTCTATGTAACCAAAGATGGCCACTGGCAGCCATGTTTAACATCGAATCAAAATAATTTTCCACAAGGATCTACATCATGTCATGCTGATCATTTTAGAAAAAGTCCCATATCAATATCACTTATAGTTTTCAAGAAGTAGTCGCTACAAACTTATTTTTTAAAAATCTATTTTTAGCTGTGACGGCCATCTTGAATTTCCGGCCGACCTGAAATTTTTCTAGGATCAATTAGACATCAAGAGCAACATTCCTGTAAAGTTTCATGACAATCCGTCAAGTAGTTTCAGAGGAGTAGTCGCTACAAGTTTTTACTATATAACTCTATGTAAACAAAGATGGCCGCTGGCAGCCACGTTTAACGTCAAATCAAAACGATTTTTGATAAGGACCAACATCATGTCATGCTGATCATTTTAGAAAAAGTCCCATATCAATATCACTTATAGTTTTCAAGAAGTAGTCGCTACAAACTTGAATTTAAAAAATCTATTTTTAGCTTTGGCGGCCATCTTTGATTTCACATCAACATGAATTTTTGCTAGGATCAACTAGACTTCATGGGCAACATTTCTGTAAAGTTTTATGAATATCCATCCAGTAGTTTCAGAGGAGTAGTCGCTACAAATAAAAGTTAACGGACAGACGGACAGACGGACGGACAGACAGACGGACGGACGGACGACGGACGCCGCACCACGGCATAAGCTCTGCTGATCTCTGATCAGTAGAGCTAAAAATTATTTGTAGCTGTGGCGGCCATCTTAATTTCTGGCCGATCTGAAATTTTGCTAGGATCAATTAGACATTAAGAACAACATTCCTGTAAAGTTTCATGAAAATCCGCCAAGTAGTTTCAGAGGAGTAGTCGCTACAAGTTTTTACTATATAACTCTATGTAAACAAAGATGGCCGCTGACAGCCATGTTTAACGTCGAATCAAAACAATTCTTGACAAGGATCAACATCATGTCATGCTGATCATTTTAGAAAAAGTCCCATATCAATATCACTTATAGTTTTCAAGAAGTAGTCGCTACAAACTTGTATTTTGAAAATTTATTTTTAGCTGTGGCGGCGATCTTGAATTTCCGGCCGACCTGAAATATTGCTAGGATCAATAAGACATCAACAGCAACATTCCTGTGAAGTTTCATGAAAATCCGTCAAGTAGTTTCAGAGAAGTAGTCGCTACAAGTTTTCAATATATAACTCTATGTAAACAAAGATGGCCGCTGGCAGCCATGTTTAACGTCAAATCAAAACGATTTTCAACAAGGATCAACATCATGTCATGCTGATCATTTTAGAAAAAGTCCCATATCAATATCATTTAGAGTTATCAAGAAGTAGTCGCTACAAACTTGTTTTTCAAAAACCTATTTTTAGATTTGGTGGCCATCTTGCTTTTCACATCAACATGAATTTTTGCTAGGATCAATAAGACTTCATGGGCAACATTTCTGTAAAGTTTCATGAAAATCCATTTTGTAGTTTCGGAGGAGTAGTCGCTACAAAAAAATGTTTACGGACAGACAGACATACAGGCAGACAGACGGACGGACAGACGGAAAACGCACCACGGCATAAGCTCTGCTGATCTCTGATCAGTCAAGCTAAAAAGACATGTCACCAGTAAATGAAAAATGCCCCCGATAATGTTTTCTTCTAGAAATTCCTACATAGCTGAAATGCTTAGAGTTATGGTACACATCTTCTGGACATGCTAAACATTTCTGTGTAGTTTGATGGAATTCATGTATGCAACTTTTGAGTCATGGCACAGACACTTTGACATATGACCTCTATGTGTGACCTTGACCTTTGACTTTCAAACCTGATTCTTGAACACAACACATCTTCTCATTGTACTTAATGTTTTTGTGAATTTCCATCAAATTCAGTACTTTCAAAGTTATTGCTGATACATGACTGACTCATTTGACCATTGATATCAAAATGTGACCTATGGACTTAATTCTTGCACAGAACACACCTTCTCTTAAGATTATTGTTTGTATGGAGTTCCATTAAATTCCTTTTGTTTCTTTTAAAGTTTTGGCAGAGATGTTGCCTCATTTGACCTTTAAAGGGAGTACATCAGAAATTGGATTTTTTTTCTTCAGAATTGTTAAAATACATAATGGTAGTTCTGTTTTAAATTGATAAAAAAAACACGCTAAATCAGCCAAAAACCACAAAAGGAAATTACACTGAACATATAAAATAAAAGACCCAAAGAAGACATTTTCTAACTATAGCTATTTTAAACTTGGGAGTTAAAAACAAATCACAATGTATTGCAACATGAGAGTCATTTGTGTATATCATCGAGGTGATCCGTGTGCCAGCTATTGGGGATTCCTCTAGGCCTTAGGCCTTATAAGACTTGTTTTAGTTTATAATATTCATCATTGCACTTTATTATAGGAAACAGTTAATGTTCCATTTATACCTTTGAACCATTTCACGTTATAAATTAGTAAGACTGGTGTATCCACGTTAAGTGTAACCTTGACCTTTAAGATACGTACCTGATTCTTACGCACAAGACACCTTCTCATTGTGATTAATGTTTGTGTGAAGTTCCATGAAATTTCCTATGGTACTTTCAAAGCAATGTATGAGAAACGATTTTGACTCATTTTACCTTTGACCTCTAAGTGTGACCTCGACCTTTGAGGTATAGACCTGATTCTTGTGTACAACACATCTGTCAGTGAGATTATTGAGTGAAGCTTCATGAAATTTGCTTTGGTACTTTCGAAGTTATGGCTGAAACACAAGTTTGACTCATTTGACCTTTGACCTCCAAGTGTAACCTTGACCTTTGAGGTACAGACCTAACTGTGCATGATAAACCTTCTCATTAGTGTGAAGTGTCATGAAATTACCTTCAGCATTTTCAAACTTATGAATGAGAATTTCGACTCATTTGATATTTAACCTCCAAGTGTGACTGTTACCTCTGAGGTACAGCTCGGATTCTTGTGCGTGACATACTTTCTCATTGTGATTAGTTTCATTAATTTTTCTTCAGTACCTTCAAAGTTATGATTGAGTCATGATTGTTTTGAACTGACAGATGAATGAAGGAACGGACAGTGCCATTACTATATGTCCCCTCCATTCAGAGGCATAGAAATAACAGGGGACTCGCTCTCACTGAAGACAGGACACTTGGGGAGTTTTACGAGTGTATGTAGGTGGCTACAAACACTGAAGAATAAGTGTAAATAAGGTTTTCCATGATAACGTCATGGTGACCTTGACCTTTGACCTATTGACCCAAAGAGTCATTCTTGTTTTATAGCAACAGTGGCCACCTTGGAGTCGCATTGACCTAATTTGATCATCCATGCGATATTTGATCAAAATTAGTCCTGGTTTTTGGGGTCATTAAAGCAAAATCTAATGAATGGACAACGTAAAAATATCAGTCATATGGCTCTATTTGAGCCTTTGGCTCTAAAATGCAGCATTTATATTTATACAGACCATTAACAGTAGAAACATATACTTACATCAAAACAAAAAGAAATATGGCTATGACAATTAATATATACAGCGAATAATCTCCGCTGGTACTATTCTCATATTTAGGGATGCTGTCGACATCACTAGTGGCATTTGTAGTGGTAACTGTAATAAACATTAAAAGCACAAGTCATTATTTAAGAACAAAAACTAGAAATAGGACAAAGTCATGTAGGGCCTCATCATGTGTTAAATGATATGCAGTGCAGAAATGGTAAGTGCATGCACATGAACAAATGGAACTGTTGAGTGCTACATGATATAGCTGTGTATCTTAAAGCATTCATTTAAGTAAAATGTAAAGAAATTTCTACTTCACATAACTCATATATATAAATGGCACATGTTTGAAAACCAAATGAATGAATGAGAGATTTTGCTTATGTAAAAGGTATGTTTCCAGCAAAACCTACAACCATTACACAGTGATACATACTGGACAAATTTGAATCAAGTTAGGGCTATTCCAGAAACAACAAACGGGGGTAGTAAGGCAGTTTTTCCTGAAGTCTATCACCCACAGATTTTTAAGTGTGTTTTCCACCACCACCCATATAACAACAAGAGAGAAACGCCTGGTGGCGTTAGAGCCGGGTTTTTCTAAAATGTGAAAGATGAGTGCCTGTGTGTTTGGTGAAACTATTTAATAGAGCTTTTCTAGATAGATTGTTTTTTTGGGAGTGGGAGGATGCTTTAATGTTGAAAACCTAGTTACCTAACTTACTGTCCAAGTTTTATAATAATAGCACATGGCAATGCTGAGATATAAAAAAAAATATTGGACATGGCAAGGCCGAGATATAAAAAAAAAAATGTTGATGCCCGTATAACAAAGTTAAAAGGCTAACATAACTTATATTTTGGAGACAGTAGGTCATAGTGACCTAGTTTTCAGGGTATGGTCAGTGCCTGATTAGAGGAAGGCGCTGTTAAAATTTGATGAAGATCGGACATGGTAATGCTGAAATATATAGTAAACACAAAATGTTGACGCCCGCCCGACGAATGTACCCACAAATACATGAGTGTATAATGAAATTATATATATCAGTATTGTTGTTCAATTTAATCAACCAAACTATATTCTGTTCTGTCCCCAAGATGCACAGATTCCATCGGGTTAGTCACATTGAGGATGTTGGAGCCTTACAGTAATCACTCTGTCTGTCCGTATAGACTACAGTGCACTTGTGGGACTAGCCTTTAGGTATAGAGCTATTTTAGCACATTGAAAATCAGCCGGAAGAAAACTGCACTGACTTGTGTATTTTTTTTTTGGCTTGTGTGGCTTAAAAAATACATTTCATTATACACACGTTATGTTGGTGAATATCCTATATTGATAATGTATGGCAGTGCAGGGCCCAGCTGGGCACACGTTATGTTGGTGAATATCCTATATTGATAATGTATGGCAGTGCAGGGCCCAGCTGGGCACACGTTATGTTGGTGAATATCCTATATTGATAATGTATGGCAGTGCAGGGCCCAGCTGGGTTATACACGTTATGTTGGTGAATATCCTATATTGATAATGTATGGCAGTGCAGGGCCCAGCTGGGTTATACACACGTTATGTTGGTGAATATCCTATATTGATAATGTATGGCAGTGCAGGGCCAAGCTGGGTTTAATATACACACGTTATGTTGGTGAATATCCTATATTGATAATGTATGGCAGTGCAGGGCCCAGCTGGGTTTAATATACACACGTTATGTTGGTGAATATCCTATACTGATAATGTATGGTAGTGCAGGGCCCAGCTAGAGGGGTTCAAAATCTTGTTGACCTACGTTATTTTAACATTTGAAAGCCATTTATCTAAGGATCATCAATATGAAGTTTGGTTGAAATTGGCGAAGCTGTTTCTGAGAAAAAGTAGTTAAAACATTTAACAACATATGAGGAATGGATGGCAGAGAGTGATCCCTTTGATAACTCACCTTTGAGCTAAAAATTCAATTAATCTGTGTTTTTTCTTATCTCTGCAATAAAATTGGCATATATACTCGTCTATGACAGATTAAGAACATATCAAACGACTATTACTTCAATGGTGTTGGTGGCGATATTTCAAATGAAACGCGTGGGGATTTGCCATGGCGTGACTTTGAATATTTTTATTTGTATCCTTCCCATAATAAAGTGCTTCACAATCAAAAAAGCTTACCATATATAGTTGTCCTGCTGACTACTGGTGACTCATCAAATGGTCCATCTGGCTTCCCTTGTCTAAAATAGAGCAACAATTTGTTTCTGGTGATTTACAAAATATTATGAGAAATGTTTGAATAAAAATATTTAAATTAGCATTTCAGCGCAAACAGACCATCTAAAAGCGAGCTATGAGACAATTCATGGTTTTATATATTAAAGATTAATTGTAGCTGCAAAGAATGGTGATTGAAGACAAAATTAGACTGCAATGTCAACCTTAACTAGAACTATCACTGAAGGTGATGAATATCCCCGCTTTTTTTTATATAGCTGATGAGAAAGGACAAAATGAATAAAATAAATGTCTAAAATATGTGCTAATTTTTTAATGTGAAAAAAATATCTAAGTAAAATATAGGTCCATAATTCTGTAAAAACAAAAAGAAGCAATGGCCGTCGGTGCAGACATTCGACTTTTCAGGCCTTGTCCAATTATTGGCGAACCAAGTCGAAAGGCAAGCTTACATACAAAACTGTAACCAATTTTTTCTAAGTATAAAAGGGGGCCATAATTCTGTTAAAATAAAAGCAATAGTTGTAGAACCTCACTGTATGATGTTGTCTAATGATGCAGAATACATCTGTGAAGTTTCAATGTATTATGTAAAGTAGTTTCTGAGATACAAGCTCACATACACAACTTTATAAAGGAGAAATAGTGTTGGTAAACTAAAGGTAAGAGTTGTAGAACCCGGCTGTATGATGTGGTATTATGATGCTGAATACATGTGTGAAGTTTCAATCCATTATGTAAAACAGTATCGGAGACACAAGCTTACGTACATGCAAAACTTTAACGGGATGCAGACGCTGAAGCAGACGACGATCACCTGATGACAATAGCTCATTTTTTTCTTTGAAAAAGTCGAGCTAAAAATTGTAGAATCGAAAAACGTTGATGTAGAGATGCATCATATCATCACGTGTGGACTGTATGGCACGTGTAATAACAATCCATGAACATTTTTGAAGTGAAAGCCACATGAAGTTCATTATAGAGTGGAAAATTCAAACAAAGGGCCATACTACTATAATAAATTAGGCAATCAACAATGGGTGATGTAGAGAGACATAAGGTCACCAGTTGTTATGAGTATATGAAGTTTGTGAACAACCCATTCAAAACTGTTTGAGAAATGCAAGTAATAAATAGAAATGTGTCCATGGGACAAGGATGCCTCCACTGAAAACAATCATTGTAAAACGTAAAATTTTAGAAAAAAGGGGCCGTTACGGTAATACTGGGTCGTTTTAGACGTCTAATTGATATGTACATTTCGATATCATAGCTTATCCCATAAAGTTTGAAAAGAAACGGAGGAAAACTGTGGGAGGAGGTAGACAAACAAGATATTGTAACGCAAAATTTGACGAAAAAAGGGCCATAAGTCTGGTAATACTGGGTCGATTTTGACGCCGAAACAATAGGCACATCTTGACATCATAGGTAAGCATCCCGTAAAGTTTCGAAGCAATCGGTTTAAAAGTGTGGGAGGAGATAGACACACAAGATATTTTGACGTAAAAATTGACAAAAAAGGGCCATAACTCTGGTAATACTGGATCGATTTTAACGCCGAAACGACATGCATATCCTGACATCATAGGTAAGCATCCTGTTAAGTTTGGAAACAATTGGTTGAAAAGTATGGGAATGAATAGACACACAAAATGTATTGAAGTAAAATTTGACAAAAAGGGGTCATAACTCCGGTAATACTGGGTCGATTTTGACTCCGAAACGAATGCACACCTTGACATCATAGGTAAGCATGCTGTAAAGTTTTGAAGCAATCGGTTGAAAAGTTTGGGAGGAGGTAGTCACACAAGATATTTTGACGTGAAATTTGACGAAAAAGGGGCCACAACTTTGGTAATACTAGGTTGATTTTGACACTAAAAAGATATGCACATCTTGTAAAGTTTCAAAGATTGAAAAGTTTGGAAGGAGATAAACACAAATGATATTTTCCATTTTCATGCAATCGGTTGAAAAGTTTGGGAGGAGGTAGTCACACAAGATATTTTCAAGTAAAATTTGACGAAAAAGGGGCCATAACTCCGGTAATACTAGGTTGATTTTGACGCCGAAAAGATATGCACATCTTGACATTATAGGTAAGCAACTTGTAAAAACTTGAAGCAATTGGTTGAAAAGTGTGGGAGTAGATAGACACACAAACTTTTCGGGACGGACGGACAGACGGATGGACAAGGCGGCGACTATATATATGCTCCCCCGAATTTTTCAAATAGTAAAGTAAGAAAGTAATCAGTCATATTATAAAATAGGGTTGAAATACTGGTATGTTTATACTTTTGAAATAAACGTTCACCATTGCTGATGGTGCACACCATACCTCACATGTGCCACCCATAACACAGGTTATCCCAGCATCCTAAATCCTACCAGTTTATCCCAGCATCCTAAATCCTACCAGATTATCCCAGCATCCTAAATCCTTCCAGATTATCCAAATAAAAAAATTATTGGTAGTAAAATGAAACAAGAGCTGTCGGAGAACAGCGCAGCTCGACTATTCGATTTTTCAGAGAATAATAAATTTATAGCTAGTATATACCATCAGAAAACAAGGGGGGTTCAGAGGGAGCCCATGCCCCAATATGGGTGAAGTAATAAGATGCATAATGCTATAACAAATCCCAAACCAAAATTATAGATATATACATGCTTACATGCAAACCTAGATCTGCCTTTATTGCACATTTTACGGGCCATCACAATTTGGGTTTCATGCAGAAGACAAAATTACTTATCCAACCCTTTACAACATACTATAAGGAAACCAATTCCAAAATTTAGTTCAGCTAGGACAATAAATGTAAGAGATATAGACCTTTAAACACAGCTTACACGCGAAATTTGATGTGAAACAGACTTATTTTAAGGACTATTAGAATTTGGGTTCCATGGGAGCCCAGGGGTTACAGGAACCAAAATTACTTAAGCAGCCCTTACGATAATGCTATAAGGAAGCTAATGGCCAAATTTGGTTGTGCTAGGGTAAGAATTGTAAGAGATATAGACTTGTAAACACAGCTTACATGCAAAATTTGATGTGAAATGGGACACATTTTATGGGCTATCATAATTTAGGTTCCATGGGAGCCCATGGGCTACAGGAACCAAAATTGCTTATGCAGCCCTTAAGATAATGCTATAAGGAAGCCCATGAACAAATTTGGTTGTGCTAGGATAAGAAATGTAAGAGATATAGACTTGTAAACACTGCTTACACGCAAACCTTGATGTGGGACGCCGACGCCGACACCAACGCCGACGCCGGAGTGATTACATAAGCTCTCTTATTCTTCGAATAGTCAAGCTAAAAAACAACTTACATGTCAAAAATGGTTTTAACAACTATACCTTAACAGTGTAACGTTTATAACACATGGACCACAGCCGTCGTTGATCTTGTCGTTGATCTTGTATTCATACCACTGACACTGCTCACATTCTGAAAGCAAAGTGTACAACATATGTAGAGAAATATTACACAGTGGCAACAATTCTAAAAGTAGAACTGTCACTGAAGGTGATGAATACCTCCGCTCTTTTGCTATAGCCCATGGTGGGCAAAATGAAGAATCATGAATGTCTAAGATATCTGTTAATTCTTTAATGTGAAAGAAATTCTAAGTAAAACAAAGGTCCATAATTCTGTAAAAAAAATATTGCATAATCGAAACAAGAGGTCAATGACCTTGAAGCTCTACTGATAGGTTTTTGATAGCTAGATCAGCATTCCTGTGAAATTTCAGGAAAATCCGTAGTTTCGGAGTAGTCGCTAAAAGTTTTCATTATATATATATAATGAACCATTTTTAACGTCAAATCAAAATATTTTTTGACAAGGATCAACATCATGTCATACTGATCATTTTAGAAAAAGTCCCATATCAATATCACTTATAGTTTTTAAGAAGTAGTCGCAACAAACTTGTATTTTGATCTATTTTTAGCCATGGTGGCCATCTTGAATTTCTGGCTGACCTGAAATTTTGCTTGGATCAATTAGTCATCAAGAGCAACATTCCTTTGAAGTTTCATGACAATCCGTCAAGTAGTTACAGAGAAGTAGTCGCTACAAGTTTTTACTAGATAACTCTATGTAAACAAAGATGGCCGCTGACAGCCATGTTTAACATCGAATCAAAACAATTTTCGATAAGGACCATCATCATGTCATGCTGATCATTTTAGAAAAAGTCCCATATCAATATCACTTAAAGTTTTCAAGAAGTAGTCGCTACAAACTTGTTTTTTTTAAATTTATTTTTAGCCGTGGCAGCCATCTTGAATTTTCGGCCGACCTGAAATTTTGCTAGGATCAATTAGACATAAAGAGCAACATTCCTGTGAAGTTTCATGAAAATCCGTCAGGTAGTTTCAGAGGAGTAGTCGCTACAATTTTCATATGTAAACAAAGATGGCCACTGGCAGCCATGGTTAATGTCGAATCAAAACGATTTTCGACAAGGACCAACATCATGTCATGCTGATCATTTTAGAAAAAGTCCCATATCAATATCACTTCGAGTTTTCAAAAAGTAGTCGCTACAAACTTGTTTTTTAAAAATCTATTTTTAGATTTGGTGGCCATCTTGGATTTCACATCAACATGAATTTTTGCTAGGATCAACTAGACTTCATGGGCAACAATTCTGTAAAGTTTCATGAAAATCCATTCAGTAGTTTCAGAGGAGTAGTCGCTACAAAAAAAGTTTACGGACGGAAAGACGGACGGACGACGGACACCGCACCACGGCATAAGCTCTGCTGATCTCTGATCAGTAGAGCTAAAAACAGTAATGCAGAGACATGTCATATCATCACATGTGAACTTTATGTCACGTGTGATAACAATCCATGAAAAGTGTTAAAGTGAAAGCCAAATAAAGATCATTATAGAGTGAAAAATTTGAAGTTAAATAATGTGGCATGATTCTGTAATAAATTAGGCATCAACAATGTGTGATGTAGAAGAACATAAGGTAATCAGTTGTTATGTGTACACAAAGTTTGGGAACAATCAATTTAAAAATGTTTGAGAAAAAATGTGTGAGAAGGTCATTATACAATATTAGAGCGGAAAATTCTAAGTGAAACAAAGGGCCATAATTCTGTAATAAATTAGGCAATCAATGATGGGTAACATACCCGGGACCCCAGGACAGCAATTTAATAACAAGAGGCCCAAGAGGGCCTGTGGACGCTCTACTGGCTCAAGATAAGTTTATGTATATGGAGCCATAAGTCTTTCAAAAATCATTCAACCAGAACATGGCAATGATAGGTGCAACTAGGCTTAGTACTGATCATTCTCGCCAAGATTCGCTGAAATCTGGCAAAGAGTTCAGAAGAGACTTATCTGGACAAAGTTTGTGTCTTAAAACATTTAAAGGGTCACAACTCTGCCAAAAATCATTCAACCGAAATATGGAGATGATATGCACAACTAGGCTTGATATTGATCATCCTTGTCAAGTTCCGTCTATATCCAGCCAGGCGTTCAGGAGAACTAGCCCGGAAAAAAAATGTGGTATCAAAAAAATCCTTTAAAGGGCCATAACTCTACCAAATATCTGTAAACTGGAACGTGACAACGACATGCACAGCTAGGCTTGGTGCTGATCATCCCTGCAAAGTTTCATTGAAATCTGGCGAGGGGTTCAGGACAAGTAGATCAAAGTTTGTGTATTAAAACCTTTAAAGGGCCATAATTCTGCCAAAAAAATCATTTAACCGGAATACGCCAATGATTTGCACAACTAGACATGGAATTGATCATCCCTAAAAAGCTTCATTTAAATCCGGCCAGGTTCAGGAGAGCTAGTCAGAACAAAGTTTGTGTATTAAAACCTTTAAAGGGCCCTAACTCCGCCAAAAATCATTCAACCGGAACACGGCGTTGATGTGCACAACTAGATATAGAATCAATCATCCCTAAAAAGTTTTGTTTAATCCAGCCAGGGGTTCAGGAGAACTAGTCAGAACAAAGTTTGTGTATTAAAACATTTAAAGGGCTATAACTCTGCCAAAATCATTCAACTGGAACACGGCGACTATGTACAACTAGGTTTGGTACTGATCATCACTGCAAAGCTTCAATGAAATCCGGCCAAATGAAGGCCCTATCATCTTAATAAGGCCATGATGTAGCATATTTCAGAAAATCAAGGGCCATGACTTCGATGTAAATGGTCCAATCTGCATGGTTTTCGAACTCGTCCAAGCTTTCATTGATATTAACAATCTGGTAAAGTTTCTTAAAGATCGGATGAAAGATGAAGGCCCTATCGTCTTAACGAGGCAAAATATAGGATTTTTAACTAAATCAAGGGCGATAACTCCACTGTTACTTGTCCGATCTAGCTGGTTTCCGAACTTGACCAAGCTTTCATTGATATGAACAATCTCGTAAAGTTTCATAAAGATCGCATGAAAAATGAAGGCCCTATCATCTTAATGAGGCAATATATAGCATTTTTAACTAAATCAAGGGCCATAACTCATCTGTTACTGGTCCGATCTGGCTGGTTTTCGAACGTGTCCGAGCTTTCATTGATATTAACAACCTGTTAAAGTTTGGTAAAGATCGTATGAAAAATGAAGGGCCATAACTCATCTGTTACTGGTCCGATCTTGCTGGTTTTCGAAACTGTCTGAGCTGTCATTGATATAAACAATCAGGTAAAGTTTTCAGATGAAAGATGAAGGCCCTATCGAATTAAAGAGGCAAAATATAGCATTTTTAACAAAATCAAGGGCCATAACTCCGCTATTACTGGTCCGATCTGGATATTATATAAACAATCTGGTAAAGTTTGGTAAGATCGAATGAAAGATAAAGGCCCTATCGTCTTAACGACTCAAAATATAGCATTTTTAACTAAATCAAGGGCCATAACTCCACTGTTAATGGTCCGATCTAGCTGTTCGTAGAAGTTGTCCAAGCTTTCATTTATTTAAACAATCTGGTAAAGTTTGGTAAAGATTGAATGAAAGAAGAAGGCCCTATTGTCTTAACGAGGCAAAATATAGCATTTTTAACTAAATCAAGGGCAATAACTCCGCTGTTAATGGTCCGATCTAGCTGGTTTTCGAACTTGTCCGAGCTTTCATTGATATTAACAATCTGTGCAAGTGTGGTAATGATCAAATAATAAATGAAGGTGCTAGAGTGTGCACAAGGCTTAATATGGCATTTTTCAGCAAAACAAGGGCCATAACTCCGGTGAAATTATTTCGATTTTGCCGGTTTTCAAACTTGTCCGAGCTTTCCTTGATATAAAGACACTGGCAAAGTTAAGTAAAGGTCCGATTAATATTGAAGGTCCTAGAGTGTTCACAAGGCAGAAAATAGCATTTTTCAGAAAAAAACAAGGGCCACAACTCCGGAGTTACTGATCTGATTTAGCTGGTTTTCGAACTTATTTGAGCTTTCATTGATATTAACAATCTGTGCAAGTTTGGTAAAGATCAAATAATAAATGAATGTGCTAGAGTGTTCACAAGGCAGAATATGGCATTTTTCAGGAAAAAAAAGGACCATAACTCTGGTGTTACTGACCCAATTTAGCTGATTTCCCAACTTGTCCAAGCTGTCATTGGTATTAACAATCTGTGCAAGTTTGGTAACGATCAAATAATAAATGAAGGTGTTAGAGCGTTCACAAGGCAGAAAATAGCAATTTTCAGAAAAAACAAGGGCCATAACTCCGGTGTTACTGATCCGATTTGGCTGGTTTTCGAACTCGTCCGAGCTTTCATTGATATTAACAATCTGTGCAAGTTTGGTAAAGATCAAATAATAAAGGAAGGTGCTAGAGTGTTCACAAGGCTTAATATGGCAATTTCAGCAAAACAAGGGCCATAACTCTGGTGAAATTTATCGGATCCGGCTGGTTTTCGAACTTGTCCGAGCTTTCATTGATATAAAGACACTGGCAAAGTTTCGTAAAGATTTGATTAATAATGAAGGCCCTAGAGTGTTCACAAGGTAAAAGTTAACAGACGGACGACGGACGACGGACGACGGACGGACGGACGACGGACAACTCGCCATCCTAAAAATTAATATAAAAAAAAAAAGTCATAAAATCTGGTAAAGTTTCGCAAAGATCAGATGCAAAATGAAGGCCCTATCGTCTTAATAAGTCAAATTATAGCATTTTTAACTACATCAAGGGCCATAACTCCGCTGTTACTGGTCCGATCTGGCTGGTTTTCGAACTTGTCTGAGCTTTCATTGATAGTAACAACCTGTTAAAGTTTGGTAAAGATCGTATGAAAAATGAAGGCCCTATCATCTTAACGAAACAAAATTTAACAACGGACGACAGACGGACGGACGGAGGACGGACAACTCGCCATCCCATAAGCTCTGCTGGCCCTTGGCCAGTAGAGCTAACAAGCGGCCCAAGAGTGCCTGTGGACGCTCTACTGGCTAATAAGGCTCTTATAACATCAATGAAGTGAGTGACTATTGTCTTAAAGAGGCAAAATATAGCATTTAACTAAATCAAGAGCCATAACTCCGCCATTACTGGTCCGATCTGACTGGTTTTCAAACTTGGCCAGTAGAGATAATAAAAAAAAAACAAGTAAAAAAAGAAAAAAACAAAAAACAAGAGGTCAATGACCTTGAAGCTCTACTGATAGATTTTGATAGCTAGGTCAGCATTCCTGTGAAGTTTCATAAAAACTGTCAAGTAGTTTCAGAGGAGTAGTCGCAACAAGTTGAAGTTTTTACTATTTAACTTTAGGTAAACAAAGATGGCCACCGGCAGCCATGTTTAATGTTGAATCAAAATAATTTTCGACAAGGATCAACATCTTGTCATGCTGATCATTTCAGAAAAAGTCTAATATCAATATCACTTACAGTTTTCAAGAAGTCAATGACCTTGAAGATCTACTGATAGATTTTTGATAGCTAGGTCGACATTCCTGTGAAGTTTCATGAAAATCCATAAAGTAGTTTCATAGGAGTAGTCTCTACAAGTTTTCATTATATAACTCTATGTAAACAAAGATGGCCGCTGGCGGCCATGTTTAATGTTGAATCAAAATCCTTTATACAAGGATCAACATCATGTCATACTGATCATTTTAGAAAAAGTCCCATATCAATATCACTTATAGTTTTCAAGAAGTAGTCGCTACAAACTTGTTTTTTAAAAATCTATTTTTAGCCATGATGGCCATCTTCAATTTCCGGCCAACCTGAAATTTTGCTAGGATCATTTAGACATCAAGAGCAACATTCCTGTAAAGTTTCATGAAAATCCGTCGAGTAGTTACAGAGAAGAAGTCGCTACAAGTTTTTACTATATAACTCTATGTAAACAAAGATGGCCGCTGACAGCCATGTTTAACATCGTATCAAAACGATTTTCGACAAGGACCAACATCATGACATGCTGATCATTTTAGAAAAAGTCCCATACAATATCATTTATAGTTTTGAAGGAGTAGTCGCTACAAACTTGTTTTTTGAAAATCTATTTTTAGCTGTGACGGCCATCTTGAATTTCTGGCCGATTTGAAATTCTGCTAAGATCAATTAGCATCAAGAGCCACATTCGTGTGAAGTTTCATGAAAATCCATCAAGTAGTTTCAGAGGAGAAGTCGTTACAAGTTTTCATTAAATAACTCTATGTAAACAAAGATGGCCACTGGCAGCCATGTTAAACATCGAATCAAAACAATGTTAGACTCGGATAACCATCATGTCATGCTGATCATTTTAGAAAAAGTCCCATATCAATATCTCTTATAGTTTTCAAGAAGTAGTCGCTACAAACTTATTTTTTAAAAATCTATTTTTAGCCGTGGCGGCCATCTTGAATTTCCGGCCGACCTGAAATTTTGCTAGGATCAATTAGACATCAAGAGCAACATTCTTGTGAAGTTTCATGAAAATCCGTCAAGTAGTTTCAGAGGAGTAGTCGCTACAAGTTTTCATTATATAACTATATGTAAACAAAGATGGCCGCTGGCAGCCATGTTTAACGTCGAATCAAAACGATTTTCGATAAGGACCAACATCATGTCATGCTGATCATTTTAGAAAAAGTCCCATATCAATACCTCTTATAGTTTTCAAGAAGTAGTCGCTACAAACTTGTATTTTAACAAGAGGTCAATGACCTTGAAGCTCTACCGATTGATTTTGATTTCAGGAAGTAGTCGCTACAGACTTGTTTTTTGAAAATCTATTTTTAACCGTGGCGTCCATCTTGAATTTCCGGCCTACCTGAAATTTTGCTAGGATCAATTAGACATTAAGAGCAACATTCCTGTGAAGTTTCATGAAAATCTGTCAAGTAGTTTCAGAGGAGTAGTCGCTACAAGTTTTCATTATATAACCCACTGGTAGCCATGTTTAACGTCAAATCAAAACGATTTTCGACAAGGACCAACATCATGTCATACTGATCATTTTAGAAAAAGTCCCATATCAATATCTCTTACAGTTTTGAAGAAGTAGTCGCTACAAACTTATTTATTTTAAATCTATTTTTAGCTGTGGCGGCCATCTTGAATTTCCGGCCGACCTGAAATTTTTCTAGGTCTAATTACACTAAATCAACAGGATGTGCTCGCCTGGTGCAGTCGAAAGTAGTTCTGTATTAAAGAGTGCTAATCTTTTTTTCTTTAAAAACTTTTTTTAGTGCAGTTTCCTGTTATTTTTTGGCTGTAACTGTATTCTGGACATGTTGTTGATATTTGAAAATGCAGCTCATCATGTTTTTGACAGATTTTGATATAAATTTGAGAAGTGAAAGTAGACAGGGTATGAAATTGCAAGGGGTAAAAATAGTGTTGACCTTTGACCCGGTGTTAGTAAACAACTGAAGAAATGTTTCTTAGAAGGTATTAAAGCCCCTATTTCCTTGTTGATGTTTAATAGCAGACATGTTTATTTTCATGATAAAGTAAGTTTCCCAGAATTCTAACGAGGTTTGAGTTTTTAACAGGTTGTCAAAATTCTAACTTTACTATGGAAGGGCAATGGAGACTCATTTACGCTATTATAACCTATAAGGAGAAATCATGTATTTTTCAGAATTGCATAAAAAATGATTTTCTAGGCATTTATTTTGTTTGAATAGGTGAGATGAACTCAGAAACAGAGAAAAAAATATCATTTTCAGACTTTTAGACTATTTTAGAGTGTTTTTGGCAACTTTTCCTCAATTTTTCTGATTTTCTCTAAAAATGTGATATTTTTATTTTTTTTGGAATTTTTGTGAAAGATAGATAGCAAAATGTGTGGTATACATACTCAGGGATGCAAAACAAAGCCACCAGAGGTGATTTGATGAGAAAATGTTGAACGGTTGCTGAGATATTGCTTTTTTTATTATTTCTTAATTTCGCGACAAAATTGACTCGATTTAGTGCATGGTCAAGCGCAGGTAAATCGCAATAATTTCAAGACGAAGTCATTCGGCATTGCGAAACAAGTCAAAATATTGTTTTATTAAGTTGTTGGGTTGAATCGACCAGTTTAATTAAAAAACATGACGCAAAATAATCCCTTATAGGTCTAATTACACTAAATCAACAGGATGTGCTCGCCTGGTGCAGTCGAAAGTAGTTCTGTATTAAAGAGTGCTAATCTTTTTTTCTTTAAAAACTTTTTTTAGTGCAGTTTCCTGTTATTTTTTGGCTGTAACTGTATTCTGGACATGTTGTCGATATTTGAAAATGCAGCTCATCATGTTTTTGACAGATTTTGATATAAATTTGAGAAGTGAAAGTAGACAGGGTATGAAATTGCAAGGGGTAAAAATAGTGTTGACCTTTGACCCGGTGTTAGTAAACAACTGAAGAAATGTTTCTTAGAAGGTATTAAAGCCCCTATTTCCTTGTTGATGTTTAATAGCAGACATGTTTATTTTCATGATAAAGTAAGTTTCCCAGAATTCTAACGAGGTTTGAGTTTTTAACAGGTTGTCAAAATTCTAACTTTACTATGGAAGAGCAATGGAGACTCATTTACGCTATTATAACCTTCTAGGATCAACTAGACATCAAGAGCAACATTCTTGTGAAGTTTCATGAACATCCGTCAAGTAGTTTCAGAGAAGTAGTCGCTACAAGTTTTTACTATATAACTTTATGTAACCAAAAATGGCCACTGGCAGCCATGTTTAACGTTGAATCAAAATAATTTTCCACAAGGATCAACATCATGTCATGCTGATCATTTTAGAAAAAGTCCCATATCAATATCCCTGATAGTTTTCAAGAAGTAGTCGCTACAAACTTATTTTTTAAAAATCTATTTTTAGCTGTGACGGCCATCTTGAATTTCTGGCAGATCTGAAATTTTGCTAGGATCAATTAGACATCAAGAGCAACATTCCTGTAAAGTTTTATGAAAATCCGTCAAGTAGTTTCAGAGGAGTAGTCGCTACAAGTTTTTACTATATAACTCTATGTAAACAAAGATGGCCGCTGGCAGCCATGTTTAACGTTGAATCAAAACGATTTTTGACAAGGATCAACATCATGTCATGCTGATCATTTTAGAAAAAGTCCCATATCAATATCACTTATAGTTTTTAAGAAGTAGTCGCTACAAACTTGTATTTTAAAACTCTAATTTTAGCTGTGGCGGCCATCTTGGATTTCACATCAACATGAATTTTTGCTAGGATCAACTAGACTTTATGGGCAACATTTCTGTAAAGTTTCATGAATATCCATTCAGTAGTTTCAGAGGAGTAGTCGCTACAAATAAAAGTTTACGGACAGACAGATGGACAGACAGACAGACGGACAGACGGACGCCGCACCACAGCATAAGCTCTGCTGATCTCTGATCAGTAGAGCTAAAAATCTATTTTTAGCTTTGGCGGCCATCTTGGATTTCACATTAACATGAATTTTTGCTAGGATCAACTAGACTTCATGGGCAACATTTCTGTAAAGTTTCATGAATATCCATTTTAGTTTACGGACAGACAGACAGACAGACAGACAGACAGACGGACGGACGGATGGACGGGCGGACGGACGGAGACGGCAGACGGACGGACGCTGCACGCCAGACGCCGCACCACGGTATAAGCTCTGCTGATCTCTGATCAGTCAAGGTAAAAATAAAGAAATATAAAAATAATAAAAGAAAAAAAGTCAAAAAATCTTGTAAAGTTTGGTAAAGATCAGATGAAAAATGAAGGCCCTAACAAGGCAAAATATAGCATATTTAACGAAATCAAGGGCCATAACTCTGCTGTTACTGATCGTATTTGGCTGGTTTTCGACCTTGACCGAGCTTTTATTGACATTAACAATCTGGTAGAGTTTGGTAAAGATCGGATAAAAAATGAACGCCCTATTGTCTTAATGAGGCAAAATATAGCATTTTTAACTAAATCAAGGGCCATAACTCTGCTATTACTGGTCCTTTTGGCTTGTTTTCGAAATTGTCCGAGCTTTCATTGACATTAACAAATCTGGTAAAGTATGGTGAAGATCAGATGAAAAATGAAGGCCCTATCGTCTTAACAAGACAAAAGTTAACGAAGAAAGACGGACGGACGGACGACGGATGGACGACGGACAACTCGGCCAGTAGAGCTAAAAATCAATGCAACTGTGTAAGTGAGCAATACAAACACTACATCGATGAGCAGCATAAGAACGTTATTTATTTACTAACTTCCATTATCCTTGTTCAATGCGTAGTTTGGATCACAGTGGTTGACTGCAATACAACTGCATGGGCTGATGCCCCATCGGCATTTCTCAGCGTTACATTCACATGGCATGGGACAATTACCACCTGCGTATTTACGCGGCGACAATATATGATCACCTGTAAACAGATAATAGTGTGTGATTTATATGAATTGTTTATCTGGGCTTGTGCCTTACAGCATACTAGATATATACTGGTTGTGTACCAGTTATCGTCATTCACCAGATTTCGTCATTATCAATAAAATGCTCGATGTTGTGCTTATTTTTCGTCCCCACTTTACAAATCACTACACACTATCATCAGACGATTGGAGAGGAAAAAATATTTTAGAAATGTTAACATACACTCTCAAACCAACCCGTTTACCTATATAAATACCGTTATAAACAAAACACAATCGGGGGAATCACGCGCTAATGCGCATGCGCAGGAAAATTTCCTTTTAAAATAGCTGACCTTTTACGTCGAACCATTGAATCAATTTGACATGCACAAAAAACTAAAAGTATGTGAAAAAACGAAAACAACTAGTTCATGTCCATCAATTTAAATTTGCGGACAGTTGTTTCCCTTTAAATTATGAACGTCGAAGTGAAGTAAATTACATCCGATACCTACAGTTGAAAAAACATTTTAAATTGTAGATATATTTTTTTTCTGGATATTTTTTTGTGTGTATTTATATGCAATGGTATATTTATGTTTCAATTAATAACTACACACGTTTTCATCATCCCTAACATGGACTTTTCGGTATTAAACTGAACATGACGATAACTACTACATTCAGCTCAAACGACCGGCCCAATTCAGTCTATATTTAGTAACAGTCACGTGACACTTGTAACTGAGAATAGGAACAATGTAAACACGGAATATTTACGGCAAAGGGGTAAGCTCCTCTACCGGCAAAAATATTTATGAGATTACTAGTTTTGATTTAGATATATTAAAAAATCAACATAAAAATGACGATATCTGGTATACAGCCAGAACACAATTTAATGCACAATTATATTACAAGATGCAGACACTCACCTTTGTAGAAGCTACAATTGATAAACAAATACAGACAAGGTTTCTATTAACAATTAATCATTAAACTGGTACTAGTATCTCTCTCTTGCTTGATGTTCGACATATAAAGGGCAGTTCTAGGTCCGGTGTCAGTATAATGTGACAGGGTGGGGTATCATGTCACGTGTCTAGGGCATGGTATACCAGTGTGGCAGCACTATACAGTTGAGCATTGACCTCACTACCACCAGCAGACACTGGAACACTGTTAACAGTGACATATATCCCATACATACATAAAATAATGAAATATTCATTCATCATGCTCATAATGGATGCAATATATTCACATACAGCACATTGTTCAAAGTTTATTTTGCATATTGATGCTATTAAAATAGTGTTTCCTCCCAGAAGTTAACAAGAGTGCCGCCAAACGGGGAATTATACGCCCGTTTCCTACTGTAACAGTTTTTCTGTTAAAAGCATTTCCTAGGTGTCAGGTCAATGTAACCCTTACCTTTGACCTTCTAACAAAAAAATAACTGATAGGGGATGTTGTTTAACCAGAGCACCATGTATATAAAGTTTCAAGACTGTAGATCAAATATTTGTGAATAATAGCTGGGAAGGAATTTGTCATGATCAGGTCACAGTGACCTTGACATCTGATTTACTAAGTTTAACATTAATAGAGGTTGTTGTTTTAACATGGGTACTATTTCTGTAAAGTTTCGAAATTGTAGGTCTAATAGTTACAGTGAGGAAAATGTCTTAGGATTCAGTCATTGTCAGTTCAATGTGACCTTGATAACCTACTGAACCCAAACATAATAGGCTTCCTCCTCTGACCAAGAACAATGTACCTATGAAGTTTAATAAGTGTGGGTATATTTCCGGGATTGTCATTTGCAATGTGTATGACCATATGAAGACATGGTGACCTTGACCTTTGACCTACTAAGCCCAAAAGTGATAGGGTTCCTGCTCTCAACAAGGGCACAGTATCTACAGTTTCATGGGTGTATATATTATACTCTTGGAGTTATCACTTGGAATATGTACTGTGACCTTTGACCTAGTGACCCCAAAAGCAACAGGGTTTCTCCTCTGACCAAACGCAATGTATCTATGAAGTTTCATGAGTGTGAGTGTTGAGGTTTCACAGCTATTTGGTGGAATGTGTATTTCCATATAAGGTTATGGTTGACATTTGGCCTGCTGACCCCAAAGACAAGAAGATTCTTTCTCTTACCAATGTCAATGCAAATACAAAGTTTCATCAGTCGGGGTGTTACGGTTTTGAACTTTTGATGTTATCGTGCAGAATGCGTATTACCACATAAGGTCATAACGACCTTGACCATTGACCTGCTAACCCTAATGAAATACAATATTTTCTCTTACCAAGGGCAATGTACCTATGAAGTTTCATGAGTGTAGGATAACGATCAATTTTTGTGAGCATTTCTTTTTAAATTCTAGATCATGTAAGGCTGTCAATGATAGAAAAGATATTGATGTATCATTGATTCATTCAGGTGATCGATATATCCATCCATATTTTTTTTCTCAGAAATTGATTCAAATTGAAGGTAAGCATCCTGTAAAGTTCAAAACAATTGGTTGAATCACCATTGGGTGGTGTGGGCAAAAAAGCAAATCATACAGAACAAACACACAATTGGTTCACTCAGGCTCAGATGATAAAGGCTGCACCCATCTATCACTGCGTCGAACACAAAGGTTACAAATACATGCTTACCGTAGATGCTACACTTGTTATGATCTTTGATCGGAGCAAAGCAGATGGCCTCCAGCATATTGAGGGAGGACACATATTTGGGCTGATGGGGTCGATCTGTAGGACATGGTCTGCACCAGTCTTCTCCACCATTGCTCTCACATGTGACTACTTCATAACCTATTGTTCAAACAACAGTATTTCAGAACAATTTGTATACTTTAATGGGATTAAACAACAGTATATCAGAACAATTTGTATACTTTAATGGGATTAAACAACAGTATGTCAGAACAATTTGTATACTTTAATGGGATTAAACAACAGTATATCAGAACAATTTGTATACTTTAATGGGATTAAACAACAGTATGTCAGAACAATTTGTATACTTTAATGGGGTTAAACAACAGTATTTCAGAAAATTTGTATACTTTAATGGGATTAAACAAAAGTATTTCAGAACAATTTGTATACTTTAATGGGATTAAACAACAGTATGTCAGAACAATGTGTATAATTTAATGGGATTAAACAACAGTATGTCAGAACAATTTGTATACTTTAATGGGATAAAACAACAGTATTTCAGAACAATTTGTATACTTTAATGGGATTAAACAACAGTATGTCAGAACAATTTGTATACGTTAATGGGATTAAACAACAGTATGTCAGAACAATTTGTATACTTTAATGGGATTAAACAACAGTATTTCAGAACAATTTGTATACTTTAATGGGATTAAACAACAGTATTTCAGAACAATTTGTATACTTTAATGGGATTAAACAACAGTATGTCAGAACAATTTGTATACTTTAATGGGATTAAACAACAGTATGTAAGAACAATTTGTATACTTTAATGGGATTAAACAACAGTATTTCAGAACAATTTGTATACTTTAATGGGATTAAACAACAGTATGTCAGAACAATTTGTATACTTTAATGGGATTAAACAACAGTATTTCAGAACAATTTGTATACTTTAATGGGATTAAACAACAGTATGTCAGAACAATTTGTATACTTTAATGGGATTAAACAACAGTATTTCAGAACAATTTGTATACTTTAATGGGATTAAACAACAGTATGTCAGAACAATTTGTATACTTTAATGGGATCAAACTATTGTATTATAGAACAAGAGACCCAAGAGGCCCTGTATCGCTCTACTGGGCTGTGGTTGTATAATGTGCATAAGGTTTTTCAATGATTTTAATGTCATTAATAAACAGCTCTTGACAAACTTGGTGGAAATCAAGAGAAAAACAAAGCTTCCATGATCTTAACAAGTAAAGTGACCTAGTTTTTACCTTATATAACCCCAATGTCTTTGATATATACCTTCTGACCAAGTCCGGTGAACATCAGGCAAAAGTTGAAAGCCCATCATGTTCACAAGCTTTTCTTTTGATCTGACCTAGTGGCCTAGTTCAATACCCAACCTGGCCCATTTTAAGATGAACCAACATCTCATTGGTGTTTGACCAAGTTTGGTGTAAATCCAACATCTCATTGGTGTTTGACCAAGTTTGGTGTAAATCCAACATCTCATTGGTGTTTGACTACATTTGGTGTAATTCTAAATGAAATTAAAGGCCCTATTGCCTTAACAAGCTTTTCCTTAATTTGACCTAATGATCTGTTTTAATGATCCGACCATAAACATTTTTGTAAGAAACAATATCTCATCAATATACACACTTTGACCATGTTCCATTTTTTACAGTCCAGACTCTATTATGCCTATCCTTTAGGATGTCTTTTTGGTTAAAAGGCAGAGGGACTATAAACCTTAGATCTACATGTACACACATACACATGAAAATCAAATAAAATAATAGAGCCGTATTGCGGTATAGATTTTCCTTTAATCTGACCTAGTTCTTCATCCAACCTGACCGATTTTGAAAGAAACTGACATCTCATTGATATACGGTAAAATTCAAATGAAACCTGAAGGCCCTATTATCTTAACAAGGCAAAGGTTAAAGGACAGACGATGGACAAACTAGATGAATGTCATCCCATAAACCTCACATGGCTTTGACCAACAGAGCTAACAAGAATGTCAACATGTCAAGCCCTATTAAAAAGGTACAGATTGTTTGCTTGACCAACACCAATGTCAATCCCAAGAGATATTGAATTAATGTCATTAACAGTTGGGGATACATGTCACAGCGGAGATCTAATGCGACCTATATTTCTTAGAAAGTAGGTCACAGCAACCCAAAATTGTGCACATGTTGTTAGATGCGCATAAGAAACATTCTGGTGAAGTTTGGTGAAAATCCTGCGAGAAAGAAGTAAGATGAACCCAAGTCGGAGCGGAGAGCGGACGTGACCTATATTTCATGGAAAGTAGGTCATAGCAACCCGAAAATTTGCAAAAGATGTTAGATGCATATAAGGAACATTCTGGTCAAGTTTGATTTCGTTAAAAGTACCGTAGGTCACAGTGACCCGAAATTGTTTACGCGATGTTGGATCCATATAATGAATATTCTGATGCATAGGGTTTGTTGAAAATCTATGAAATGAAAATTGGACGCACAGACGAACCAACGGACAGACTAACGAATGAATGGATGGACAAACTGACACACACACACACACATCCGGACGACACTGTGATCGCTAAACGGGCTCGACAAAAACATGTATACATATGGAAGAGTCCAAACGAAGAATTAAAGATCATCATGGATGAAATGAAATATTGTGCCGGATAAGTCAAAGATTGTCGCCATTCACAGGATCCCGGGAAAGACAGGCCATGTCAAACCAGTCCTGATTAAATTCTCAAACAACAACGAGAAAACTAAAGTTATGACCCACCGCAGTGCTTTTAAAGCAATGGGTCGCCGCCTGGTGGATGATGTAACCAAATGTAATGCGCAGCTGATAACCCGTCTGACGGAACACAACCAAATAGTACAAGCCTGGTACTACAACGGCTCGGTATATGGAAAGACAGTGAATGACAAACGCCACAAGTTTGACATATACGACAGCATAGATGACGTACTGGAATTGTAGATACACTTAGGATAGGGGTTGACTTTAAAAAACTGTTTGTTTTCTTGTAGTGAATACCTAATATTATTTAAATTATTTTCTGGAATTATTAAGTGATTCAGTTATCTTATTTCAAACGATAAATGGATATTATTTACATGAATTTAAGAGAAAATAGTTTAATACCCAACAAAAATGTGATACCCCTGTCAGACTGTGGAAGTACTGTTTTTAATTTAGTGATACAAATTATTGTGTTTACATGTGTGTGTGCTCAGGTGTGGAAGGTATTATTTTCTATATATGGATAAATGTCAATGATCAGATGAACTATCAGACTGGAGTTATTATAGCATTGTGATTATAAGTGACAATACCTATTACCGGTATTCTAATTTAACCTACTTAGGTATATAGGCTAGACAGCCAGCCAAGACTATATAAACACTATTGTACTTTATTGTACTCTAATTTATATCAATTATCATGGATTTTATACACAATCATGTAAGTATTTATATTCATGAAAATGAGTCAATATATAGTAAATGCTTAGGAATCTTTTATATTGCAATAATAAGTGGACTTATTTTTCACAAATTAGTGTACATTGATGTAAATTACTATATAGGATTATCTGCCTGTATGTATGCTATCAACTCGATGATAAATAATTATATATATAATTTTTGATAACCTACATGAAATGAAATATATTGTTTGTTTAGAGTTTTTTTTTGTTTGTTTTTTTTAATTTCACAAGCTTCTATAGGGTTTTGAACCTTTCTACTTAAAATTTCTTTAAACCCTTTTATTTTTAGAAGGCGTTTTTTCTTTTTTCATAAATAATCTAAACTTGTATTCAAAACAAGTTTATTATGTTTTTAGAGAACTTTAAATCTAATTATATTAACCTTTTGCATTGATAAACCAAAATATCGAAAATATTATTTTAAGTATATATATACAAAAATAATTTTGAAGTACAAATATAAAATATTTCAGCAAAATTGTATCTAATCCAAATATTTGATTTCAAATAAAATGCAGATCAAGTTTTTTAGAATCTGCTACTTTTTTCCAGAATGCTTCAAAGTTCTGTCTGTGTGTATTGCCTTTTCTCACCGTGGTCAAGATTTTTTAAACATACTAATATATGATGTCAGAGATTAATATTTTAACAGTTAACGTCCAAGGGCTTTTTACAGCTGAGAAAAGATTAGATGTTTTTAACTATTTGAAAGCCAAAAATTGTCAGATATATTGTCTTCAAGATATGCATTGTATTAATAACTTTGAAAATGCTATTCGAAGTGAATGGGGTAGTAATTGTTTATTTTCTTCATGGAAATCAAATGCGCGTGGTATTGGCATACTTTTTAGTAAAGATATAGATTATACTGTACATTCTCATACATCTGACCCTGGGGGCAATTATATTATTGTTGATTTAACCATTGATAATAGAAGGATAACATTAGTTTCTCTGTATGGTCCGAACCAAGATACACCTTCCTTTTTTACTAATATAATGTCGATTGTGGATAATTATAATAATGAGGACTTGTTCATGTGTGGCGATTTTAACCTCGTACAAAATACAGAATTAGACTACTATAATTATAAACATATTAATAATAAAAATGCAAGGGAGAAGTTGCTAGAAATTAAATCATGTTATAATCTTATTGATCCCTATAGAGAATTCTTTCCCTTGAATAAAAAATTTACCTGGAGGAAACGTTCACCTGTTCAATTAGCGAGGTTAGATTTCTTTTTAGTATCTGAGAGTTTACTCTCATCAATTATGAACTGTATTATAGAACCTAGTTATAGGTCAGATCATTCTATAGTAATACTAAAATGCAAATTTAATAACTTTGTCAAATCCAAGGGTCTTTGGAAATTTAATAATTCTCTTTTAAAAGATATTGACTATTTAAATACAATTAACCAAAAAATTAAAGAAATTAAATTACAATATGCTTTACCAGTTTATAACTTTGATAACATAGATAATATTTTAAATGAGGATATTCAATTTACAATAAACGATCAGTTATTTTTAGAGACGCTTTTAATGGAAATTCGTGGAAAAACTATTTCGTATGCTAGTTTCAAGAAAAAACAAAATGATAGTCGAGAAAAACAAATAATAAATGAAATCTCAATTTTAGAAGAAAATGAAACAAAGAATATACATTCAATTGATAACTTAAAAAACGAGCTTTTGTCTTTACGTAAAATTAAAATGCAAGGTTGTCTAATAAGGTCACGTGCTCAATGTGTAGAAGAAGATGAAAAACCCTCTAAATTTTTTTGTAATTTAGAATCCCATAATTATCTTAGTAAAATTATCCCTAAAATTGAATTATCAAATGGTAACATAATAACAAATCAAAATGAAATTTTATCAGAAACTAAACTATTTTATGAAAACTTGTATTCAAGTAAAGATAACCATTTGGATGATGTAGACTTAAACGAAGAACTTAATTTTTCAAATATTCCAAAATTATCAATCGATGAAGCGAACAGCCTAGAAGGTCTTTTAACTCTTCAACAAGCATCACAAACTCTAACTGGAATGAAAAATAATAGATCACCAGGGTCAGATGGCTATGGGGCAGATTTTTTAAAAGTCTTTTGGAATAAAATAGGTCATTTTGTTGTTCGGTCAATTAACTATGGGTATGAAA
The DNA here is from genome assembly GCA_037043455.1 of Cyrtodaria siliqua. Classification (NCBI taxonomy): domain Eukaryota; kingdom Metazoa; phylum Mollusca; class Bivalvia; order Adapedonta; family Hiatellidae; genus Cyrtodaria; species Cyrtodaria siliqua. Next base: position 171,895 of record JAWPHD010000397.1, on the reverse strand, counting down.
AGGGGGAATTATCAGTTACACAGAAAGAGGGGATTATAACTGTTATTCCAAAAGAAAATAAGCCTAGACACTTTTTAAAAAACTACAGACCAATATCATTACTTAATTGTGTATATAAAATTGCTTCAGGATCTATTGCCAATAGAATTAAATCTGTGCTTAATAAATTAATTCATGAAAATCAAACAGGGTTTATTTCAGGTCGATATATGGGGGAAAATACAAGAATCGTGTATGACATAATGAATTTTACGGAAGAAAATAATATTCCAGGGCTTTTATTACTAGTTGACTTCGAAAAAGCGTTCGACTCAATTTCTTGGCAATTTATCTCAAAAGTTTTGCATTATTTTAACTTTGGGGAATCCATAATAACTTGGTTTAAAATATTATATAAAAATGCAATATTGGCTGTCAACCAAGGGGGCAACTTATCCGAGTTTTCAATATTGGGCGCGGTTGTCGTCAAGGCGATTCGTTGTCGCCGTATATCTTTATTTTATGTGCAGAAATCTTAGCAATAAGAATTCGTAACAATAAAAATATTAAGGGCATTTCCATGAATGAAAATGAATTTAAACTGACCCAATTTGCTGATGATACCGCAGTCTTATTAGATGGCTCAGAAACCTCTTTAAAAGAAACACTTAATGAACTTTCATTTTATGCTAAAATTTCAGGACTTAAAGTAAATTTTGAAAAAACACAGATAGTTTGGATTGGGGCAAAAAAATACAGTACAAACTCAATAAAAACAAAATAGAAATTAACATGGGGAAGTGAACAGTTTAAATTGTTAGGCATTACTTTTAATGTTGATTTAGAAAAAATATTAAATATAAATTATAGAGATAAAATTACTAAAATACAAAACCTAATAAAATTATGGAAACGTAGATATCTTACTCCAATTGGCAAAATAACGGTCATTAAATCACTGCTTTTACCAATTCTTAACCATTTATTTATATCACTACCTGATCCCAGTAACTCTATTTTAAAACAGTTAACAGATTTATTTTATGACTTTTTATGGCGGGGCCCAGCTAAAATAAAAAGAGATACCATAATTAAACAATATGAGGAAGGAGGGCTTAACATGATCAATATAAATGCTTTTATCCAAGGGCAAAAAGTAACATGGGTAAGAAGATTAATAGCAAATAAAGGACAGTTACACCACTTAACTAAGCATACAATAAACATAAATAATATAGTCAATCTTGGATCTAAATATCCAGAGGGTACACTTAGTACTATTAAAAACCCTTTCTGGAAAGATGTCATAAAATCATATGTCAACTATTTAGAACATAATAGCTGCAAGCTAAAGGAGGATGAGGTTTTAACTTCTTCTATTTTCTACAACCCAAATATACTAATTGGGTGTAATCACATATTTTATAAATCTTGGTATAATAAAGGAATATGTCTAGTAAATGACTTGATAAGAGAAGATGGTAGTTTTTATACATTTACAGAGTTTAACTCCATATATAATGTAAATAGTAACTTTTTAAATTATAACGGAATTGTTAAGTCTATAAAATTGTGGGTTAGCAAGCTAAATATAGATTCATTCAATCATAAATTAACATATCCTATTATACCATCAAATATCCAAGCATTAATTAAACAGCAAAAAGGATCTAAACATATTTACAACATCCTCAATAATGACTATACTCAACCTACTTCAAAAGCAAAATGGTTGGAATTATTTAATATTGATAATGAAAATTGGAAAGAAATATACAAATATCCATTCAAAAAAAACATAAGTACCACCTTACAATGGTTTCAAACAAGAATCAACCACAGAATTTTAGCAACTCGTAGATTTTTACACAAAATTAATATCAAAGACAATTCAAAATGTCTTTTTTGTAAACAGGAAGAAACCCTTACACATATGCTGTGGTCCTGCCCTGAAACACAAACAATTATTAATGAACTTAAAAGATGGCTCTTTAATAATGAACAGGATTTTAATATTGATGAAAAAACCTTTATTTTTAACACAAACAAAAAGTACACATGGGTACAGTTATATCTTCTCTTAGAAGCCAAATATTATATATTTTCATATAAACATCTAGAAAAAAAACTTTCAATTATAACTCTAAAACATAGAATTAGAGAAGTGCTACAAGTACAACAGACAATAGCCACCAAAAACAATGACCTAGACAAATTCAATAGCATTTGGGACCCATATAAAGAACAAATTTTAAACCTTTAAGTCCTAAAATCTCAAGAATACCATCCCATGGACAAACATATTTTTAAACTTGTGTTAATATATAATAATAGAGTTGGACCAGGTGAAGAAGGCAATACCACACCCAAAACCTTATCTTCTATAAATAATCATAATCCTTAAATAAGTTAAAAGTTGACTATTTATTGTTCCCAATATAAATTGTTTGATAAACGTACATTATCATATGCCGTAAGCCAGATGTATTATATAAATGAATAAGGTGAAAAAATGTGGTGTGAGAGTGTTTTCTATTTGTATATATGTATGTGATGATTGTACAGTGTGCGGTGGGAACCCCGACCCACAACACACTTATTTACGGGGATAATAAATGGGTTGACCACTATGGCAACTGAAAAAAAAAAAAAAAAAAAAAAAAAAAAAAAAAAAATATTGTGCCGATATCAACTAGAACTATCAATGAAGGTGATGAAGACCCCCGCTTAAATTCAAAGTCAAACAAACGGCCATAATTCTGTAATAAATTAGGCAATCAACAATGGGTAATGTAGAGCGACCTATAGGTCATCAGTTGTCATGTGTATATGAAGTTTGGGAACAACCCATTCAAAACTGTTTGACAAATGGTAGTAATAAAAATGTTACGGGATGCGACGCAACAAAAATTTGTTACGCGACGTTACGGACAACTTGATTCCAATATAGCCCTCACTTCACTTTGTGAAAGCGGGAGTATGACTGAGAAATGATTTTCCCTCATTTAATCTTGGTCTCCAAATGTGACCTTGAACTTTGAGGTACAGACTTGATTCTTGTACATGACATAATGTCTCACTGTGATCAACATGGAATCAAAAGCAAAGGGTTACTTTTTACTCGTTAGTTTGTAAAACAGATCTATCACATGAAAAGAAAGAATACCTGCAGATTGAAGCACATGAAAACACGTTGACTCACTTTTATTACAGGATATAGGAAGACAACATATGGTGTTGTTTCTTTGGGGTTGCTGCCCCAGTGGACACAACCCAGTCCACCCTTCATCTTTTTCTTTTTGGGTTCTCACACGCTGTCCATCAGTTAAGGTGCTGGATGTCTGTTGATCTTCTGGAGGAGTTATAGTAGTGTATATCTTTTCTGATGCTGGCTTAAACACTGCACGCTTTTTATTTTGATGTCCAAATGATTCTTCAAAAACCTGTGAAAATATTCAGTTAACTCAAATGAGTAAAGCCCTGTATAACTAGATGGGTGCACTCTGGGTCTTACCGTGACCCCACCCCTCAAATATAGGCACTGCAGGCATGGGCCTATGGCACTGCAAAAATGGGCCTTCAATTTTTCCAAGCTATGAAAATTCTAAAAATGCATTAACGATATTGAAAAAATGAAGTTGATGTTGATGGTTGTTGAATAAGTTGATGGTTTTATTGTAAAATATACTGTAATATTGACTTTTTGTAATAACGTTTTGAATAAAATTTCACTAAAATCTTGAAATAATGATTTGCGGTCCTGTATATTCCCTAAAAAAGCCTTCCTAAATGAAATGCTCCATTTTACTTCTAGGAACTTCACACCTGCGTTGCTCAACTGATTGGGCCTACATCTTAAAATCGGCCTGTTATGGCTCTGTATAGTTTACCCTTACCTTTGTCTTACTTTATCAAAAACTGAAAGTTCCGACTTGTAACCACTTTATAATAATTGCCATGCTTTGATTACTTTTTGGGGTATAAAAAAATGGTTGCAGAAAACTGATCGAAGTTGGTCAGGGAATGCCTATAGAGATGACAACCGAGGTATTCCGTCAGGGAATGCATTTATAGAGATGACCACCGAGGTGTTCCGTTGGCCCCGCTCTGTTATTTCAATGTAAATACGAAACTAAATTTAGAGAAAACATCAGTGAAAAATAGATGCGGTTATAAATAGTTTGTTTATGACAAGTTACTGAATTGGATAACGACATTAAGATTAAAAACTTCAATAAGCATCTATTGACTATGACTTGGCGCACTCGATTTTTCTAAGCTATTGAAGTGTGTATGTGCAAATTTGGTTCTCAATATTTATCGGAGGTTTTTTAATGCATTTTTGTATGCATTAAATTTATTTTCAATGCGTTTTAAGTGAAGATATGCGTAAGCACTGACGAATACCATAAAATACACTTCAAAACCAATTTTTACAACTGAATTGATTTCAGGGGAGATAAAAGAATAACAGTAAATATTTAATAACATCTAACACTATTATTCTGAAACCTATTTTCATTTTCCAACTTTACGCCTGCGAAATAAATATTAATCTACATGTATATATTATTAAGTAAACTCGGTCAATGACCTTGAAGCTCTACTGACAGGTTCTGATAGCTAGATCAGCATTCCTGTGAAGTTTCATGAAAATACGACAAGTAGTTTCAGAGGAGTAGTCTCTACAAGTTTTTACTATATAACTCTATGTTAAAAAGGCAGCCATGTTTAATTTTGAATCAAAATGATTTTCAACAAAGACCAACATCATTTCATGCTGATCATTTAAGAAAAAGTCCTATGTCAACATCACTTAAAGTTTTAAAGTAGTCGCTACAAACTTGTTTTTTAAAAATCTATTTTTAGCGGCCATCTTGAATTTCCGGCCGACCTGAAATTGACTAGGACCAACTAGATAGCAAGAGCAACATTCCTGTGAAGTTTCATGAAAATCCGTCAAGTAGTTTCAGAGGAGTAACCGCTACAAGTTTTTACTATATAACTCTATGTAAACAAAGATGGCCGCTGCAGCCATGTTTAATGTCGAATCAAAATGATTTTCGACAAGGACCAACATCATGCCATGTTGATAATTTTATAAAAAGTCCCATATCAATATCTCTAATTCAAGAAGTAGTCACTACAAACTTGTTTTTTAAAAATCTATTTTAAGCCAGGCGGCCATCTTGAATTTAAGGCCGACCTGAAATTTTGCTAGGATCAACAAGACATCAAGTGCAACATTCCTGTGAAGTTTCACGAAAATCTGTCAAGTAGTTTCAGAGGAGTAGTCGTTACAAAAAAAGTTTACGGACAGACAGACGGCCTGATTGATTGAATTGGATTTTATAGTCGCACCAACAGCTAAGGTCATATGGCGACTTTCCAGCTTCCATTGGTGGAGGAAGACCCCAGGTGCCCCTCCGGGCAATTTTCGTGCACGGTCGGGCACCTGGGTAGAACCACCGACATTCCGCAAGCCAGCTGGACAGCTTCCTCACATAAAGATTCCTAGGCCCTTGAGGGATCGAACCTACAGCGGTGAGGGGCAAGTGATTTCAAGTCAAAGACGTTAACCACTCGGCCACGGACGCACCCCATAGACGGCCTGAAGGGCCATATGTAAAGGAAAATGGCCCTTCAGAAAAGGGCCCCCTACTTTTGTCCAAGTATTTGGACAAAGTGTGCCCAATGAACTTGGATAGTCTATGGTGGGGGTCATTTTTCAAAAATGTTTGGATTATGATCTTCTGGCTTTGCTATCATTTTAGCTGCACAGACGGACACCGCACCACGGCATAAAAAAACATCAATTTAAATGAAGTCTACTTTTGTTTTCTCCTACCATATATACCGTATAAATGAAACTGGCAGTTTGTTTCATGACATTCATCATTTTGATAAAGCATCATCAAAATAGACTGACCAATCTGTGACCGGAAATTTGAAACACCTCTTCATTTTGGAAGATATCACAGACTTAGTCTTGATCGTAGATGTTCAACCAAGTTTAATTATTGTAAAAAAAAGAAGAAGGTATTAACAGTGTTTCATGGACATATATGCAAACTGACTCAATATACCGTATTTCCCTAATTATAGTGCCCGGTCAGTATGCCCTATATGCAAACAGCCAAGTTCTTATGAAATGTAAAAAAATAATTAGAATTTTTATTTTTTAATGGTGATTTTTGGATACAAAAGATCGAAAAAGTATTGAATCTTTCATTTTTATATTTATAAGTTAAGTTTTGAATATATTTTTTTGAAAAGGTGTGGGAGCACTACTATTAGGGAAGACGAGTTTATTGGGGCAATAGGTTATGTACAGTATTTTTCAAAATTGATTCTTGAAAATAATCGTCTTTCTACTCGGACAAAGGTTTTTATTTTACTAAAGAAACTTACCATAAAAACTGAGTAACACAAATTGTATAACCTACCGAAATAAGGTAAAATCTAAAATCTCGGTAATGGAAAATTATGAATATCCTACCAAACTTTTCAATTAATTTACCGATATTCTTAAAGATCAAAAATGACCCCTGTAAATTTGGGAAAATTCTATCATAAAAATTTATTGATGAGAAAAATTTGGTCGTTTTTACGATAGAATTTCCCAAACTGACAAAATGTTGACGTAAGCAATTCCCAATTTTTTTCCAACAATTGGGTGGGGAAAAAAAGGGGGAAAATTCACTATTTTGCATTGAGAATGGGTCCGTTTTTCGGCCTCGTGGAATACCTAGAAAAAGCCCTGTGGTCTGTCACTCCCGGTCCTACTAAATACCGCAAAGACACGCAAAGACGCGCAAAGACACGCAAAGACGCGCAAAGACTCGCAAAGACACGCAAAGACGCGCAAAGACACGCAAAGACGGACAGGGTAGCGCAAAGACACCATAAATTAATATCAAAGACACCAAAAATACAATATATGTTGCATATATACCTTTTTTGGTTTAAATATATATTATTTCAACCTTTTTTATATTGGTACAGCATAAAGTAACTAGGACTGGAACGAAAGAAAAATCGTATAGAGTTGCTCTCCTTAAACCTTATACCTTTTTGGTTAGTTTTTCATCCTTAATAAAGTATAATATTAATAAATGAATAAATCAAATGAGCGTTGGATGTGAAAGACCGGAAGGTCAGCGCAAAGACATCTAAAAAGATGGGCAAGGTAGCGCAAAGACACCCTAAGTTAATATCAAAGACAATTTATGTTGTATTTACACGTTTTTGTTATTGTTTCGTCCTTGGTAGAGTCATGGATTAAGGTAAAGCATAATATTAATAAATGAATAAATCAAATAAGCGTTGGATGTGCAAGTTAGGCAGGTCAGCGCAAAGACATCTAAAATGTAACACAAAGACCTCCGAAGATAATTGATCATTTCAAATATTTGTTTTGTTTTATTTTACTATTTAGTGATTTAAACAATATTTTATTCAAGTAATGAATGGGATTGGACACAGGCAATGCCATGCAGGCTTTATTTAGTAAAATATAATAGGCCCTAATTATTATAATAATTATTAAGGATTTAAATATGATTGTTTAAGCGCAAAGACGGGCCAATAAGCGCAAAGACGGGCCAATAAACGCAAAGACGGGCCAATAAACGCAAAGACACCATTATTGTAACGCAAAAACACCAAGAACATAAATGAGGTTGTGTAGATATAGTTGTTCTTATTTTTTAACGTTATTAAGTAAGAAAAATAATAAATAGATAAACAATTCAAAATATTATCGAAGAGGAAAGACGGGCGCTAGCTGCAATAACTTCAACACTGTAAAATAAACACAAAGACACACAAAAAAGTATATATTGTTTCTACTGATATTGTCTCTACTTTATTTTTAGTTATACTATTATTTTAGTTATTAATAAAATATAAAGCATATAAGTGTGTTTGTGTTTTTAATTTCCAGTCTAACTGTATCAGTTTTGTATAACAATGACGCAATAAATGTTTAGAAACCAAAATATGGCTGTCTATTAAAGTATTAGCTAAAGAATGTGTAAAACTGCAAACGTTAAAAGCTTGATAATTATTCTTTATTAATGCATTACCTTATTATCGTGCTCAATTTTAATGTTAAAAGCATATTGCCGACAATATAACCGGCACACAGTTGATTTAGTTTTAATTAAATGCAATTGATAAATATGTTTGTTACAGGTGCATTGTAATTAGTAAGTACTTGTGTTCCTGTTTGTTAGTGTTTTATCGGCGGCACATAGATAATCAATGACAATTAATTATTTGTCAATTAATTAAATGACAATTAATGTTTTACACTTCAACAATGTTTGTTGCACGTGCATAAACAATAGGTCAGTCTGTGTACATATAAGGTTGACAAAACAATAATTCTTCACAGATTATAACAAAGTTTCGAAGTTAGTTCATTTCTGACTGAGTTTAATATTGTTACTAATTATTGGATTTTTACTGTGTTTATAGTTTCATTTGTGATTGTGTTTCATTTCCTGGAATTATATAACTAATAGTGTTATCGAACAATTTCTGGATTTAAAGCAATGCCAACTTTGTTTTAGATCCGCCTTAGTAGTGTTAGAATATATATTTACTGTTTAGTTTAAAAATCAGTGTTAAAACATCAGTGTTAAAATGCCAGGCCGTATCCGTAAGAAGGCGCGACGTGAATCATGGCCTTGTGTTGTGTGTTCTGAAAACTGTATTCTTTGTTCTGTGCAATGTGATGCATGTAAGAAATGGGTCCATGTTTCCTGCAATGGCCTAACTGACAAGGACTTAGAGTACCTTCCTGGGACATTTCCGTTTATGTGCAACAAGTGCGTCCTTTCAGCGGATGGAGGCGTGTACGACTACCACAGCGCAGTTCTCTGGTTGCAAGAGGTAAGTGATAGTGTAACAACATTAAAGGGAACGGTGTAGTGACACAGTAAACGAGCTAATATATTGAGTTTTGAAAAACGTTCAAAAAGGTGAGAAAATTATCAAAATCGGATGATTAACAAAAAAGATGTGACCATTTGAAGTTTGTTCTAAAATAGATATGGGAGCCGCCATTTTGAAAACTATGATGGCATCGTTCCATATGACCATATATGGAATATTGATAAGTAAAGCAAATCACTGCAAATAAATGCAAACTTCTTAACTGGCCATATAAAGCATTATTGGCATTAGTTATACATATATTTCATATAGTTACTTTATTGTTTTCCGCTATAAATGAGTAAATTTTCATATTTATCAATATTCCATATATGGTCATTTAAAACTGTGATGTCATAGCTCTAAAAATGGTGGCTTCTATTCGTTTCCATATTCGTTTCAACAGAACCTTCAAATGATCATATCTTCTTTGTTTATCATCTGATTTTGATAATTCTTTCACCGTTTTCCAAGTTTTTTCAGAACTCTCAATAATAAAGATATTTCGCTGTGTCGCTATATTCCCTTTATCTTTTAAGGGTCATTCACTCAAATGAATGTGAATTGTTTAAATAAAAAACAAAAGACGAATATGCATGAGTCATAATAAATAGTTGGTTTAAACAAGGGATACTCGACAAACCCTGCATTAAATGTTCCACTTGTGACCGTCGGTAATATTATTATTTTTGGCACACAACTAGCGTGCTTGTTTTTCTGTTAAAGGGGTTGATGCACTATTTTCGAACACAGTTTATTTTAAAGGGCTCTGAAAAACATGAAAAAAGCTGAAAGAATTATCAAAATGCCATGAAAAGTAAAGGAGATATGACCTATTGAAAATGTGCAAAGAAACATAAATGGAGGCGGCCATCTTTGAACGATGACGTCATCGTGCCTTTTTGCCATATATGGCATATTGATAAAATGTAAAGAAAACCACTGCAAATGAAAAATAATACTAAAATGTATACATTTTACATCTGTATATTTATTTTTAAATCAATTTGCAGTGGTTTTCTTTGCTTTAAAATACATTTTGTCAATATGCCATATATGGTAAAACGACGCGATGACGTCATCGTTCAAAAATGTTCTTTGCAAATTTTCACTAGGTCACATCTTTATTTTTCATGACATTTTGAAAATTCTTTCAGCTTTTTCCAAGATTTTCAAAGTTCTTTTAAATAAATCCTGTTCGAAAATAGTGCATCAACCACTTTAAATCATAACTATTGGAGCTGATATGTAGCTAATATTTGTGACAGTTGTATATATAATTAAAACCTCGATCATAAAACAACTTATAATAGCCTTATAGTATCACAACATAGTATACATATTAACAATATATATATAAGTGTATGCCTAACACACGCAGTGGAGAAGTTGACACGTATATAGCCGTATGCTACACTGTTTCCTTTAAATAACGAAATATATATTGTCTCTCTCACTTTCCCGCCATCTTCATGTTATACTTTCGATGGCAGTATTATTAGCTAGTATTTATATTTGCTTTTTACATGTAGATTTGCAATAATATACTTCTCATATGGGGAGTCTTGGAAAAATATAATTGAATATATTAAATAATTATACTATTCCAACACTTTAAATGTTAATCTTTTTATATACTTATTAATTTAAATGTGTCTTTGCGCCGTTTAAAAGTGTCTTTGCACGTCTTTGCGCGTCTTTGAGCATCTTCACTATTCTGATCATTTACTTCATGACATTTTGTCGGACAGAAGCACCTATCAAACAGTAACCACGAAATAACTTTAAAATCACGTAAAATAAATCTTACCCATTTAAATGGTAATTCTATTTATATGTTATATTTAATTTGAACGTGTCCTTGCGAGTTTTAAAGTGTCTTTGCGCTCTCTCTCTCACTATGCTGTGTGTTTATTACATGAACATTTTCAGACTGAAGCAGCTATAAAAAACAACATATAATAAAATAATAATATCAAAATCACGTAAAAATCAACCTCACATATTTAAATGGTACTATATTTCGATTATATTTCGATTATATCCAATTTTAAGGTGTCTTTGCGCCTGTAAAAGTGTCTTTGAGCACCTTTGGGAGTATTTGCAATATTTTTCAAACTGATTGAAACCACTCATAAAAACACCATTTTATACAAAAAATAAAATCATAACAACTTTATTTAAAACTAAAATCACATAAAATCAATCTCACACATTTAAATAGAAGTATTTTCCTATTATATTTCATTTAACTTGAAGTGTCTTTTTGATCTCTTCCAATTTTGATAATTTCATGAACAGATTTTCGGACTATCACCAAATTAACTTAATTGATATCGAAAAAATCAATGTCACATATTTAAATGTTAATCTTTTAATATACTTATTAATTTAAATGTGTCTTTGCGCGTTTAAAAGTGTCTTTGCGCCGTTTAAAAGTGTCTTTGCGCGTCTTTGCGCGTCTTTGCGGTATTTAGTAGTGCCAACGTTATCAATCAAACATGCGTCGACAAAGAAGGATAAAAAAATCCCTGTTGCTGACTATGATGTTAAATGTTGCTTTGGAAATTTCAATACGATATCGTACAAATTATGGAACTGCCTTATCGCTTTTCTGTACTCCCGTATGTTTAACGGTTAAGGAAATTGACAAGGCAATTCTCGAGTTAAAATGGAAAGTGATAAAGATATAAAGTATTGATTACCAGAGAAAGCACTGCCAAACTGAGAATTGTCAACTTCATGACTAGTCCAACATGTTAGATATCATACAGGCTGTTACAGCAGTTTGCTTACAGATTTACCAGGTTCAGAATAAAATATGGCACCGTTGGCATTTGTAAATTATCAGAATTGACGGTGGGAAAATTGTGTCAGCAAAAGGGGTCATGCCATTGAGTCATGCCATCATGGCATTTCAAAACTACGTGAATAGACATGTCTAAAACACAGCTGTATAGATGTATCGCCTGTTCAGATCAATTTGCCTTGTTTCATAGCCTTTTATAAAAAAATAGGCCTATATATTTGTCAACATATAATTTCCTGTTGATCATAAACCTCGAATTACCGAAATGGTCCGAAATGGAGATGATTTACCGAAATGGACCGAAATGGACCGAAATGGATATCCGATTTACCGAAATGGAGTTATGGTGTTGAATTTGACTAATTGTTTGTTAATATACGTATATTTTTTTTAATAAAAAGCTGATTTACTAATATATGATACTATATGATTACAACAACGCAATTTGCATTGACAGTTGGTCCCCCTGAACTAGGTGGAAGCTGTAAAGAGGCGTTTTCATGATATGATTTACAGAATGGAGTTTATTGGGATACTGGCTGTATACCAGATATCGTCATTTTTATGTTGATTCTTTAATATATTTAAATCAAAACTAGTCATCTCATAAATATTTTTGCCGGCAGAGAAGCTTACCCCTTTGCCGTAAATATTCCGTGTTTACATTGTTCCTATTCTCAGTAACAAGTGTCACGTGACCGTTACTAAATATAGACTGAATTGGGCCGGTCGTTTGAGCCGAATGTAGTAGTTATCGTCATGTTCAGTTTAGTACCGAATAATCCATGTTTGGGATGATGAAAACGTGTGTATAGTTATTAATTGAAACATAAATATACCATTGCATATGAATACACAAAAAAAAATATCTAGAAAAAAATTATATCTACAATTTAAAATGTTTTTTCAACTGTAGGTATCGGATGTAATTTACTTCACTCCGACGGCTGAAAATTGTTAGCACATGCTTTTAGTTTTTTGGGCATGTCAAATTGTTTCAATGGTTCGACGTAAAAGGTCAGCTATTTTAAACAGAAATTTTCCTGCGCCTGCGCATTAGCGCGTGATTCCCCCGATTGTGTTTTGTTTATAACGGTATTTATATAGGTAAACGGGTTGGTTTGAGAGTGTATGTTAACATTTCTAAAATATTTTTTCCTCTCCAATCGTCTGATGATAGTGGGTAGTGATTTGTAAAGTGGGGTCGAAAAATAATCACAATATTGAGCGTTTTATTGATAATGACGAAATCTGGTGAATGACGATAACTGGTACACAACCAGTAGTGTTAGGGTTATAAACATCTTTTCTTTTAAATAGCTGAATTACTAATCCCTGGTAATAAAAAAAAAAGTGCAGTAGGATATTTTTTTCATTATTTGTACTGCATACAGGTGGTATATGTGATGCATTTGAAACCAAATATTTAAAAGTCACAAATCAGAATGCGTGTGTAAATGTATGTCGGTCCTCCTAAAGTGGATAATAAAAAGATTTACCGAAATGGAGTATTTTTGGCTAGTGTTAGGGATATAACCATCCTGTTTTATTGTTGTTGTTTTTTTTAAACAAAATAGCTGATTTGCTAAGCCCTGGTAATAAAGAAGTACTTAATCAGATTTCCACTAATGTACATCAAATTAGGTCCTCCTAAAGTGTATGGGTGGTGTAAAAAAAAATTTGAAAAAAAAAATAAACACAAACGCGATTTACCGAAATGGTGTTTGAATTTGTGTTGAACATACTGTAATGAGTTGTGTATTGATGTGTTGATTATTTATGCTTACTATAATTGAAATTGCCGCAAAGAAATATTCTTGTTTAGTCCCACTGATTTTCCGAAATGAAATAGTATTTACCTTTTTATACTTCTGGATTTCAATATTATACTTTTCAGAGTAAATTCATAATTGCAATCTCCACGCAGAGTTATCGTTCCTTGCACTCACATATATCTCTGCTAACTACTAAATTACAAGATATTGGTAAAACCTGTTAAATTGGAATATATTTGCCTAAAGCTTGTTTATTTCTTGTGTAAATATAATTTTCAGAATATCAGCAGATTAGATGTTGCAAGATTTGAAATAATGCAAGAAAACAATTTAGTTTTAACAGGGAGTATATGTAACAACGTACTTAACAGGGAGTACAAAGTACAACGTACTCCCTGGTTTTAATCGGGACTATTTTACTACAAAATTAATACGTACTTAGTTCTCCTCAATCGATACGCATATGTAAACATTTCAAACTGAAGCTCGATAGTAGAAAATTACAAAACAAAAGTTAACTCATAAAAAAAAATTAAATTATTTAATATAGGTCTATATTTTATCTTTGCAGATCACCAGGAACGTTCAATAGAGAATGTAAAATTAGACCATTATCGTCGCCATTATTTTCACACGCTCTTGATAAAAGCTAGCGTTATTAACTTCGAATAATTGACACTACCAGACTGCTTAAAATAGCTTTAAAATGTTTTGACACTACCAGACTGCTTAAAATAGCTTTAAAATGTTTTGAAGTGTTATTTTACATAAAAGTTCATTAAATTATTGAGTTAATATATAAATTGGTTGAAAACTGTCTTGATTGAAAACTGTCTTAAACCGTCTCATATTACATATTAACTCGTGTCAAATAAGTTCCCAATCTAGCCACATACTATACATCTATGTATGTATGTATATATGTACGTATGTACAATTAGTTACCAGAATTACATATTGTTGCTTTGTTTTAAAAGCATTTAAATTACGAAACGAAACATTATATAGAAATTAGTAAATATAGGTAATTATTTCACTGTTTAAGTCCATTTAACGTATGATAGAATTTGTTGTGCGCGCGAGTGCGTAAGGGTACGTGGGTGAGTGCGTGCGTGCGTGCATTTTGCTGTGACTGTCTCAGATTAACAAGTTTATTGTTTGTAAAATCCTACACTGTTGCCATGTTTTGTGAAACTGTATCTTGTATTCTCACGGGCTTTTAAGCCTATTGGAATTTGTAAATCCATTTTTTTCATATACGTTCCTGAGATCACGCAGTAGGATTATAAACATCGTCATAACTTTTTTGAATAATCACGTGACCTAACCGTTCGCCCTACTTCCTTTGACGTCGACAGTCAAATGAGGAACGAGTAGAGATTGGTAGAGAGTGGAAAAAAAAGAATGTTTAAGCGAAAAGAAGCGAAAAGGAATTCCCGCGAGCGAAAAGGAATGTGTTTAGTATATTTTTGTCTTAAGTTGTTTAGTGACAGAATTATTATTTGTTTCAATAATTAAACATGATATTACTACATCAATATTCTTTATTAAATCCATTTATGAAAATTAAGATGAAAGAGGTGTAGTTTACTCAGGAGTAAAAATAGGAAACCCCGCGAGCGAAAAGAAATCTATTTATGAAATATTAGATGAAATTAAGAAAGAGTTGTAGTTAACTCTGGAGCGAAAAGAAAACCCCGTGAGAGAAAAGGAATGTGTGGTTTATACCTGGGATGAATTCCTCCCAGTTTATATTTAATTCTAAATTGAGCTGTTTAGAGTCCTAATTAGTGTACATGTTTAATCAGTTAACCAAGATATAAAGACAGCAATATACTTTATGAAACACAATTATTAAATTTAAGCTTGTTACGAAAAAAGATCCAGGAGCGAAAATGAATTTCCGCAACCAATTCAGTGTATATATGACTAATTAAATCCCTTAATCACTTATTTTAAATATGGTCCATGTGTATATTAATACCGTTTATATATTTTTTTTTATTAAATTTACAGAGGAAACTATAAAAAAGAATTCCCGCAACCGAAAAGGAATTAGTGTAGGACAGCATAAACATTTTTATAAACATATGTCTTTATATTATATAATCTTATCTTAATTTAGGGCTACTTATACACTAAACCAAATTGCTAAGTACCAACCTAAGAATATGTCAATAATATTCTCATTGTTTTGTGTATTTTGAGCTTGATTAGAGATACGGTTGAACTGCAAAATAACGAGTGTAAATCGTCTGCTCTGACTGCATGAACAGATTTTAAAACTTTTAAGTCAATGTGTTTTCTTAGAAATAAGTTATAACACTTATACAACTGGGCATATAGGATTTTATTAAGTACTTCGAATTAGTGAAGCTTTCGATGTTCGTAATTCTAAAATATGCCAGTTAAAATTATTTTGACACCATGTTTTACTAGCATTACCACTACAAATGCGTTTGCAAAAGAAATTTTCGAAATATTTAATGTTAACGCTGATTTTTCAAACAATATTTAATTTAAAGGGAGATAATTTAAGATTATTCATATTTCAGTTTTTTTATAGACGGAGAATCTGCGGTAAATGGGACAACTTTTTATGTTTTTTTTCCTGTTATTTCATACCAATTTTAAGAATTTTATATCTTTAAGCATCTTTGACTGATGTTATGTGTTTTATCAGCACATTTCATGTTTTCATATAAAGGGAGGGTAACTCTCAAAAGATGTAACAATCTAAACAAAAAATAAATGTTTTACAAACTATGGGCAAAAAAAAATACTTGTCATATATCTATTCTAAAATATATTTCAAATAAGAAAATTAGTTTTTAGATACAAAAGTTGATACTTAGTAATTTTGTTCAGTGTAAACAAAAGATTTGATTTCGTAAATAAAGTGACTAGGAATTTATTCAGTACAATATTTACAAACGTATAGTATATGTTTAGGAAACAAGATCACATTAATTTCGATGAATCATTACGTGACACGAACATGCATATTTCTATAACGCCAAACATATGGAGTTAATAAGTAATTTATTTTATAACGAACATTAAATTAATATATTAAACTCAAATTGTTGCAGTAGATTGCTAGATTCACGTCATAAATTGCAATTTCTGTTGTTGTTTTTTCTCTCATTATCTAATTAACGTTATTTAAAGATTTGAAAATAGTACTTGTGTCGCTAATTACTTAGCTTAAGATTAATGGCAAGCGGCGATTTACTTCGCACAGAAGGCTCCGTTTGTTTAGGATTAATGACACGTGTTGATTGTTATTTACGGGGTTTACCGATACTTAAGTATATTAAATTCAAAGGTAAGATATATTATTTGCAAACTGTGTACCTTTGCTTTAAATGCAATTAAGTTACGAAACGAAACACTATATAGCAATTAGCTATTTCCAAATATAATTGTGAATTACATCGTAAATTTGAAAGAACGAGAGTTGTATATACCCAGGGCTTTACATGTACATGACGCAATTTTCGTCCCAGATATATCACAGCTTTTTTAAAAAGTGTGTCCTAAATAAGCAATGAATTGTTATTTAATCAGTTGTAAAAACACCAGACCTTGAGAACATTATATTTGATAGGATTAGTATGTGACACACGTTGATTGTATGTTTGGTGTTGTGTTAATGTCATCAGTAGTAAAAATCTAGCAGCCTAATTTTGGATGTGGTCGAGCACATTGATTTCTTAGAGGGGTAATCGAGGCATATTCTATCACTAATGTACTCATGTGTTGGGCCAGAGTCTGAGTCCTTCTGAAAAAGCATATACTATGAAGTTTGCTTTCTGGCAACAGTTGTAATATTGGGTCCAAACTTGAGGTCCTCTGAAATGTTTACTCCAAGAGAGGGGTTCTGGTTTACAGTTTAGTTAATAGATGTGGCTGGATTTGTTGTTGATGCTCAAGATGTACCATTTGCTGGTGCTGAAACGCATGCCCTATTTTTTATAGAAGATACTTCGTCCAGTAGTAGTGTGTGGTCTATGTGTGATAGGTCTGTACAAAATGCAACCATCCGCAAATAGTCGTACTTGGGAGTGTACGGTATCACAGTCGTACTTGGGAGTGTACGGTATCAGAGAAGTTGTGACATAAGAATAACACCGATCTCGAAACAGTGCCTTCAACAGAAGTACTCCTGATAGTACAGAGGAGTAGAAAACTCACCCTCACAACTGATAGTACAGGAGCAGGAGTAGAAAACTCACCATCACAACTGATAGTACAGGAGCAGGAGTAGAAAACTCACCATCACAACTGATAGTACAGGAGCAGGAGTAGAAAACTCACCATCACAACTGATAGTACAGGAGCAGGAGTAGAAAACTCACCCTCACAACTGATAGTACAGGAGCAGGAGTAGAAAACTCACCATCACAACTGATAGTACAGGAGCAGGAGTAGAAAACTCACCATCACAACTGATAGTACAGGAGCAGGAGTAGAAAACTCACCATCACAACTGATAGTACAGGAGCAGGAGTAGAAAACTCACCATCACAACTTATAGTACAGGAGCAGGAGTAGAAAACTCACCATCACAACTGATAGTACAGGAGCAGGAGTAGAAAACTCACCCTCACAACTGAAGGTACAGGAGCATGAGTAGAAAACTCACCCTCACAACTGATAGTACAGGTACACGAGTAGAAAACTCACCCTCACAACTGATAGCACAAGGGTAGAAAACTTACCCTCACAACCGATAGTACAGGAGCAGGAGTAGAAAACTCACCCTCACAACTGATAGTACAGGTACATGAGTAGAAAACTCACCCTCACAACTGATAGTACAGGAGCATGGGTAGAAAACTCACCCTCACAACTGATAGTACAGGAGCAGCAGTAGAAAACTCACCATCACAACTGTTAGTACTTACTACAGATACAGAAGTAGAAAACTCACCCTCACAACTGATAGTACAGGAGCAGGGGTAGAAAACTCACCCTCACAACTGATAGTACAGGAGCAGGAGTAGAAAACTCACTCTCGCAACTGATAGTACAGGAGCAGGGGTAGAAAACTCACCCTCACAACTGATAGTAAAGGAGCAGGAGTAGAAAACTCACCATCACAACTGATAGTACAGGAGCAGGAGTAGAAAACTCACCATCACAACTAATAGAACAGGAGCAGGAGTAGAAAACTCACCCTCACAACTGATAGTAAAGGAGCAGGAGTAGAAAACTCACTATCACAACTGATAGTACAGGAGCAGGGGTAGAAAACTCACCCTCACAACTGATAGTAAAGGAGCAGGAGTAGAAAACTCACCATCACAACTGATAGTACAGGTACAGGAGTAGAAAACTCACCCTCACAACTGATAGTACAGGTACAGGAGTAGAAAACACACCCACAACTGATAATACAGGAACAGGAGTAGATCTACCCAAATCCTTGCCCAAATCTACCACTATACACATATAACGCGGAATGAAAGTATATGTGCATAGCAAAACTTCTGAAACAAGAAATATTTACCCAAATCTACACAAATCCTTGCCCAAATCTGCCACTATACACATATAACGTGGCACGAAAGTATATGTGTATAGTGTAACTTCGGAAACAAGAAATATTTACCCAAGTCTACACAAATCCTTGCCCAAATCTACCACTATACACACATAACGTGGCACGAAAGTATGTGCATAGTGTAACTTCGGAAACAAGAAATATTTACCCAAGTCTACACAAATCCTTGCCCTAAATCTACCAGTATACACATATAACGTGGCACGAAAGTATATGAGTATAGTGAAACTTCAGAAACAAGACATATTTACCCAATTCTTTCCCCAAATCTACCAGTATACACATATAACGTGGCATGAGAGTATATGTGTATAGTGTAACTTCGGAAACAAGAAATATTTACCCAAGTCTACACAAATCCTTGCACAAATCTACCAGTATACACATATAACGTGGCACGAAAGTATATGTGTATAGTGAAATTTCTAAAAAATAAATATTTACCCAAATCTACACAAATCCTTGCCCAAAATCTCCACTATACACAATAACGTGGCACGAAAGTATATGTGTATAGTGTAACTTCTGAAACAAGAAATATTTACCCACGTCTACCCAAATCCTTGCCCTAATCTACCAGTATACACATATAACGTGGCACGAAAGTATGTGTATATTGTTACTTCTGAAACAAGAAATATTTACTTAAATCTACACAAATCCTTGCCCACATCTACCACTATACACATATAACGTGGCACGAAATTATATGTGTATAGTGTAACTTCTGAAACAAGAAATATTTACCCACGTCTAACCAAATCCTTGCCCAAATCTACCAGTATACACATATAATGTGGCACGAAAGTATATGTGTATACTGTAATATTTACCCAAATCTACTTAAATCCTTGCCCAAATCTACCACTATACACATATAACGTGGCATGGGAGTATATGTGTATAGTATAAAAAACACTGATAAAGGTGATCCTTTGGGAGCAACAAACACAATTAAGAGAATAAAGCAGCAGACTCGGTTTTATTGAGTCTGTTCATGAGAAGTAATGAAAGCAGCAACACCTTTCATGCCCCATAGCACCGGCTTAAGCTATATTCTACTTCAAAGCCACCTATATTTGACTCGTTGGTCCCAAAGGACCAGTAAAAATAACACTACTTCTGAAACAAGAAACTTCTGAAACAAGAAATATTTACTCAAATCTATACAAATCCTTGCCCAAATCTACCACTATACACAAACAACTTGGCACGAAAGTTTATGTGTATAGTGTAACTTCTGAAACCAGACATATTTACCCAAATCCTAATGCTCAGATCTAGCATTTTTAGCTTCAGAAAATGAACTTTACACATTATTATAATGTGGCAAGAAAGATGAGAATCTACCCAAAGCAATGACTTTGCTACACCCAACAACAAACTATACACACCCCTAGGCTAGTAGACACAATAAGCATTAACATAACATTCTAGACAATCTAAATGCAGTATATACCCAAATATATTACCCAAATCCACAGACATAAATGATTAATATACTTTAAACGTTTGATTTATTCGTTAAAAATTAACAGCGCTAAACAAATGAACAAAAAATCCCATATCTAAGTTTAGAATGCATAATGAACTTATTAAACAGAATGCAATTATATATCTTATAAATGCAATAAAGACCCAATGTCAAAGTCACTCGCAGCAATATACATACTAAACACAATATTATTCTAGTTCGTATAAATGCATGACAGCACCAATATATATACCCCAATCATCTAGTTTATTATTGACGTCTTATTTATTCATTTAAAAGTATCGTCGCTACAAATGCATGATATGTATATGAGGAAAATAGGGGTAATTAACACTTATTCTTTCATTGCTAAATATGAATTCATGCATGCATGCGTCCGTGTGTGCGTATGTGCGTGCGTGCTTACGTGTGTGTGCGCGCGGTGGGGTAGGTGGGGGCGTTGAGTGGCTAGTGGGTGGGCATGGGGTAACGTCGCTTTGACCAATTGCTCAGTCATATTACGATGGTATCTACTTGTAGCAGTGAGCTGAGCTCTATGCTCAACTTCACTTTATAGTGCTGTCACACTGGAATACTACGCCGTGAAATGATACCGCACCCGGTTACATTATACTGACACCGACCCGACCAATCCTAGTCCTACTCTTTATATGCTGAACCTTGTCTTTCTGCCTGCATGCCTGCATGCCTGCCTGCCTCCTGTCTGCCTGTCTGTCTATATGTCTGCCTTCCTACCTGCCTTGCCTGTCTGCATGCCTGTGTCTGTGTCAGTCTACGTGCGTGCGGTTCGAAATATTAAAGTTCCAAGAGAAGAATCCATCAGTTACACGGCACTGGGGTTGAACTTTGCGGTTCCAGCTAGAGAACTACTAGTTTTAAAGTCTTTGGTATGTTGAACATATGATCTCATTTTTATGCGATTAAATCAGCTAAAATAGGGGTACATGTAATATATATGCTATCTAGTCCCAGCAGACGTACTGACATAATATACTAAACCAAATTGCTAAGTACCAACCTAAGAATATGTCAATAATATTCTCATTGTTTTGTGTATTTTGAGCTTGAATTCATAGATACGGTTAAACTGCAAAATAACGAGTGTAAATCGTCTGCTCTGATTGCATGAACATATTTTAAAACTTTTAAGTCAATGTGTTTTCTTAGAAATAAGTTATAACACTTATACAACTGGGTATATAGGATTTTATTAAGTACTTCGAATTAGTGAAGCTTTCGATGTTCGTAATTCTAAAATATGCCAGTTAAAATTATTTTGACATCATGTTTTACTAGCATTACCACTACAAATGCGTTTGCAAAAGAAATTTTCGAAATATTTAATGTTAACGCTGAATTTAAGATTATCCATATAGACGGAAAATCTGCGATAAATGGGTCAAATTTTATGCTTTTTTCTATTATTTCATACCAATTTTAAGAATGTTATATCTTAAAGCGATCTTTGACTCATGTTGTATGTTTTAGTACATTTCATGTTTTCATATAAAGGGAGGGTAACTTTCAAAAGATTTAATAATTTAAACAAAAAATAAATGTTTTATAAACTATGGGCAAAAAAAAAATACTTGTCATATATCTATTCTAAAATATATTTAAAATAAGAAAATTAGTTGATACAAAAGTTGATACTTAGAAATTTTGTTCAGCGCATATAAATATATTCCTAAATATTCGAATTAAAACTAAATCCGCAGTCTTAACACTAACACGTTTTATAAGTGTGTTTTAAAATTTGCATCGTCACACAAACATATTAAACATAGTTGCATGCATAATAATATTGTATCAATGCAATATAGATACAGACCGGTTAGGCCAAATATAATTGTGTGCTGTATGAAATCTAATATGCAAATTTGTAAAATCTTAGTGTTGTTACGTAATAGTGATTAACTGCTTACGGACTTAGCTGCGTATTATTACAAGTCATAAATGTCCCGGAACAGTTATTATCGACACAGCGGGACATTGATCCATATATCACGCAGTCCCATTGTTGCGGTGTATTACAATATTTACCAAACCTATTATACATTCAACATCGCAATGTAAGAATAATTAAACAACGGCAATCTTGCTCCATTAGTAGCCACTTATTTTGAAGGACAAATGATGCCCATGTTGTTGTAGTGAAGAAAACCGTTTACCCTATAACATCAGGGCTATATATGACGCCTATGGGCACATACAATGAATGTTCTAGTGTAAACAAGGCAAAATATCGAATTTTTCAATAATACAGGGGCCATAACTCTGTTGTTTAATAAAGACTCGGATTAAGTTTGGTAAAGATCAATATAATACTTAGTGTTAACAGCAAACAACTTCACGGTCGACGACTGTCCACTGAGCATGATGACGTGTAGCTTAAATTGAATCTTTCAATGTGAAGTATGTTGAAGCAGTGTTACAGAAACAGAGCTAAACTTGTGTTAACAAGATGTCAATGATGACCTTGAAGCTCTACTGATAGGTTTTTAATAGCTAGAACAGCATTCCTGTGAAGTTTCATGAAAATCCGTCAGTTTCAGAGGAGTAGTCGCTACAAGTTTTCATTATATAACTCTATGTAAACAAAGATGGCCGCTGGCGGCCATGTTTAACGTCAAATCAAAATATTTGTTGAAAAGGATCAACATCATGACATACTGACCATTTTAGGAAAAGACTCATATCAATATCACTTATAGTTTTCAAGAAGTAGTCAATACAATCTTGTTTTTTGAAAATTTATTTTAAGCCGTGGCGGCCATCTTGAATTTCCGGCCGACCTGAAATTTTGCTAGGATCATTTAGACATCAAGAGCAACATTCCTGTGAAGTTTCATAAAAATCAGTCAAGTAGTTTTAGAGGAGTAATCGCTACAAGTTTTCATTTTATAACTCTATGGAAACAAAGATGACCGCTGAAGGCCATGTATAACGTCGCATCAAAATAATTTTCGACAAGGATCATATTATTCCATACTGATCATTTTAGAAAAAGTCCCATATCAATACCACTTATAGTTTTCAAGAAGTACTCGCTACAAACTTGTTTTTTGAAAATCTAATTTTAGCTGTGGCGGCCATCTTGAATTTCCGACCAACCTGAAATGTTGCTAGGATCATTTAAACATCAAGAACAATATTCCTGTGAAGTTTCATGGAAATCCGTCGAGTATTTTCAGAGAAGTAGTCACTACAAGTTTTTACTAAATAACTATATGTAAACAAAGATGGCCGCTGGCAGCCATGTTTAACGTCGAATAAAAACGATTTTCGACAAGGACCAACATCATGTCATGCTGATCATTTTAAAAAAGTCCCATATCAATATCACTTTTAGAGTTTTCAGGAAGTAGTCGCTTCAAACTTTTTTTTTAAAAATCTATTTTTAGATCTGGTTGCCATCTTGGATTTCACATCAACATGATTTTTTTGTTAGGATCAACTAGACTTCATGGGAAACATTTCTGTAAAGTTTCATGAAAATCCATTAAGTAGTTTCAGAGGAGAAGTCGCTACAAAAAAAAGTTTACGGACGGACGGACGGACGACGGACGCCTCACCACGGCAAAAGTTCAGATTTTGAACACTGTACATTGCTGCAGTGCTGAGAAAACAATGTGAAATTTGGAGAATATACATTTATTTAAGTGACCCTGACCTTGACCAAGGGTCAGTTGGAGGGCTGGAAGTCGCTTGGCTGGACAAGAACAATGTCCAGTGAGTTTATATATGAGATTTTGAACACTGTACATTGCTGCAGTGCTGCGAAAACAATGTGAAATTTGGAGAATATACATTTATTAAAGTGACCCTGACCTTGACCAAGGGTCAGTTGGAGGGCTGGAAGTCGCTGAAATAAGAAGAACAATGATCAGTGAGGTTATATATGAAATTTGAACACTCTACTCCAAAGAACAACAAAGTTATAATAATTTAACGCACTTCAACACATTTTTTTTGGAGACGGTAGATGCATTTAAGAGGATACTGACCTTGACACAGGGTCAGTTGGAGACTGATAGTTACTGGAATAAGAAGAACAATAACCAGTGAAGTTATATATGAAATTTGAACACTCTACTCCAAAGGACAACAAAGTTATAAGAACTTTAACCAAAATGTTAACGCAAATGTTAACGCAAATTTTAACCAAAACTTTCACGCTGACATATTGTATTATAACTTTTTCGCCCTTGGGAGTAGAATGTTCAAATTTCATATATAACCCGTCTTGATGCCAATAACTTCCAGCCCTGCAACTGACCGTGAGTATGTTGACGCCGTCGAGCCCGCCAACATTAGCGGCACCTATAGTCTCGCATTTTTTCAAAAGGCGAGACAAAAACTAAGTCAAAACACCAAAACAAAGTAAAAATTGGTAATAGGTATGTCACATCTAAGAAAGAAATTGCTGATGAGTTTAATGATTTTTTCACAAATCTTTCAAATAATATTTTTGATTCTAATGAAAGTCTTAATCTAGAAAAACTAAGGGATTTTGTTCAGCAAAAAATGCCAAATAACAAGGAATTTTCTATTAGAAACATAACCATGGATGAAGTTCTAAAATACATAAATCAGCTTGATTCTACAAAGTCATTCAATTTTCTATTAGAAACATAACCATAGATGAAGTTCTAAAATACATAAATCAGCTTGATTCTACAAAGTCAACTGGTCTAGATGGCATAGGCCCTCACATTATGAAAACGGCGGCACCAATTCTTGCAAAATCGATATGTCACATTATAAACATTAGTATTATGACGTGTATTCCCAGAAAAATAAAAAAATGCAAGAGTAGTTCTTCTATATAAATCAGGTGATGCTGATGATCCCGGTAATTAGACCAATTTCTATTTTACCCACATTATCAAAAATACTAGAAAGACATATAGCCAACCGGTGTATTGAGTATCTGGAAATGTATGGTCTAATTTATAGGGGACAGTCAGGGCTTAGAAAATCTCATTCCTGCCATACAGCATTAACAAAGCTAACATATATGTTACTGCGAGAATTGAATAATGGACATGTCACTGAACTTGTCTTTATTGATTTCAAAAAGGCATTTGATCTAGTTAACCATGAACTATTGTTGGCAAAACTTAAAAGTTATAATTTTGATAATGGTTCAACTCGTACCTTACAAATCGAAACCAGAATATACAAATTTCGGCAGAGCTTTCAAAGCCTAATCTTATAAAAACGGGTACCACAAGGGTCAATACTTGAACCACTTCTATTTACCATGTTTGTCAATGATCTACCACTTTCTGTAGAAAATGCAAACACAGACATATTTGCTGATGATGTAACATTGTCTACGTCTGGTCCTAATTTTGAAATCATACAAGAAAATAGCCAGCTTAGTCTCAAACAAATAGAGCAATGGGCTAAGCAAAATAAAATGTTAATAAATGAACTGAAAACAAAATATATGATTATAGGTACATCTCAAAAGTTGTCTAAACTTAATAATGAAGTAAAACAATTATATGTTAACAGTACAGCAATAGAAAATGTACAAAAATTATTGATAAAAACCTGTCATGGGACGTCCATGTTGATACTCTTTGTACTTCTTTAGCAAACAAAACAAATCTTTTGTGCAAAATCAAGAAATTTCTCACACATGAAACAAGAATTATGTATTACAATGCATATATACAACCAATTTTGGATTATGGTGACACTATTTGGGGAAATTGCTCTAGCAACAATATTAATAGAATCCAAAAAATCCAAAAGAGAGCTGCTCGGATCATCCTTAATAAGCCATATGATGCATCTTCAAAACCCTTATTAAAAGTGCTTAAATGGTTAAATGTCCATGATCGAATACAATTTCATAAAGCAGTGCAGGTTTACAAATGCGTCAATAATCTTGCTCCAGACTAACTTACATCTTTGTTTCAAAAGGTTCATTCCTCTTACAAATTAAGGACTTGTTCAAATGGTGACCTAATCGTCCCGAAACATAGGTTAAGTATATACAAACAAAGTATTCGTTATTCTGGTGCTGTCATATGGAACTCGATCGCACCTCCAATGCGACAAGCCAAACATATCAAAGAATTTAAAAAGAAATATTATTCCTATCTTTTAGGTAATACTAGTTAATTTTAATTTGCTTGCATTTGGTTAAGTACTTTAAAATAACTTTAAAAGATTTATATATAGGGACTTTTGATTTTACAACAGGAAACTCTTCAGAATTGTATAATATGCTATGTATATAACCATGTGTGTGTGTTACATGTTTCTTCATTTGATGGCCTCAAGGGAAAACAATTGTTGTAAATTGATTGAGTTACCATCATTAAATAAAGCATTTATTATTATTATTATTATTATTGGGCCTAGATAGCTGTTAAAGTTCATACTCACAATTTACCTTTATTGAAATTGTGTTTGCATTGCATGCCATTTAATCAGGTGGTTTGTTATAATTCACATTATGTATTATACTTGTATTGTGGGCTGGAGGCCTTGGATTACTTAATAAAGAATTATTGTATTGCTCAAACATACATGTATCGGATTTGTCGTTTCCCACAAAAAGAAAGGCCAAGTTAACGTGTACTTCCTTTCCACAGCATATGACTTGAGGGACGAATGAGCCGACACCATTATCAGTCACAACAGTCCAATGTAGCGAGTCTTCTCCCCTACGTGTGCGGGTCAGTGTTCAGAGAGAAGCAATTGTCCAATCGATATGAACATTAATATACCCTCTCCTCATGGCAAGAGGCCATTTGGCAAGCATTTATTTAGACGGTTTAAGGGCTACTGGTCTGCCATCTTTGAAAACAATATCCAAACTCGATGGGATATGGTTAAGTGAAATTTCAACCATATGCATATTTAAGACATAAACAATGTCAACCATCTAGTACATGACAGTTATTCAACACTATTGATGTGAACAAGACGACTCCATGTCCACCGCCATATGCATGCCATCTTCGGGATGGTTAAAATTTTGTGCTGTTGATTTTATGAATATTGAGTTCTGCTCAACCCGGGGCTAGAGGGCGTGAGCGGTAGCTAGCATATTTCACTACCACTCATGAACAGTCTCAATCAAACCGAGACTGCAATATTTCGTATGTGTCGTGCTCGGCCGTTTCCAAAGGTCCATTATCATACTTTTTTTTTATAATATCAGAAAGAATACTTACATTGTAGAAATTGTGCCCTTTATATCCGAAAAGTTATAGTTTTATTTTTGATGTGAAATAAATTGATATATTTATCCAGCAAAAGCAGACGAGACATAATTTCTGATTAAAATATGCCATTTTATCACATCAACCAAATTTCGAAGTACACCATTGTAAACAAGAGGGCCATGATGGCCCTATATCGCTCACCTGAGTTAATTTGAACCAATAAAAGAGGGCCAGGGCCAAGATGGCCCTAAAGCGATCATCTGAGTACTGGCACATTATCGAACTTCTTCAAAATCTTATGGTCCTATACACATTATCGAACTTCTTCGAAATCTTATGGTCCTATACAATCTGTGAAAGTTTGGTTAAGGTTGTTCAAGAAATGTGGGCTCTGTTGTGTATAACAACATTGATATAGACAGTTTAAGACACTGACAAAGTTTGGTAAAGATCGAATATAAAATGAAGGTGCTAGAGAATAACACCTTGGGCAGAGCAAAATGTGACCCCAGGGCTAAATGTAATATATGAGAGCTGTGTGCTTTGTGGTTTTAGAGAAGAAGATTTTTTAAGTTTTTCCCTATACAAGTCTATGTAAAACGTGACCACTGGGGTGGGGCCAAATGTGAACCCAGGGTCACCATTTGAACAAACTTGGTAAAGGACCATAAGAGTATAGTAAATGCAAAATATTAAACCTCTGGCTCTTGTAGTTCCAGAGAAGAAGTCTTTAATGTGTTTCCTATATAAGTCTATGTAAAACTGTGACCCACGGAGTGGGGTCAAATTTTACCCCTGGGTCATCATTTGAACAAACTTGGTAGGGGACCATAATCTAATAGTAAATTCAAAATATTAAACCTCTGGCTCTTGCAGTTCCAGAGAAGAAGATTTTTTTCAGTTTTTCCCTATACAAGCCTATGTAAAACTGTGACCCCCGGGGCGGGGCCAAATGTGGCCCCTGGGTCACCATTTGAACAAAATTGGTAGAGGACCATGAGCTTATAGCAAAAGCAAAATATTAAACCTCTGGCTCTTGCAGTTTCAGAGAAGAAGGCTTTTTAAGTTTTTCACTATTCATATCTATGTAAAACTGTGACCCCCAGGGCGAGGACAAATTCGACCCCAGGGTCACCATTTGAACAAACTAAGTAGAGAACCATAAGCTGATGCTACATGTAATACATGAGAGCTCAGTGCCATGTGGTTCCAGAGATGAAGATTTTTTAAGTTTTTCCCTATACAAGCCTATGTAAAACTGTGACCCCCGGGGCGGGGGCCAAATGTGACCCCTGGGTCACCATTTGAACAAACTTTGTAAAGGACCATAAGCTTATAGTAAATGCAAAATATCAAACCCCTGGCTCTTGCAGTTCCCGAGAAGAAGATTTTATAAAAAAAAATCCTATACAAGTCTATGTAAAACTGTGGCCCCCGGGGCGGGGACAAATTTGACCCAAGGGTCACCATTTGAACAAACTAAGTAGAGGACCATAAGCTGATGCTACATGTAATACATGAGAGCTCCGTGCCATGTGGTTCCAGAGAAGAAGATTTTTTAAAGT
Organism: Cyrtodaria siliqua; assembly: GCA_037043455.1. Lineage (NCBI taxonomy): Eukaryota > Metazoa > Mollusca > Bivalvia > Adapedonta > Hiatellidae > Cyrtodaria > Cyrtodaria siliqua. Next base: position 142,573 of record JAWPHD010000397.1, on the reverse strand, counting down.
TTTTTCCTATACAAGCCTATGTAAAACTGTGACCCCCGGGGCGGGGCCAAATGTGACCCCTGGGTCACCATTTGAACAAACTTGGTAAAGGACCATAAGCTTATAGTAAATGCAAAATATCAAACCTCTGGCTCTTGCAGTTTCTGAGAAGATTTTTAAAAAAAAATCCTATATAAGTCTATGTAAAACTGTGACCCCCGGGGCAGGGACAAATTTGACCCCAGGGTCACCATTTGAACAAACTTAGTAGAGGACCATAAGCTGATGCTACATGTAATACATGAGACCTCTGTGCCTTGTGGTTTCAGAGAAGAAGATTTTTTAAAGTTTTTTCCTATATGTCTATATGAAAAACATGCAAAATCTCAATATACGAACTTTGGACCCCTGGGGCTTGGCCATTTTTGACCCCGGGGACTTCATTTGAACAAACTTGATAGTCTAGACGTTGGCGATCATTTTAAAAGAAAAACTGTCGAAATCTATCCAGCGGTTCTTGAGAAGATTTTTTAAGGTTTCAACCATATATGGTAATGGCGGACGACGGACGAAGAGTGATCCCAAAAGCTCACCTTTGAGCTAAAAAGCAAAGATTTTCTTTCAGTGACAACATGGGTATGCTCTGAACAAGAAAAGTGGGACGTAGAGAAAGTCGGACACACTCTCAATGCCCTGTAACATTGTGTTGTTTCATAAGCACGGAACAAGAAAAGTGGGACGGACAGGAAGACGATCAAAGCCATGAAGTTTGTTAGGAAGTATAAAAACATTCTTTTTTAAGTGGACCGAGGTCTTTCGTCGACACTCACTGCTGGAGTTGCTACACTTGATTAAGGTCATCAGGTGAATAATTTAGGCCCTCTAGACGCTCTTGTTGGCAAAAAGAAAACAGAAAAGGACTACTTATCTTACAATAATATTTACTCACTAAATATACAAAACACACGGCTAACAAAATATTCACATTTCTGGCAAATGTATAATATCTGGAAATTCATTATTTACCCATCTTACACTTAAAACAATGTAAAGCCATATATTAACAATGTACTTTTCTTTCATATGCATACATGACAGCTAGAACACTTTAAAACCTATGATTTTGATCCATCTTATAAAACTGGGCAACAATTCACAATCGCTTGCACCTTCAACAATTGTAGTTGGCATAAATGTCAAACAAATTTCTGTGTAAACCATCCATAAAATCAAAATTTATTTATTTGGGAATACATTTTAAGTGCTTTAGAAATATCTTATGAAACCTTATCAGAAATAAGATCGGCCTGATTCCTTGATGTGTAAAGGTGTAAAACTTTATTTAAAGTAAATGCATTATGGACAATAGATTTCCCAACTGAAAAAATTAAACTCTCACCTTTTCGGTTACATTTTTAAACACATATAACATCGTTGCATTAAAGTAATATTTTTAAGAAAAATATAAAACAACATCTATTAAAGTATATTCTAGCAATGTTTTGACAAAATCATCAGTTTGAACTGAAGACTATCTAACAACATAACACTATCAAAATATGCTCCTAAAATATAGTACTTAAAAACATTAACATTTCTGCTGAACCAGTCAAAGCCTGCCAAAGCAGACAGTATGGAGAACCATTCCACTGGAGCAAGGATTTGTACAATGACAATCTAAATATCTTGCTGGCCTTAAATGCATCAAATAAAACATTTAAAACATGTTTTATAGCACACATTATGAAGGGGGTGATCCAATATTTTGGCAAGATAATCCAATAATCCAGTAAAAATATGTGTTAAAAGGGGTCATTAAAAATGGGTCACTGCTACTCAGGAAATGGTTACAAATGCAAGCCTGTTTCACACCCCTTAAATGCACATGTAAATGTAGACCTTTAGGTAGTGTGAAAAAGTAAGTTATTGAAATTTCGTCTTGCTAAATTCATTTAAGTCTACAGGAGGATCTCTGAACTATAAGAACAGAAACATTATGAGACCTGCAACATACCTGTTTGACTATTAAACAACATATACATTAAAGAAAAATGTGACATTGTAAACAAAAAACACAAACGTGGGAAAGCGCATGAATATTATAGCAGTGTTGTACACTAATTAATGATGTCCACTACACAAACAGATAATATACAATGTTGATGATGGATTAAGAACAATAAATGCAAGGCTGTGTTCATTTTATAAGCACAACTGTATTATAGAGAGAGACATAAATTAATATCGAGATCTTTTTTTGATTATTAAAGATATAATACTGTCAACAGATCTAGTGCAGGTAAAACAATACAATAAAAGCGACTGCCAAAAATTGAGCTTCATCATCAAATTTAAATATTTTTGATTGCATCAGATTTCAACACATATTGTCACAAATAAAATTAATTCTACAACAAGAAACAGTAAAAGACAGGCACAAACTGAGTAACTACAACAACCATATAAATATACTGTTATCCACAGCTTGAGACTGATTTGTATAAGATATGTAGCTTGTTTTGCAATGATTTACACAGCTTTATAGTTTCATCATGTACAGTTTTCGTCGGCGCAAACTGCACATGCATTGGTATTGCGCACCCTGACTTTGAGACCAAAATCCCCAGAAAAGTATTTGTTGTTTATATTGTATCGTAAATCGCACATGTAAATTTTTGTTTTCAATTTCAGAACAATGGATAGCCATTTTAAAACTGGGCCGAAGATAAATTGGAAAATGAAATCTGACTGGCTAAAAATATTAAAGCCGTACTATTGAAATTAAACAATCGTTACACTTTTGTCCTTGATAGAACCATTGTACATGACAATCAGTAAACCCATCTGATCCTGGATAGAACAATTGTACATGACAATCAGTAAACCCATCTGATCCTGGATAGAACCATTGTACATGACAATCAGTAAACCCGTCTGATCCTGGATAGAACCATTGTACATGACAATCAGTCAACCCGTCTGATCCTGGATAGAATCATTGTACACGACAATCAGTAAACACGTCTGATCCTGGATAGAACCATTGTACAGGACAATCAGAAAACACGTCTTATCCTGGATAGAACAATTGTACATGACAATCAGTAAACCCGTCTGATCCTGGATAGAACCATTGTACATGACAATCAGTAAACCCGTCTGATCCTGGATAGAACCATTGTACATGACAATCAGTCAACCCGTCTGATCCTGGATAGAACCATTGTACACGACAATCAGTAAACACGTCTTATCCTGGATAGAACCATTGTACAGGACAATCAGAAAACACGTCTGATCCTGGATAGAACCATTTTATACGACAATCAGTAAACCCATCCGACCCTGGATAGAACCATTGTACACGACAATCAGTAAACACGTCTGATCCTGGATAGAACCATTGTACACGACAATCAGTAAACACGTCTGATCCTGGATAGAACCATTGTACAGGACAATCAGTAAACACGTATTATCCTGGATAGAACCATTGTACAGGACAATCAGAAAATATATCTGATCCTGGATAGAACCATTGTATACCACAATCAGTAAACCCATCTGACCCTGGATAGAACCATTGTACACGACAATCAGTAAACACGTCTGATCCTGGATAGAACCATTGTACACGACAATCAGTAAACACGTCTGATCCTGGATAGAACCATTGTATACGACAATCAGTAAACCCGTCTGATCCTGGATAGAACAATTGTACTTCACAATCAGTAAACACGTCTGATCCTGGATAGAACCATTGTACACGACAATCAGTAAACACATCTGATCCTGGATAGAACAATTGTACTTCACAATCAGTAAACACATCTGATCCTGGACAAGACAATCAGTAAACACATCTGATCCTGGATAGAACTATTGTACATGACAATCAGTAAACCCGTCTGATCCTGGATAGAACCATTTTACACGACAATCAGTAAACATGTCTGCTCTTTAAATTGGAATTTTTCAGATACCGAAACCCTCAGCCTTGTTTTTGTGCATGAAAAACATTGATGTTTTATTGCATTTCTTCGTAAATAATTAACAATGAGTGTTATAGGGTGAATCATAGTTTTATTTTGTAATAAACATGTCAAAGGCCTCATATTTTATACAAAACAGGTAAAAATCTGTTCAATTTATTCTCGCTGGTAAATACCTGATCATACAACATTCTGACATTTTGCTCGATTTACGCTGAAAATAATATAGGTTTTGTATACTGCGCATCCCAAAATCTGTGGGGTGAAAGGTGTGCGATATATGCCGATGAATACGGTTACTCTGTTTTGTTTGTTTGCTTACAAACTATACTGGGTGATTTTTAACTAGACAAAACAACATACTGGTTATACATAGGGTATCAAAGACAGTGGAATCATAATGTTAATAGGAAAACACAGCTTCAAGTGTGCATACAATATTAGTTAACCACACCAAACCTTTACATAAAAGCCAATTGCCTGCAGAATGAATATTTTCCAGTACAAGATTTTTACACTCGATCAATATTCCAGGAATACTGATATTGATATGTCCTTCATTTAGAAATGTACGTTAACAACAACACCACTTCTGCGATGCTTGACGGGACTGGAGGCGATCTAGTGGAAAAATGGGTGTCAATCCAAATACTAGTGGGACTGGAGGCGATCTAGTGGAGTAATGGGTGTCAATCCAAATACTACTAATAGTAACGTATTGTGAGTCAGTTGCATATTCAATATGCATATACAGTTTTTTATGCACATAACCGGCTACATTATGTCACATTTAATGATTGCTAATAAATAGTTTTGCTCTGTAAACTCAGTTTTTGTTGTACAATAATTCGTATGAACATTGCCGCTATAATAAACTTCTATTTTGTGATTGATTATATGTACAGCTACTAGTAAGATGAACCACATATTTATGATTTAACAAGTTGGAAAGTTTTCCAAACCAAACATTGTCATAAACAACCAAAAGTAACACTGAGTGGCCCAATTTAATGCATGTGCATATTTCATATGAACTGAAGCACACAATGGTAGTTTATATTTGTATTTCCACAGACACAAATCACTCTTCCCGATTGCCTCTAGCGTCTTTAAAAATATATTTATTTTTTTTAAAATATAATACTTCTGCCAAACGAAATAGTTTGCAGCAGATTAAAATCAAGAGATTTTGGTGAGGATAAAAAAATCAATTTTGCATAAATACTAAATAAAAAGAAATATATAAAGAAAATCCAACCCTCCACCTCCTGAAACTAATTATCTATCACATTAATGACACCATTAAACATTCAGATACATTTCAGATGGGGACAAAATAATATAAGCCACATAAAACATGGTCTGATATAAAAGTTCCTAGTTAATACTCATTTCATGAAACAAGTTTGGTAATTGATTGAAAACAAGCTGTTACTAATTGGCATTACGTGGTCCCGCCTTAATTTCATTAAGCGATGATGGGAAAGCTTATATTAGCAAGATTTTATAACAGATATTTCTACAATAAAACACATATAAAAACATTTTTTACTGAAATAATGCGATAACCTGTTTAAAATTACCTATTAATGTTTTAATTTTAAAATATGCAAACTCTTAGGCCAAAATTAATGTTTTATTTCATACCCCAGCCAACCTCTTTTCGCTTCTTGGAGAAGGGGTTGACTGGGGTATGAAAGTTAATACCCGGACCACGTAATATTCAACAATTTAACTGCCTAAAAATCACTGCTTAAAATACAAAGCATATATTGTACATAGAAAGTATGTTTTTTATGTAGCATTCATCCTTGTTTGCAAAATACGTATTATCTTTGGTATTATATAAAGCAATTATTATAGTAAAGGTTACATAATCCTTCATTTCAATTAGTTGATAAACACAGGAACTCGGAAAGCTGTATTGCTATACATGATTTACAGTACTTAGACCGACATATTTACATGTTAACACAATCAACACTATGAGTAAAATACAAATGCCCTTCTTTTTAGAATTAAAAAGTAAAACATGCAAAAAAAGTTTACAAGCACAGTTGAATTGGGTTTTACTGCACAGCATGCCCTCTATAAAATCTACTGACCCCCTACAGAAATAACCGGGCTCACCACCTGTGCCGTGCAATAAAACAGCAGGTCACTTTCAGTGCCAAGACTGACCACAACCAAAAGGGGATGAAAAACAAAGAGAATTCACTAATAAACAATTAAAAAAGAATAGTAAACATGGAAGACGACCTACACTCGGAACAAATACAAACAACAAAGCACACAAATATTATACAAAAATAACTAATTATCAATTTCTATCTTTTTTTTTAAAAATATATTATGCAAAATGAAAAATAGTACAGTAAAATGCAAACATCTATTCTCCCCAAATATGTAAAGACATTACAAACATAAAATTCAATACAATTCAATCATTAACTCAGCAGTAGCAATGACTATTCATTGTAAATAAAGAAACACATGGCCATCTTGATTCGTTTTAGTTTTACAGAGTATTATAAAAAGAAATAGCACATGCCAGTGATGCTGTTTTCCCAAAACTAGAATCACAACTCTAGTTTTACACAAACTCATCTCAAAAACAAGAGGTCAATGACCTTGAAGCTCTACCGATAGATTTTTGATAGCTAGGTCAACATTCCTGTGAAGTTTCATGAAAATCCGTCGAAGTAGTTTCATAGGAGTAGTCGCTAGAAGTTTTCATTATATAACTCTTATGTAAACAAAGATGGCCGCTGGCGGCCATGTTTAATGTCAAATCAAAATAATTTTTGACAAGGATCAACATCATGTCATACTGATCTTTTTATAAAAAGTCCCATATCAATATCACTTATAGTTTTCAAGTAGTAGTCGCTACAAACTTGTATTTTGAAAATCTATTTTTAGCCATGGTGGCCATCTTGGATTTCCGGCCGACCTGAAATTTTGCTAGGATCAATAAGACATCAAGAGCAACATTCCTGTAAAGTTTCATGAAAATCCGTTGAGTAGTTACAGAGGAGTAGTCGTTACAAGTTTTTACTAGATAACTCTATGTAAACAAAGATGGCCGCTGACAGCCATGTTTAACATCAAATCAAAGCGATTTTCGACAAGAACCAACATCATGACATGTTGATCATTTTAGAAAAAGTCCCATATCAATATCACTTATAGTTTTCAAGAAGTAGTCGCCATAAACTTGTTTTTTGAAAATCTATTTTTAGCCGTGGCGGCCATCTTAAATTTCCGGCCGACCTGAAGTTTTGCTAGGATCAATTAGACATCAAGAGCAACATTCGTGTGAAGTTTCATGAAAATCCATCAAGTAGTTTCAGAGGAATAGTCGCTACAAGTTTTCATTATATAACTCTTTGTAAATAAAGATGGCAGCCATGTTTAACTTCGAATCAAAACGATTTTCGACAAGGATCAACATCATGTCATACTGATCATTTTAGGAAAAGACACATATCAATATCACTTATAGTTTTCAAGAAGTAGTCGCTACAAACTTGTATTTTAAAAATCTATTTTTAGCTTTGGTGGCCATCTTGGATTTCACATCAACATGAATTTTTGCTAGGATCAACTAGACTTCATGGGCAACATTTCTGTAAAGTTTCATGAATATCCATCCTGTAGTTTCAGAGTAGTCGCTACAAATAAAAGTTTACGGATAGGAAGACGGACGTTGGACGCCGCACCACGGCATAAGCTCTGCTGATCTCTGATCAGTCGAGCTAAAAACACTTAAATATTGGGTTCAAAACACTTTTGTATATGTTTGTTTTATTTTAGTTTAAAATGATTTATTTCACATCGATTGTAATGAAACCGCTACACTACAGCGTTCCAAAAAGAGAGTAACACCAACGAGCCTGGGTCGGCGATCTACCACTAGACTACAGCGCTCCACAGAGTAAAACCAACGAGCCTGGGTCGGCGATCTACCACTAGACTACAGCGTTCCACAGAGTAAAACCAACGAGCCTGGGTCGGCGATCTACCACTAGACTACAGCGTTCCACAGAGTAAAACTAAAGAGCCTGGGTCGGTGATCTACAACTAGACTACAGCGTTCCACACAGTAAAACCAACGAGCCTGGGTCGGCAATCTAACACTAGACTACAGCGTTCCAAAGAGTAAAACCAACGAGCCTGGGGCGGCGATCTACCACTAGACTACAGCGTTCCAGAGTAAAACCAACGAGCCTGTGTCGGCGATCTACCAATAGACTACAGCGTTCCACAGAGTAAAACCAACGAGCCTGGGTCGGCGATCTACCACTAGACTACAGCGTTCCACAGAGTAAAACCAACGAGCCTGGGTCGGCGATCTACCACTAGACTACAGTGCTCCACAGAGTAAAACCAACGAGCCTGGGTCGGCGATCTACCACTAGACAACAGCGCTCCACAGAGTAAAACCAACGAGCCTGGGTCGGCGATCTACCACTAGACTACAGCGCTCCACAGAGTAAAACCCAACGAGCCTGGGTCGGCGATCTACCACTAGACTACAGCGTTCCACAGAGTAAAACCAACGAGCCTGGGTCGGCGATCTACCACTAGACTACAGCGCTCCACAGAGTAAAACCAACGAGCCTGGGTCTGCGATCTACCACTAGACTACAGCGCTCCACAGAGTAAAACCAACGAGCCTGGGTCGGCGATCTACCACTAGACTACAGTGCTCCACAGAGTAAAACCAACAAGCCTGGGTCGGCGATCTACCACTAGACTACAGTGCTCCACAGAGTAAAACCAACAACAAGATTGCCATATGCTCCTTACATTAAACCTTTATAGTTTGCATATTCAGGAATACAGCAGGTTCTTATTATAAAATAATTACAAGAACATTTGTTTTTAGGTGAGAACATTTTATATTTTCAGGAGTGTGTTGCATGAGTGATAATGTATACATGTTCTTACTTTGAAGATGAAACGTGTCTACTATTATCAAATCAAAACAACAAATATTCTTTACGTATAATTCAAGCAATTCCTACATTAAACAGAAACTAGAATAATATGTTATTAAATGCACTATAAATTGGGATAAGTAAATTAACCATTTAGCACCACAGCAGCGAAAATAACAATATATATTTCCACTGTCGGAGTAAGATACCAGTTCAATCTACTGCAAAACATGTTATTTCATAAAATCTATACATGTTATTACGTCTAATATATCTGAACCGGGTTTAGAACAACACAATACTTGCATGGCACAAACTGGAGATCATACTTTGTGCACCTTTGAAATAAAATACTAAATACAATACCTACAAACTTTGGAGTTCTACAACTACTAAACACAATTCCTACAAACTTTGGAGTTCTACAAACACTAAACACAATTCCTACAAACTTTGGAGTTCTACAAACACTTAACACAATTCCTACAAACTTTGGAGTTCTACAAACACTAAACACAATTCCTACAAACTTTGGAGTTCTACAAACACTAAATACAATACCTACAAACTTTGGAGTTCTACAAACACTAAACACAATTCCTACAAACTTTGGAGTTCTACAAACACTAAACACAATTCCTACAAACTATGGGGTATTGTTTTAAGCTCTATATTTATCTATATATATTTTTGTATATAGAAAATATAGAAAGATAACATGAATATTTTTGTATATAGAAAATATAGAAAGATAACATGAAATTACTTTTTTAAGGAAAAAGGAGATAAAAGGATATTGTGTCAAACTTTTTTTTTTCTTGTGTTCATCACTCGATGTCTATATTGACTGGACAACCAACATTCAATGAAAAATATGAAGATAAATATTTAAAAAATTGAACTGAATTGGGGTTTTACGGCGCACCAACACAAGAAAGGTTATATGGCGCCAAGCAGGGACGAACAGGCCAAGCCCACCCTCCATTTACATCTAGATAAAATATGGAGAATAGGCCTAGAACCTTCTAACCTGCAGAACAGCAGAGTATCTGCAAATTCTATTGTAGACACTCATTTTACGATGGAGCCACGTGACCTTTTGTATTATAAGACGCTTAATATTATAGAGTATTTATAGTAACAGAGATTTTGATAAAATTTAATACACATGGTCACATGTACGGCACTAGTTAAATGTTATACTGATTTGGAAGATGGTAGCCAAACTACCAAAAACTTCATTCGTCTAGGATGTCTAGGGTGTCTAGGATGTCTTCGGATTTGTTTCTTGTTCTCCTGATTCCTGTGTCAACGGTGCAGAAGAACTACTGTTGACATCTACAGCAAGTGACATGTCCACAAACAGTGGCTCACCCTCCTCTGCACGATCACTCTCCACTGCACCATCACGTCTCATAGCTGGAAAATATTCACATTTATAATTATAAACAAGCATGGTATCTAGCACTCTACCGTGTATATGTCCGTTTTATCTACAGGAAGTGGCATAGGTGGACAAGTTTAACATTTATAATATAAACATAATAGCAAACAGTTATACGGATACACCATATTGCGATACGTAGTTATACGGATACACCATATCGCGATACGTATCATATATACTACTCAAAATTTGCTAAGGATTACTTTTATTCTTCCATATAATTTTATTAGAAGTTAATTCACAATAATGATATTAATATCACTGATACTTCAACAATTCCATAATTTGAATCAAGTCATGAGATCACATGACCATAAACTGCCTTAAATAATTTCATGTAAAATAGTAATAATGCTATATTTATTTCAGCAAGAAATTTAGACAGCAAAAAAGTGATCCTTAGCCAATTTTGAGTAGTATATTATTTTATATTAGTGACAAATGTTTGTTTAATGTATATGTATTGGGTTAATTGTGCAAAAGTTTACTTTTCTTAAAACAGTGTGCTTTAACGGTTAAACCATTTAATTTCTCTACCTTATTTGAAGTAACATGAACATGACTAGAAACAACCGACAAGATAAAACATACAAGAGCGCTGCCTAACGGGGCATTATATGCCGGTTTCCTATACTAGTAGTTTTTAAGTTAAAAGCATTTCCTTTGTGTCAGGTCAATATAACCCTGACCTTTGACCTTCTAACAAAAAAAAAACTGATACGATCTTGTTTAACCAAGAGCATTATTTGTATAACGTTTCAAGGCTGTAGATCAAATAGTTCGTGAATAACAGCCGGGAAGGAATTTGTCATGATCATGTCACAGTGACCTTGAAATTTGACGTACTAAGCTTAAAATCAATAGGGGTTGTTGTTTTAACACGGTTACTATTTCTATAAAGTTTCAATCTTGTAGGTCTAATATTTACAAGTTACAGTGAGGAAAATGTCTTTGGACTCCGTCACTGTCAGGTCAATGTGACCTTGAAGACCTACTGAATCCCAAAGTAATAGGCCCTCTCATCAAGGGCAACGCACCTAAGAAGTTTAATAAGTGTGGTTATCATATTTCCGGGGTTGTCATTTGAAATGCGTTTGCCCATATAAGAACATGGTGACTTTGACCTACTAAGCCCAAAAGCAATAGGGTTCCTCCTCTCACCAAGGGCAATGTATCTATAAAGTTTTATGAGTGTAGGTATTATACTCCTGGAGTTATCACTTAGAATACTGGTGACCTTGAACTTTGACCTAGTGACCCCCAAAACAACAGAGTTCCTCCTCTGACCAAAGGCAATGTACCTATGAAGTTTCATGATTGTGAGTGTTGTGGTTTCAGTCATTTGGCAGAATGCGTATTTCCATATAAGGTCATGGTGACCTTGACCTTTGGGCTACTGACCCCAAAGACAATAAGGTTCTTTCAACAGTGGGGTGGTATGGTTTGGATGTTATTGCGCCGAATGCATATTACCATATTAAAAGGTCATAACGACATTGACCATTGACCTTGTGAATGAAATTGGACTCTTCCTCTCACCATGGGCAATATACGTATGAAGTTTGATAAGTGTGGGTGTTATTGTTTCGAAGTTATGGAATGCCTATTTCCATATAAGGCCATGGCGACCTTGTCCTTTGACCTGCTGGCCCCAAAAACAATAGGGTTCCTCCTCTCACCTAGGGCAATGTACCTAATAATATGAAGTTTGATGAGGGCGAGTCCCACACTTTTAGAGTGCGGAATGCGAAAAGTTTAAGGATGTACGGACGGACGGACGGACGGACGGACGGACGGACGGACGGACAACCCCATACCATAATACGTCCCGTTTTTCAAATATTACAGAGATTATCCCTGCATAGCATATTTGAGAATTTTGTTTTATTTTGTATATTTTGGACCTTTCTGGGCAAGATTTTGATCCTAAAGATATAGAGAGCACCTCCGAGCCCACACATTTTTTTATTACAGCACAGGCCTATCTCCCATTGTCTTACTGGCTACTACAGCACAGGCCTATCTCCCATTGTCTGACTGGCTATTACAGCACAGACCTATCTCCCATTGTCTGACTGGCTACTACAGCACAGGCATATCTCCCATTGTCTGACTGGCTATTACAGTACAGGCCTATCTCCCACTGTCTGACTGGCTACTACAGCACAGGCCTATCTCCCACTGTCTGACTGGCTACTACAGCACATGCCTATCTCCCACTGTCTAACTGGCCACTACAGCACAGGCCTATCTCCCACTGTCTGACTGGCTACTACAGCACATGCCTACCTCCCACTGTCTGACTGGCTACTACAGCACATGCCTATCTCCCACTGTCTGACTGGCTACTACAGCACAGGCCTATCGCCCGCTGTCTGACTGGCTACTAAAGCACAGGCCTATCTCCCGCTGTCTGACTGGCTACTTCAGTACAGGCCTATCTCCCGCTGTCTGACTGGCTACTAAAGCACATGCCTATCTCCCACTGTCTGACTGGCTTCTACAGCACATGCCTATCTCCCACTGCCTGACTGGCTACTACAGCACATGCCTATCTCCCACTGTTTGACTGGCTACTACAGCACATGCCTATCTCCCACTGTCTGACTGGCTAATACAGCACATGCCTATCTCCCACTGCCTGACTGGCTACTACAGCACAGGCATATCTCCCACTGTCTGATTGGCTACTACAGCACAGGCCTTTCACCCACTGTCTGACTGGCTACTTCAGCACATGCCTATATCCCACTGTCTGACTGGCTACTACAGCACATGCCTATCTTCCACTGTCTGACTGGCTACTACAGCACATGCCTATCTCCAACTGTCTGACTGGCTACTTCAACACATGCCTATCTCCCACTGTCTGACTGGCTACTACAACACATGCCTATTTCCCACTGTCTGACTGGCTACTATAGCACATGCCTATCTCCCACTGTCTGACTGTCTACTACAGCACATGCCTATCTCCCACTGCCTGACTGGCTACTACAGCACAGGCATATCTCCCACTGTCTGATTGGCTACTACAGCACAGGCCTTTCACCCACTGTCTGACTGGCTACTTCAGCACATGCCTATCTCCCACTGTCTGACTGGCTACTACAGCACATGCCTATCTCCCACTGTCTGACTGGCTACTACAGCACATGCCTATCTCCAACTGTCTGACTGGCTACTTCAACACATGCCTATCTCCCACTGTCTGACTGGCTACTACAACACATGCCTATCTCCCACTGTCTGACTGGCTACTATAGCACATGCCTTTCTCCAACTGTCTGACTGTCTACTACAGCACATGCCTATCTCCAACTGTCTGACTGGCTACTACAGCACATGCCTATCTCCCACTGTCTGACTGGCTACAACAGCACATGCCTATCTCCCACTGTCTGACTGGCTACTTCAGCATATGCCTATCTCCCACTGTCTGACTGGCTACTACAGCACAGGCCTATCTCCCACTGTCTGACTGGCTACTACAGCACAGGCCTATCTCCCACTGTCTGACTGGCTACTACAGCACATGCCTATCTCCCACTGTCTGACTGGCTACTACAGCACATGCCTATCTCCCACTGGCTGACTGGCTACTAGAGCACAGGCCTATCTCCCACTGTTTGACTGGCTACTACAGCACAGGCCTATCTCCCACTGTCTGACTGGCTACTACAGCACAGGCCTATCTCCCACTGTCTGACTGGCTACTACAGCACATGCCTATCTCCCACTGCCTGACTGGCTACTACAGCACAGGCCTATCTCCCACTGTCTGACTGGCTACTAGAGCACAGGCCTATCTCCCACTGTCTGACTGGCTACTAGAGCACAGGCCTATCTCCCACTGTCTGACTGGCTACTAGAGCACAGGCCTATCTCCCACTGTCTGACTGGCTACTACAGGACAGGCCTATCTCCCACTGTCTGACTGGCTACTACAGCACATGCCTATCTCCCACTGTCTGACTGGCTACTATAGGACAGGCCTATCTCCCACTGTCTGACTGGCTACTACAGCACAGGCCTATATCCCACTGTCTGACTGGCTACTACAGCACATGCCTATCTCCCACTGTCTGACTGGCTACTACAGCACAGGCCTATCTCCCACTGTCTGACTGGCTACTACAGCACATGCCTATCTCCCACTGTCTGACTGGCTACAACAGCACAGGCCTATCTCCCACTGTCTGACTGGCTACTACAGCACAGGCCTATCTCCCACTGTCTGACTGGCTACTACAGGACAGGCCTATCTCCCACTGTCTGACTGGCTACTACAGGACAGGCCTATCTCCCACTGTCTGACTGGCTCCTACAGCACATGCCTATCTCCCACTGTCTGACTGGCTACTAGAGCACAGGCCTATCTCCCACTGTCTGACTGGCTACTACAGCACAGGCCTATCTCCCACTGTCTGACTGGCTACTACAGCACATGCCTATCTCCCACTGCCTGACTGGCTACTACAGCACAGACCTATCTCCCACTGTCTGACTGGCTACTACAGCACAGGCCTATCTCCCACTGTCTGACTGGCTACTAGAGCACATGCCTATCTCCCACTGTCTGACTGGCTACTACAGGACAGGCCTATCTCCCATTGTCTGACTGGCTATTACAGTACAGGCCTATCTCCCACTGTCTGACTGGCTACTACAAGCACAGGCCTATCTCCCACTGTCTGACTGGCTACTACAGCACATGCCTATCTCCCACTGTCTGACTGGCTACTACAGCACAGGCCTATCTCCCACTGTCTGACTGGCTACTACAGCACATGCCTACCTCCCACTGTCTGACTGGCTACTACAGCACATGCCTATCTTCCACTGTCTGATTGGCTACTACAGCACAGGCATATCTCCCACTGTCTGATTGGCTACTACAGCACAGGCCTTTCTCCCACTGTCTGACTGGCTACTTCAGCAAATGCCTATCTCCCACTGTCTGACTGGCTACTACAGCACATGCCTATCTCCCACTGTCTGACTGGCTACTACAGCACATGCCTATCTCCAACTGTCTGACTGGCTACTTCAACACATGCCTATCTCCCATTGTCTGACTGGCTACTACAACACATGCCTATCTCCCACTGTCTGACTGGCTACTATAGCACATGCCTATCTCCCATTGTCTGACTGGCTACTACAGCACATGCCTATCTCCAACTGTCTGACTGGCTACTACAGCACATGCCTATCTCCCACTGTCTGACTGGCTACAACAGCACATGCCTATCTCCCACTGTCTGACTGGCTACTTCAGCATATGCCTATCTCCCACTGTCTGACTGGCTACTACAGCACAGGCCTATCTCCCACTGTCTGACTGGCTACTACAGCACATGCCTATTTCCCACTGTCTGACTGGCTACTACAGCACAGGCCTATCTCCCACTGTCTGACTGGCTACTACAGCACATGCCTATCTCCCACTGTCTGACTGGCTACTACAGCACAGGCCTATCTCCCACTGTCTGACTGGCTACTACAGCACAGGCCTATCTCCCACTGTCTGACTGGCTACTACAGCACAGGCCTATCTCCCACTGTCTGACTGGCTACTACAGCACATGCCTATCTCCCACTGCCTGACTGGCTACTACAGCACAGGCCTATCTCCCACTGTCTGACTGGCTACTACAGCACAGGCCTATCTCCCACTGTCTGACTGGCTACTAGAGCACAGGCCTATCTCCCACTGTCTGACTGGCTACTAGAGCACAGGCCTATCTCCCACTGTCTGACTGGCTACTAGAGCACAGGCCTATCTCCCACTGTCTGACTGGCTACTACAGGACAGGCCTATCTCCCACTGTCTGACTGGCTACTACAGCACATGCCTATCTCCCACTGTCTGACTGGCTACTACAGCACAGGCCTATCTCCCACTGTCTGAATGGCTACTACAGCACAGGCCTATCTCCCAGTCTGACTGGCTACTACAGCACAGGCCTATCTCCCACTGTCTGACTGGCTACTACAGTACAACATTACCCTGGGTATTATAATTGTATAATGCTTGGTAACATGTTTCAGACTCCAGCAGAACCTGTGACATACTCACGTGAAACTGCTTGAGAGGGTCTTCCATTTGTTATTTCTTCCTGCTGCTGGGACTCTAAATCGCAATTAGGAATACAAACAGAAAATTAAATGTCATATTAACAAGTCATTATTAAAAGCCAAAATATCTTTATAATCAATTTAACAGAAATGATACAGACTTTGTGTTGACTAGTGAAAAAAAAGTGCCGTCAAATTTGCATTAAATCACCCAATGTCCACAGGCGTTAACTGAATCAAGCCCTTCAAAATTCACCCTTCGATTATACAATGTTTTTAGCCAGTACTGACATCCGATTGAAAAATGTACACATTACCTGTACTACAGATAAAACACTTGGTCCTGCAAGATACAGGTCATAATGCGGGTGTACATGGGACACAACATTAAAGTACATTATTTCAGAACTTTTTGCGATATTGCATTCAATATTTATATAGTTTACAAGAATTCCCTATAATTCATGTTTCATCTTACGCTTCAATAAGCATATTCTGACTGAATATTTTTGGTTTTCAGTCAAATCCATAATCAGGAGACTTGACTTGAGAACAATGACGGGACTTTAAAACCCATGCTATTCTAGGCTCTGTAGCCGTTATACACTACACTTTATATTCTACAACAAGTGTTGCCTTTTCATCACCAGAGTGGTCCAGCTCACTCTTTCTCTAACACCAGTGATTTTGTTATAAGAAGCTGACAACACTGCACTAGAGGTCAGATTGACCACTCTAACACCAGTGTTTTTGTTATAAGAAGACGACAACACTGCACTAGAGGTCAGATTGACCACTTTAAAACCAACAACTTTGTTATAAGAATCAAACAACACTACACTAGGTCAGATTGACCAATAAATAATCTTGAACAAGAAATCCGTGGATTCACATGTCTCTCCTAACGGGGGCTAGACTTAAAAATAAAAAGGTCAATGATGCTTAAATGAAAGTTTGTAAACATTTTAGTAACTAAAAACAATGGAGTCTGCCGTATGCTGAGATGACATTTAAGTGCATTTGTTTAAAAACAAAATGACATTCTATTAAAAACAAGAGGCCCAAGAGGGCCTGTGGATGCTCTACTGGCTAAAACGGCTCTTATATCAAGGGCTGTCGACATATTCCCATCAGTAGTTTTTTTTTAAAACACTGCAAAAACAACAGGGATAGGATGGCTTAAGATTGCTCACCTGGTAATCATGGGCAATAAGTCTGCTGTGTCTAGTCTGGCATGGGCATTTTTTAATTTGTCCCACTTTCTTCTATGAATGAAATTCATAAAAATGGGGTGGTGCTGGGGATGTTGTGTGTGTGTGTGTGGGGGGGGGATTAACATTCTTAACAAATATGGTAAAGATCAGATAAAAAATGAAGTAACTACAGATTTAACAAAGGGAAATACAATATAGCATTTTTCACAAATAAAGGCCATAACCTGTCGTTACTAACTAGATCTAGCTGGTTTTCGAACTTGTTAAAAATTTCAATGATATACCATGCTTTGCACAACTGGACATCATACTGAGGCTTCCTGCCAATTTTTGTAGAAATCAAACAAGCCGTTTAGGAGGAGTAGCGCCGACAAGTTTAAAGTAAAAATGTCAAAGTGCCATAACTCCGTCATAAATCAGCAAACTGGAACAAAAGCGTAATATGCAAAACTAGACATCTTACCAATGCTTCCTGCCAAGTTTCCTCGAAATCCAACAAGGCGTTTAAGAGGAGTAGCACCGACAAGAAATTAAAAAAAAATGTCAAGGGACCGTAACTCCATTAACAAGAGGTCAATGACCTTAAAGCTCTACCGATATGTCTTTGATAGCTAGATCAGCATTCCTGTGAAGTTTCATGAAAATCCATTAAGAAGTTCAGAGGAGTAGTCGCTACAAGTTTTCATTATATAACTTTATGTAAACAAAGATGGCCGCTGGCGGCCATGTTAAACGTCAAATCAAAATAATTTTTGACAACGATCAACATCATGTCATACTGATCATTTTAGAAAAAGTCCCATATCAATATCACTTACAGTTTTCAAGAAGTAGTCGCTGCAAACTTGCATTTTGAAAATCTATTTTTAGCCATGGTGGCCATCTTGAATTTCCGATCAACCTGAAATGTTGCTAGGATCATTTAGACATTAAGAGCAACATTCCTGTGAAGTTTCATGGAAATCCGTCAAGTAGTTTCAGAGCAGTAGACGCTACAAGTGTTTACTAAATAACTCTATGTAAACAAAGATGGCCCAGCCATTTTTAACGTCAAATCAAAAAGATTTTCGACAATGACCAACATCATCTCATGCTGATCATTTTAGAAAAAGTCCCATATCAATATCACTTGAGTTTTCAAGAAGTTGTCGCTACAAACTTGTTTTTTAAAAATCTATTTTTAGATTTGGCGGCCATCTCGGATTTCACATCAACATGAATTTTTGCTAGGATCAACTAGACTTCGTGGGCAAGTTTCATGAAAATCCATACAGTAGTTTTAGAGGAGTAGTCGCTACAAAAAAAAAGTATACGGACGGACAGACGGACGACGGACACCGCACCACGGCATAAATCAATGAACCGGAAAAAAAAAATGCAATAGGCACAGCAATGCTTCCTGCTAACACGAAGTCAAAAACAAATTTAAAACAAAACAATAATGAAATGAGAAAATGTTAAAAAAAAAAAAAAATTAAAAAATATATATATATATATATTTAAGATAATAATAAAAACAATAAAAATTGAGGTCTTCAAATAATCAAAAAAAAAAAAAAAAAAAAAAACATAATAATAAAAAAAAAAAAAAAAAAATGAAATAGTAAATGAAAAAAAAAAAAAAAAAAAAAAAAAACAAATAATTTAAATAATAAAAAAAAAAAAATATTTCAAATAATAAAAAAAATAATTAAAAAATATATTAAAACAAAAAAAAAATTAAATTAAAAATATATATATTGCCTATATACATATATTAAAAAAAATTTTTTTTTTTTTTTTTAATAAATATATTATCTATTAAAAAAAAACAAAAAAAAACAAGAGGTCAATGACCTTGAAGCTCTACTGATTGATTTTGATTTCAGGAAGTAGTCGCTACAGACTTGTTTTTCGAAAAATTATTTTTAGCCGTGGCGGCCATCTTGAATTTTCGGAGGAGTAGTCCCTACAAGTTTTTACTATATAACTCTATGTAAACAAAGATGGCCGCTGGCAGCCATGTTTAACATCGAATGAAAACGATTTTTGACAAGGACCAACATCATGTCATGCTGATCATTTTAGAAAAAGTCCCATATCAATATCACTTATAGTTTTCAAGAAGTAGTCGCTACAAACTTGTATTTTGAAAATCTATTTTTAGTCAGGGCGGCCATCTTGAATTTCCGGCCGACCTGAAATTTTGCTAGGATCAATAAGACATCAAGAGCAACATTCCTGTGAAATTTCATGAAAATCCGTCAATTAGTTTCAGAGGAGTAATCGCTACAAGTTTTCATTATATAACTATATGTAAACAAAGACGGCCGCTGCAGCCATGTTTAACGTCGAATAAAAATGATTTTCGACAAGGACCAACATCATGTCATGCTGATCATTTTAGAAAAAGTCCCATATCAATATCACTTATAGTTTTCAAGAAGTAGTCGCTACAAACTTGTTTGTTAAAAACCTATTTTTAGATCTGGTGGCCATCTTGGATTTCACATCAACATGAATTTTTGCTAGGATCAACTAGACTTCATGGGCAACATTTCTGTAAAGTTTCATGAAAATCCATTCAGTAGTTTCAGAGGAGTATTCGCTACAAAAAAAAGTTTACGGACAGACAGACGACGGACGCCGCACCACGGCATAAGCTCTGCTGATCTCTGATCAGTAGAGCTAAAAACAAAAACTTTGAAGGTTTTATTGCTCAGAACATGTTTTTACTACTGTAATTTAATCATTTAAAAAGACATTTCTTTTTTTTTCCCCTTTAAACATGTTCACAAGCACTTCCATGTCTGCCTCTATGAGGTCCTTATCTGTGTGGCATATTCTCTTCATATCCCTTTGACTTGAGAAAAGATGGCCCAGGAGGATCACACGATTCAGTTGAACTCATAGGAGATGGGCACTCGACAAAAGATTCACTCGTCACGCTCGAAGGTTGGGTAGGTCAGACTGGGTAAGGTAATTTCACTTTCAGTAACTACAGAAATTTCTGACGAAGTCTGTTTGTCATCACCCGTGATCTGATTCAGCTTTTTAAACACAGAGCTAATGCTTGGTTGACGGGGAGGGTTGCAACATATTTGTGTAAGAATTGACAAAAGCTCACAGAAATATGTAAAAAAAAAAATAAAAAAATAAAAAAAAGTTTCAAGTCTGGGGCGGGGTGGGGTGGGGGGGGGGGAGGTGATGGGGTGAGAGGCATGGGGTGGGGGCGGGGAGGGTTGCAACATATATGTGTAAGAACTGACAAAAGCAACACAGAAATATGTAAAAAAAAAAAGAAAAAAGTTTCAAGTCTGGGGCGGGATGCGGGTGGGGGGGTGATGGGGTGAGAGGCGGGGGGTGGGGTGGTGGAGCAGGGAGGGTTGCAACATATATGTGTAAGAATTGACTAAAACAACACAGAAATATGTAAAAAAATAAATAATAAAAAAAAAAAGGTGTGGAGGGGAGTGGGGGCGGGGGTAGAGGTGGGGGGGGGGAGGGGGGGGAGGAGGGAGCCCATGACCCAATATGGGTGAAGTAATAAGATGCATAATGCTATAACAAATCCCAAACCAAAATTATAGATATATACATGCTTACATGCAAACCTATATCTGCATTTATTGCACATTTTATGGGCCATCACAATTTGGGTTCCATGGGAGCCCAGAATTTGCAGAAGACAAAATTACTTATCCAACCCTTTACAACATACTATAAGGAAACCAATTCCAAAATTTAGTTCAGCTAGGACAAAAAATGTAAGAGATATAGACACAGCTTACACACAAAATTTGATGTGAAACAGACATATTTTAAGGGCTATCAGAATTTGGGTTCCATGGGAGCCCAGGGGTTACAGGAACCAAAATTACTTAAGCCGCCCTTACGATAATGCTATAAGGAAGCTAATGGCCAAATTTGGTTGTGCTAGGGTAAGAATTGTAAGAGATATAGACTTGTAATACAGCTTACACGCAAAATTTGATGTAAAATGGGACACATTTTATGGGCTATCATAATTTGCGTTTCATGGGAACCCATGAGTTACAGGAATCAAAATTGCTTATGCAGCCCTTAAGATAATGCTACAAGGAAGCCCATGAACAAATTTGGTTGTGGTAGGATAAGAAATGTAAGAGATATAGACTTGTAAACACAGCTTACACGCAAACCTTGATGTGGGACGCTGGCGCCGACGCCGGGGTGATTACATAAGCTCTCTTATTCTTCGAATAGTCGAGCTAAAAATGTAATACCCTTACGGAAAGCTCTTTTACCAATACTTACAGCGTAATTTTAATATTTTTACTGAACCTTTTGACTGGGAAAATATGACTTTTGATTGGGAAAATATGACGTCTTTTTGGGAAAATACAGTCGATTTTTGCTAGGGGAAAGTGCCGATAATGGCGGTAAAAATAACCAAAAAAAATCGCTGTAAATTGTGTTCCTAATATGCGGAAATTATATTGCTACAAGCGGTTGGCGAGTGTCGTACGCACGGACTGGCTTTTGCCGTATCGACATGTTGAACAGTGCGTGCTTGCATCTATTTATTAAAGCAAACTATGCACTCGCCCAAAGAATACTGTTTGGGCCAGCAGAGATCAAATTTCACTCACCTAGGAGAGGTTTTACTCGCCGCTGGCGAGTGGGCGACCGTCTGTGTCATGCGCAGCATACATTAGGTATGATCATTCCGGCAAGAGTGAACTCCAAACAGTGATTTAATATGCCGTACATTAGGTATGATTTAATATGCCATACATTAGGCATGTAACAGTTTCTTTAATTTATTATCAAAGCAATCGATCGTTTTTGCCAGTGATATTTTCACTTCCTTGTTCAGACTCCATTCCCGAAGAGTTCTTTCCCCTAGGTTAGAGATTATTACATGTCTGTCTATCAATACTTCGTTTCTCTTTGTTACTTTGATAAATACATTGAAAAATTACACACAAATATAAAAGAAAAAGCGTAAAAAGTATAAGCTGTTGTGTGTAAGAAGTTTCAACTTTGTGGTTAATGAATATAAATTAAGCAATTTGGCATCGAGATTATACTGCTTCTTTCATTTTGTGAAATGCGCGGCTAGGCCAATTATCTGATTAACACTCTCCTTACGCCAGCCATGTGTGTGACCCTTGATAAAACTGAACAAAACCTGTTTTATCTGTCAATTACACAAATTATGGGACGTCTGTAGTAAAGATTCGCGGAGTACTTTGAAGTTTTTGGAAGTACACTGTACACCTTTGATGTTAATTTTCGCCGTACAACTATGATTTTACAAATAGTGATTTAATACATCAGGTAGGATTTAATATGCCATACACTAGGTATGATTATTCAGGCAAGAGTGACCTCCAAACAGTGATTTAATACATCAGGTATGATTTAATATGCCATACATTAGGTATATTCAGGCAAGAGTGAACTCCAAAACAGTGATTTAATATGCCGTACATTAGGTATGATTATTCAGGCAGGAGTGACCTCCAAAACAGTGATTTAATATGCCATACATTAGGTAGGATTTAATATGCCATACATCAGGTATGATTAGTCAATTATTCAGGCAGGAGTGACCTCCAAAACAGTGATTTAATATGCCATACATTAGGTATGAATTAATATGCCATACATCAGGTAGAATTTAATATGTCATACATCAGGTATGATTAGTCAACTATGATTATTCAGGCAGGAGTGACCTCCAAACAGTGATCAAATATGCCATACATTAGGTATGATTATTCAGGCAAGAGTAGAGTTTAAATACAGTGTCACACTCTATTCAGGAAGTTTAAATACAGTGTCAAATACACTCTATTCACAAAGTTTAAATACAGCATCAAATACACTCTATTCAGGATGTTTACTCTATTCAGGAAGTTTTTAAAAGATTGTGTGAAAGTGTCTTAAAAATTGAGCTGTTATAAACCCAGAGCAAGTTTATATGTGTAGGTCAAAGTGATCGATGGAGTGTACTGTGTAGTACTCGTCAGTGTTTGTGTAATACTCGTCAGTGTTTGTGTAGTACCCATCAGAGTTTGTGTAGTACTCATCAATGTCTGTGTAGTACCCGTCAGTGTTTGTGTAGCACCTGTCAGTGTTTGTGTAGTACCCGTCGGTGTTTGTGTAGTACTCATCAGTGTTTGTGTAATACCCATCAGTGTTTGTGTAGTACCAGTCAGTGTTTGTGTAGTACCCGTCAGTGTTTATGTAGTACTCGTCAGTGTTTGTGTAGTACTCATCAGTGTTTGTGTAGTACCCATCAGTGTTTATGTAGTACTCGTCAGTGTTTGTGTAGTACTCATCAGTGTTTGTGTAGTACCCATCAGTGTTTATGTAGTACTCATCAGTGTTTGTGTAGTACTCATCAGTGTTTGTGTAGTACCCATCAGTGTATATGTAGTACTCGTCAGTGTTTGTGTAGTACCAGTCAGTGTTTGTGTAGTACTCGTAAGTGTTTGTGTAGTACCCGTCAGTGTTTGTGTAGTACCCGTCAGTGTTTGTGTAGTACTCGTAAGTGTTTGTGTAGTACCCGTCAGTGTTTGTGTAGTACTCATCAGTGTTTGTGTAGTACCCGTCAGTGTTTGTGTAGTACCCATCAGTGTTTGTGTAGTACTCGTAAGTGTTTGTGTAGTACCCGTCAGTGTTAGTGTAGTACCCGTCAGTGTTTGTGTAGTACTCGTAAGTGTTTGTGTAGTACCCGTCAGTGTTTGTGTAGTACTCATCAGTATTTGTGTAGTACCCGTCAGTGTTTGTGTAGTACCCATCAGTGTTTGTGTAGTACTCGTCAGTGTTTGTGTAGTACTCGTAAGTGTTTGTGTAGTACCCATCAGTGTTTGTGTAGTACTCGTCAGTGTTTGTGTAGTACCCATCAGTGTTTGTGTAGTACTCATCAGTGTTTGTGTAGTACCCATCAGTGTTTGTGTAGTACCCATCAGTGTTTGTGTAGTACTCGTCAGTATTTGTGTAGTACCCGTCAGTGTTTGTGTAGTACTCTTCAGTGTTTGTGTATTACCTGTCAGTGTTTGTGTAGTACCCATCAGTGTTTGTGTAGTACCAGTCAGTCTTGTGTAGTACTCGTCAGTGTTTGTGTAGTACCCATCAGTGTTTGTGTAGTACCAGTCAGTCTTGTGTAGTACACGTCAGTGTTTGTGTAGTACCCATCAGTGTTTGTGTAGTACCAGTCAGTCTTGTGTAGTACACGTCAGTGTTTGTGTAGTACCCTTCAGTGTTGGTGTAGTACTCGTCAGTGTTTGTGTAGTACCCGTCAGTGTTTGTGTAGTACTCGTCAGTGTTTGTGTAGTACCCGTCAGTGTTTGTGTATTACCCGTCAGTGTTTATGTAGTACTCGTCAGTGTTTGTGTAGTACTCATCAGTGTTTGTGTAGTACCCATCAGTGTTTATGTAGTACTCGTCAGTGTTTGTGTAGTACCAGTCAGTGTTTGTGTAGTACTCGTAAGTGTTTGTGTAGTACCCGTCAGTGTTTGTGTAGTACCCGTCAGTGTTTGTGTAGTACTCGTAAGTGTTTGTGTAGTACCCGTCAGTGTTTGTGTAGTACTCATCAGTGTTTGTGTAGTACCCGTCAGTGTTTGTGTAGTACCCATCAGTGTTTGTGTAGTACTCGTCAGTGTTTGTGTAGAACTCGTAAGTGTTTGTGTAGTACACGTCAGTGTTTGTGTAGTACCCGTCAGTGTTTGTGTAGTACTCATCAGTATTTGTGTAGTACCCGTCAGTGTTTGTGTAGTACCCATCAGTGTTTGTGTAGTACTCGTCATTGTTTGTGTAGTACTCGTAAGTGTTTGTGTAGTACCCATCAGTGTTTGTGTAGTACTCGTCAGTGTTTGTGTAGTACCCATCAGTGTTTGTGTAGTACTCGTCAGTGTTTGTGTAGTACCCATCAGTGTTTGTGTAGTACCCATCAGTGTTTGTGTAGTACTCGTCAGTATTTGTGTAGTACCCGTCAGTGTTTGTGTAGTACTCTTCAGTGTTTGTGTATTACCTGTCAGTGTTTGTGTAGTACCCATCAGTGTTTGTGTAGTACCAGTCAGTCTTGTGTAGTACTCGTCAGTGTTTGTGTAGTACCCATCAGTGTTTGTGTAGTACCAGTCAGTCTTGTGTAGAACACGTCAGTGTTTGTGTAGTACCCATCAGTGTTTGTGTAGTACCAGTCAGTCTTGTGTAGTACACGTCAGTGTTTGTGTAGTACCCTTCAGTGTTGGTGTAGTACCCATCGATGTTTGTGTAGTACCCGTCAGTGTTTGTGTTGTGCCCGCCATGTTTGTGTAGTACCAGTCAGTGTTTGTGTAGTACCCATCAGTGTTTCTATGTAGGAAGTTTGAATACTGTATAGTACTGTTTAAATTTTATATTTGTTTTGTTACTATAAGCCAAAAGAAAAATTCTTAACCTAAAATAAGGGCTATTCCATTAAAACATATCGACAAGCGGAAGGCTTTTAAATTAAACCACCCACCTATAGATGCAATTTTCATATTGATATGACCACCCATAGAAGTAAAATGACATGGAAAACAACCACCCATGTATTTTTATTGTTTAACCGTGTACTTTTTTAATTATTTGGAAGTTGCCAAAAATGTATTTAAGTTTAATATATATGTGATTGAGGCTTTTATTGTTGGATGAAGGGTTGTGTACTGAGACTCATGAATTTGAGCAACCACTCATTTTCTGCACTTAAGTCTTAACCATTGAATGTTCTCAATAACAATCTGCAGGTGAAGCTGGGATTCAAACTCATGACCAAAGCAGTGAAAGGTTTATAGTGGTCTATACAACAACATCAACAACAGTGCATTCAAATGTTTTAAGTATTTTTTTAGATGTATTCAGTCCACCAGCTGTTACTGTTCAAGTGAACCACATACATTTCTGACCATTAGATATGAAGATTCCAAGCAATGAGATTTCTTAAATTCGTTTTCTTCACTTCCAGAATATATAATTATGCCTATTACCTATTTAAAGCTTGTTTTCTATTGTTATTATATAACTTTGTTTGCCGGGGCTATATAGGAATCACACTGTCCGTCACGTAGTGTCACGAACGTTAAACGTCACATAAACTCTTACTTGTGACAACTACTTCTACAATTTTCAACATATTGAACTATAACTCTGTATACATGATCAGCATCAAGTGTATAAGTGTGCGACATAAATTTCTTATGGCTCGCTAAATGCCATACGGAATTATTGCCCTTGGACTTTGTGATATACTATATAGCATTTAGCATTTATGCAATCTTGTGACCCAAACTACTACTACAGTTTTCAAGGTCTTGAACTGAAACTTTCTATACATGTTCAGCATCAAGTGTAGCTGTGGTTAACTTAAATTTTGTTGGCTCCCTCGTTGCCATGCAGCGTTATCGTCCTTGGACTTTGTGATGTACTATATAGTATATAGCATTTATGCAATCTTGTGAGGCAAACTACTTCTACAGTTTTCAGGGAATTGAACTGAAACTTCTATATATGATCAAATAAAGTGTAGATGTGCGTGACATAAAGTTTATTTGCCTCATTCATTTCCTTGTTGAGTAATCGCCCTTGGACTTGTTGCCTCTGATCTTACTAAAAAAATTGTTTGTTGGGGTATTCATCACCTTCAGTGATAGTTCTAGTTAATTCACATTATTAGACATATATAGTTTAATCAACATTGTTTTCGTATTACGGGATATAATTTCTTCGGCCAGTTCACATATCTTGATATGTGATATGTGAACTTGCCGAAGGAATTATATCCCATAATACGAGAAGGAATTATATCCATAATACGAAAACAATGTTGATTAACTTATATATATATTACATTTTAAATTACGAGCAAATGTCCCTTTAATTCAATAACTATTTGACCTACTTTGCATCTGAGCGTGCGTGAAGAACGACAGTCAAAAGAGAGCTGTCGGAGAACAGCGCAGCTCGACTATTCAATTTTTCGGAGAATAATAAATTTATAGCTAGTATATACCATCAGAAAACAAGGCTACAACAATGTGGGGTGGGGTTGGGAGCACAACATAACTATGTGTAAGAACTGACCAAAACCACAGAAATATGTAAAAAAAAAAAAAAAAAAAAAAAAAAATAAAATTCGAGTTTTGAGTGGGGTGCGGGGTGATGGTGGGAGAGAGGCGGGGGCGGATGGTGGGGGTGGTGAGGGCAACATATATGTGTAAGAAGCTATGTAATAATTCACCAAAACAACACAAAAATAATGAATGAATGAATGAATGGTGTTTTACGGCACGTCGACACATAAATAGGTCATATTGTGCGCAAAAATTGATGAAAAATGAAGTATTAATTAAAAGTTAATGTAAATATATAAAGATAAAACTATTAAAAAATAAGGGATGATAAGGTGTAATATAAACTATGTATGTAAATCAACGAATGCCCGTCAACTGGGACACAAAAATATGAAGAAAATATGAAGAAAAAAAATAATTAAAAAATCGAGTTTGAGTGGGGATGGGGTAGATGCGTGGGGTGGGGAGGGCAACATGTGTAAGAATTGACTAAAACAACAAAGAAATATGTAAAAAAAAAATTAAAAAAAATCAAGTGGGGCGGGGTGAGAGGCGGGCTGGTGGTGGTGGTGAATGTGGATGTGTTACAAGTGTGGGTGGGGTGGGAGGGAGCGGGGGGGAGGGAGTCGGGGGCTCGGGGGAGCTTGCAACATATATGTGTAAGAATTGACAAAAGCTCACAGAAATATGTAAAAAAAAAAGAAAAAAGTTTTAAGTCTGGGGCGGGCCGTGGTCGGTGGGGAGGGGGGGGGGGGAGGGGGTGCGGCGGGCGGGGGAGGGTTGCAACATATATTTGTAAGAATTGACTTAAAAAATAAATAAATAAAAGGTGTGGAGGGGAGTGGGGGGGGGGGGGGGAGTGGGGGGGGGGGGGAGGAGGGAGCCCATGACCCAATATAGGTGAAGTAATAAGATGCATAATGCTATAACAAATCCCAAACCAAAATTATAGATATATACATGCTTACATGCAAACCTAGATCTGCATTTATTGCACATTTTATGGGCCATCACAATTTGGGTTCCATGGGAGCCCAGAATTTCCAGAAGACAAAAAACTTATCCAACCCTTTACAACATACTATAAGGGAACCAATTCCAAAATTTAGTTCAGCTAGGACAGCTAGGACAAAAAATGTAAGAGATATAGACCTGTAAACACAGCTTACACGCAAAATTTGATGTGAAACAGACATATCTTAAGGATCAGAATTTGGGTTCCATGGGAGCCCAGGGGTTACAGGAACCAAAATTACTTAAGCAGCCCTTACGATAATGCTATAAGGAAGCTAATGGCGAAAGTGGGTTGTGCTAGGGTAAGAATTGTAAGAGATATAGACTTGTAAACACAGCTTACACGCAAAATTTGATGTGAAATGGGACACATTTTATGGGCTATCATAATTTGCATTCCATGGGAGCCCATAGGAACCAAAATCAAAATTGCTTATGCAGCCCATAAGATAATGCTACATGGAAGCCCATGAACAAATTTGGTTGTGGTAGGATAAGAAATGTAAGAGATATAGACTCGTAAACACAGCTTACACGCAAACCTTGATGTGGGACGCCGACGCCGGGGTGATTACATAAGCTCTCTTATTCTTCGAATAGTCGAGCTAAAAAGGGTGTACCACCAACAGAATCTCAAATTGTGTTTACCCCCCACCCACCCACCCCCACTCACCTACAGAATTTTAACTCCCCCAGATACCCCCACCAATAGAATTTTAACTGGTTAGAACTTTTTCTGCCATTTGAAGTGTTCTTTGCATGATGTCAGAAATGAATCGAGCAGCCCATGCAGTGGGGCTCAACCCAGGCAGTGCTTAATTTACATCACCACCTGATCCCATGTAAGCTATGCGCCAGTGAAACAGTAATGACTTGCATATTTTTAGTGGAAAGAGAAGTAAAATTCCATTTAAATTGACAAAACATATTCCCCACCCACTAACAAATATGTTAACGAGTGCTGAATTTATTTTGTTTCACGTGGAATAGCTATGTAATGCATACATTATGCATTGACGTAATGACTGTTTACCTGTAAATGTGCTTTTTTAACATACACAAGTCATTAGGGCAATTTCAGAATTAAATGTATAGGGGGTGGTGGAGGAGGGTGTTGTTGTCGGGGGACACCTTTTCAAGACCCCCACCACCGATGAAATAAAAATTCTACAGACCCCCATGACCCATTCAAAAAAAAAAAGGATCGACCCAACCACCCATCAAAAAAAATAAATCAGGGACCGTACCACCCATCAATAAAAAAATAAAGACCAAAATATTAAATATCGGGCCCCACCACAAATCTAAATAAAAAAAAAAAGTTAACCCAACCACCCATCAAATAAAATAAAAAAAGTTTTTTTTAATTAAAAAAAATCTGGAAATTTACACTGTCTGCAACCTTAAACTTATAAAGCACAAAATAATTAAACACCTACCATTATTCAATATTTACTATTCTAAAAACAAGATCATTTGCTTGAACTCAGTATTGGTACAATTTTTTTTAAAAAAAAGTACTGATTTTTGGGCTTAAACCACACACTAAAATTAAACTCACGGGTAACCCAGTAGTGCAGAGTTCTGTAGCTCTAAATTAAACCCAGCAATGTTAACAAACAACAAATAAAACATTTTAAAAATTCGAATTTATTACTAGAATTATTTGGGTCTATCCTCATGTTTTCACTGTTCATTTCAGTGGTTATGCTCAATAATCTGCTTTAATACTTACAGACAGTGTCCCTTTAAAGTCCGTTGTTATATTTTTGTACTTACAAAACATAACAATATTGAGAAAGTAAAAGTAAACCAAAAAAAAAAAAAACTTTTATTTTTTTTTTTTTTTTATTTATACTCTACCCACTCATCTTTTATTTTTTATTTTTTTTTATTTATACTCTACCCACTCCTCCAAATATTGGCCGCGATTTTTCAAAAACGGCCGTGCAAAAGACGGCTGCACGGTTGGCTGGCTAATAACTTCCCCTCTGCAATATAACCGATAGTATGAATCAAACTGAGTACGATGTACAATAGTACGAATCTAATTGAGTACGAAGTAAGAAATTTCGTAGGAGTTGTCGTTCTTGAATTCATTCTATTTTTAGAAGCAACAACACCTTGACAACAGTCTGCTTATCAACGAGTATTGGAGAGAAAAAATGTGTTTTTTAACATGAGATTTACCCACCCACCTGTAGATGCAATTTTCCTGTGTTAGGACGGTACCATAGATACGATTTATGGGACAAGGCACCCTATCATGTATTTTCTATAAATTGCCGTCCACTACCCCCTGGTATGTTTTAATGGAATAGCCCTAAGAGTGACTGAAGCATTAGAAACATCAGTGTCTGCTGAATGACACAGGTTCCCTCTGATTAGTGAACTAAAATTATATTCACTGGTTTTGACCTTACGGATGAGACAGGAAATGAGAAAAACAAATGGACAGACAAACGAAAGGTGACCTTTAAAGTACCAACCTGGAAATTACACGTAAGACACATCAAAATTAGTCCTGCCAACCACCTGCCAATCAATATTCTGATTTTTTTTTGAAAATGAAAAATGGTTTACTATCTGCTTACCTGGATCTTGAGTGGGGACTGCTTCCTTGTCTTTTTTCTTGCCTGTCAGTCTAGTATAACATGCCACCAATCTGGAGTCTGTGTTTCCCTGCTTCACTTTACGTCTGATCACCAGCAGAATAGCAACAATAACCCCGATTGCTACCAATACGACCATAACGATAACTCTGTGGGCAGGTATACAGAGAATATTATGTCAGTGCCTTTTACTATCAAGTTTATTAGGTAAGGCTTAGAAAACCAAGAATGGCGAGGCTCTGCCAGGCTGGTTTGGGAGATATGGCAAAGACACAAGGATACCCAACTTTGACCTATGAAGTCTAAGGGTGACCTTGAACTTAGAGGTAAGAACCTGGGATTTAAATACAATACGTCATGATGTGGTAAGCATTTATGCAAGAGGAAATCTAACTCACTGGTGTAGGAGAAATACAAAAATTCCAAACTTTGACCTTTGAAGTCTAAGTGTGACCTTGATCTTGACAGGAACTTGGAAGTCGAACATTACACGATTCATGCAAAAGGTTGTCTAAATCTGCCTACTGGTTACGAAGTTGAGACACGAAACATAATAGACAGACGGACAGATGTTGCTACGGAATAAGATGTATAGATTTCTTAAGCCACGCCTCCTTCAACCTAAAATAGTTAAAGTGTGCCAACAGACTGGTTGGACCACGATCAGACACCATGTATTCAACACCGATGACATAAAACATCAGGTTTTGTATAATTTTCCAACGGTCCTTTGACCTTCCCTTTCCAGGACGTTTTTGACCCAAAGACGCTTGGCCCTACTTTTAATGTTTAGTGCATCTTCCCAAACCTTTTTATCCTCTTTGACTGGGAAATTTTCCTAGTCCAGCCAGTTTCCCCTTTTATATTTAGAAGAGGAAGATCGAACAGCCTTTTATTTTTTATTGCGCTGTTTATAAATGTATTTTAACTCTTCATTTCGCTAAGCTTCACGTTATCTCCTTATCTCCTACTAAGTATGTTTTGCTAATGGTGTTGCATAGGATGGCTCGTTTGCCAAATCTTTTTTTGAATGAATACTAGAAAAAGTTAACGGACGGACGTCAAACAACACGTCATCCCATAAGCTTGCATGGTGACTTTTGGCCAGCAGAGCTAAACATTTGTGATTTGCTGTGCTCCGACCAATTCACTAAAAAAGGCAGCAACCCAACTTATTTTGAGCAGTTATTTGACTACAGTTTTTTTACTATGTTTTGTAAAGACACTTTCATGACTTTCAGAGGACACAAAAAAAGTCCCACATACCTCATCACTTTAACATTTTTGGGTCAGAGCATAGCAAACACTTTCGTAAGGATGGTCCAAGATAAACTGAATGGTAATGTTGTATGAAGGTAAAATTTTGCCAGTAAGAGACAATGTCAGATACATACATAGCAGAGACAATGTCAGATACATACACGGCAGAGACAATGTCAGATACATACACGGCAGAGACAATGTCAGATACATACACGGCAGAGACAATGACAGATACATACACGGCAGAGACAATGACAGATACATACACGGCAGAGACAATGACAGATACATACACGGCAGAGACAATGTCAGATACATACACGGCAGAGACAATGTCAGATACATACACGGCAGAGACAATGACAGATACATACACGGCAGAGACAATGACAGATACATACACGGCAGAGACAATGTTAGCTACATACACAGCAGAGACAATGACAGATACATACACAGCAGAGACAATGTCAGATACATACACGGCAGAGACAATGTTAGATACATACACAGCAGAGACAATGTCAGCTACATACATGACAAAGGCAATGTCAGATACATACACGGCAGAGACAATGTCAGCTACATACACAGCAGAGACAATGTCAGATACATACATAGCAGAGACAATGTCAGATACATACATAGCAGAGACAATGACAGATACATACACGGCAGAGACAATTTTAGATACATACACAGCAGAGACAATGTCAGCTACATACACAGCAGAGACAATGTCAGATACATACACGGCAGAGACAATGACAGATACATACACGGCAGAGACAATGTTAGATACATACACAGCAGAGACAATGTCAGCTACATACACGGCAGAGACAATGTTAGATACATACACAGCAGAGACAATGTCAGCTACATACACAGCAGAGACAATGTCAGATACATACACGGCAGAGACAATGTTAGATACATACACAGCAGAGACAATGTCAGCTACATACACAGCAGAGACAATGACAGATACATACACAGCAGAGACAATGTCAGATACATACACGGCAGAGACAATGTTAGATACATACACAGCAGAGACAATGTCAGCTACATACACAGCAGAGACAATGTCAGATACATACACGGCAGAGACAATGTCAGATACATACACAGCAGAGACAATGTAAGATACATACACGGCAGAGACAATATCAGATACATACACGGCAGAGACAATGTCAGATACATACACAGCAGAGACAATGTCCGATATATATACACAGCAGAACAATGTCAGATATATACACAGCAGAGACAATGTCAGATAAATACACAGCAGAGACAATGTCAGATACATACATGGCAGAGACAATGTCAGATACATACACAGCAGAGACGATGTCAGATATATACACAGCAGAGACAATGTCAGATAAATACACAGCAGAGACAATGTCAGATACATACACAGCAGAGACGATGTCAGATACATACATAGCAGAGACGATGTCAGATACATACATAGCAGAGACAATGACAGATACATACACGGCAGAGACAATGTTAGATACATACACAGCAGAGACAATGTCAGCTACATACACAGCAGAGACAATGTCAGATACATACACGGCAGAGACAATGACAGATACAAACACGGCAGAGACAATGTTAGATACATACACAGCAGAGACAATGTCAGCTACATACACAGCAGAGACAATGTCAGATACATACATAGCAGAGACAATGTTAGATACATACACAGCAGAGACAATGTCAGATACATACACGGCAGAGACAATGTTAGATACATACACCGCAGAGACAATGTCAGCTACATACACAGCAGAGACAATGTTAGATACATACATAGCAGAGACAATGTCAGATACATACATGGCAGAGACAATGACAGATACATACACGGCAGAGACAATGTTAGATACATACACGGCAGAGACAATGTCAGCTACATACACAGCAGAGACAATGTCAGATACATACACGGCAGAGACAATGTTAGATACATACACAGCAGAGACAATGTAAGATACATACACGGCAGAGACAATATCAGATACATACACGGCAGAGACAATGTCCGATATATATACACAGCAGAACAATGTCAGATATATACACAGCAGAGACAATGTCAGATAAATACACAGCAGAGACAATGTCAGATACATACATGGCAGAGACAATGTCAGATACATACACAGCAGAGACGATGTCAGATATATACACAGCAGAACAATGTCAGATATATACACAGCAGAGACAATGTCAGATACATACACGGAAGAGACAATGTCAGATACAATGTAAGATACATACACGGCAGAGACAATATCAGATACATACATGGCAGAGACAATGTCAGATACATACACGGCAGAGACAATGTCAGATACATACATGGCAGAGACAACGTCAGAGACATACACGGCAGAGACAACGGCAGAGACAATGTCAGATATATACACGGCAGAGACAATGTCAGATACATACACGGCAGAGACAATGTCAGACACATACATGGCAGAGACAACGTCAGAGACATACACGGCAGAGACAATGTTAGATGCATACACAGCAGATCAATGTCAGATGCATACACGGCAGAGACAATGTCAGATGCATACACGGCAGAGACAATGTCAGATGCATACATGGCAGAGGCAATGTCAGATACATACACGGCAGAGGCAATGTCAGATACATACACGGCAGAGACAATGTCAGCTACATACACAGCAGAGACAATGTCAGATACATACACGGCAGAGACGATGTTAGATACATACACAGCAGAGACAATGTAAGATACATACACGGCGGAGACAATATCAGATACATACACGGCAGAGACAATGTCAGATACATACACGGCAGAGACAATGTCAGATATATACATGGCAGAGACAATGTCTGATGCATACATAGCAGAGACAGTCAGATACATACACGGCAGAGACAATGTCAGATACATACACGGCAGAGACAATGTCAGATACATACACGGCAGAGACATTGTCAGATACATACACAGCAGAGACAATGTAAGATACATACACAGCAGAGACAATGATACCTACACGGCAGAGACAATGTCAGATACATACACAGCAGAGACAATGATACATACACAGCAGAGACAATGTCAGATACATACACAGCAGAGACAATGTCAGATACATACACAGCAGAGACAATGTCAGATATATACACGGCAGAGACAATGTCAGATACATACACATCAGAGACAATGTCAGATACATACACGGCAGAGACAATGTCAGATATATACATGGCAGAGACAATGTCTGATGCATACACAGCAGAGACCGTCAGATACATACACGGCAGAGACAATGTCAGATACATACACGGCAGAGACAATGTCAGATACATACACGGCAGAGACAATGTCAGATACATACACAGCAGACAATGTCAGATACATACACAGCAGAGACAATGTCAGATACATACACAGCAGAGACAATGTCAGATACATACACAGCAGAGACAATGATACATACACAGCAGAGACAATGTTAGATACATACACAGCAGAGACAATGTCAGATACATACACAGCAGAGACAATGATACATACACAGCAGATATAGGCAACTCATTGGCATCCCCAGCGGTATTTGCTGACGTGGAACTGTTGGGAGACTTAGCAGCATCCGTGATCACGTTGTAACCACTCCTGATCGTAGATGGTAGATTGTTATCCAAGATCAGAACAGGCTTCTGAGTAGAAGGATTCTCCTTCACTTGTATTGTCCTGGTTACTGTGGTAATCAATTTGCATTAATACAAAAATAATAAATTGTAAATTTTATTTATACGAATTTGTTATGCAATCAACATGATATTGATTGAATAGCATGTACATACACACAAATAAATGTAAATGGAAAACAAACAAAATGCAAAATGAACGAACGCAGAACGCAGAATATATATATGCCGAGTGTAAAATGAATGCTATGTGAGTTTTATAAACAAGAGGCCAATGACCTTGAAGCTCTACAGATAGGTTTTGATAGCCAAATCAGCATTCCTGTGAAGTTTCATGAAAATCCGTCAAGTAGTGTCAAAGGATTGGTTGCTATGTTTTTACTACATAACTTTATGTAAACAAAGATA
The DNA here is from genome assembly GCA_037043455.1 of Cyrtodaria siliqua. Lineage (NCBI taxonomy): Eukaryota > Metazoa > Mollusca > Bivalvia > Adapedonta > Hiatellidae > Cyrtodaria > Cyrtodaria siliqua. Next base: position 105,830 of record JAWPHD010000397.1, on the reverse strand, counting down.
GCCGCTGGCAGCCATGTTTAATGTTGAATCAAAATTATTTTCGACAAGGACCAACATTTTTATTAGCCATGGCGGCCATCTTGAATTTCCGGCCGACTTGAAATTTTGCTAGGATCAACTAGACATCAAAAGCAACATTCCTGTGAAGTTTTATGAAAATCCGTCAAGTAGTTTCAGAGGAGTCGTCGCTCCAAGTCTTTACTATATATCCACATTAAATTTGGTGTTATACAAAGGCAGGAAGTTGCCAAATTGTACAAAACAGCCCTAACACCAGATTTGTCATGTTACATGTTTATAAAAAGATGCCTTATATGTACATGTATGCCTACTAAATACATAAATTACCAATACACAATACACAAAGTTGAACATGTGCCAAATATTTTTTAAATTGATAACGCACAACTTCAAAATGGCAGTACTGAAGACAAAAAATATAGATAATTTGCCAGGCTCATTTAGGAATGCTGTGTATTAATAAAGACAACGTTCATATAAGGTGTACCTGAAATGTTAGCAAGGTGTGAATATTTTGTGATGCATGCATTATATAACAAGAGGTCAATGACCTTGAAGCTCTACTGATTGATTTTGATTTCTGGAAGTAGTCGGTACAAACTTGTTTTTTGAAAATCTATTTTTAGCGGCCATCTTGAATTTCTGGCTGACCTTTGCTAGGATCAATTAGACATCAAGAGCAACATTCCTGTGAAGTTTCATGAAAATCCGTCAAGTAGTTTCAGAGTAGTAGTCGCTACAAGTTTTCATTATATAACTCTCTATGTAAACAAAGATGGCCGCTGACAGCCATGTTTAACATTGAATCAAAATAATGTTCGACTCGGATAACCACCATGCCATGCTGATCATTTTAGAAAAAGTCCCATATCAATATCTCTTATAGTTTTCAAGAAGTAGTCATACAAACTTATTTTTTGAAAATCTATTTTTAGCCATGGTGGCCATCTTGAATTTCCGGTCGACCTGAAATATTGCTAGGATCAATTAGACATCAAGAGCAACATTCCTGTGAAGTTTCATGAAAATCCGTCAAGTAGTTTCAGAGGAGTAGTCGCTACAAGTTTTCGTTATATAACTCTATGTAAACAAAGATGGCCGCTGACAGCCATGTTTAACATTGAATCAAAATAATGTTCGACTCGGATAACCACCATGTCATGCTGATCATTTTAGAAAAAGTCCCATATCAACATCTCTTACAGTTTTCAAGAAGTAGTCCTACAAACTTATTTTTTGAAAATCTATTTTTAGCCGTGGTGGCCATCTTGAATTTCCGGCCGACCTGAAATTTTGCTAGGATCAATTAGACATCAAGAGCAACATTCCTGTGAAGTTTCATGAAAATCCGTCAAGTAGTTTCAGAGGAGTAGTCCCTACAAGTTTACATTATATAACTCTATGTAAACAAAGATGGCCGCTGACAGCCATGTTTAACATTGAATCAAAATAATGTTCGACTCGGATAACCATCATGTCATGCTGATCATTTTAGAAAAAGTCCCATATCAATATCTCTTATAGTTTTCAAGAAGTAGTCCTACAAACTTATTTTTTGAAAATCTATTTTTAGCCATGGTGGCCATCTTGAATTTTCGGCAGACCTTAAATTTTGCTAAGATCAATTAGACATCAAGAGCAACATTCGTGTGAAGTTTCATGAAAATCCATCAAGTAGTTTCAGAAAAGTAGTCGCTACAAGTTTTCATTATATAACTCTATGTAAACAAAGTTGGCCACTGGCAGCCATGTTTAACGTCGAATCAAAATAATGTTCGACTCGGATAACCAACATGTCATGATGATCATTTTAGAAAAAGTCTCATATCAATATCACTTATAGTTTTCAAGAAGTAGTCGCTACAAATTTATTTTTTAAAAATCTATTTTTAGCTGTGATGTCCATCTTGAATTTCTGGCAGATCTGAAATTTTGCTAGGATCAATTAGACATCAAGAGCAACATTCCTGTAGAGTTTCATGAAAATCTGCCAAGTAGTTTCAGAGGAGTAGTCGCTACAAGTTTTTACTATATAACTCTATGTAAACAAAGATGGCCGCTGGCAGCCATGTTTAACGTAGAATCAAAACAATTTTTAACAAGGACCAACACTATGTCATGCTGATCATTTTAGAAAAAGTCCCATATCAATATCACTTATAGTTTTCAAGAAGTAGTCGCTACAAACTTGTATTTTAAAACTCTATTTTTAGCTTTGGCGGCCATCTTGGATTTCACATCAACATGAATTTTTGCTAAGATCAACTAGACTTTACGGGCAACATTTCTGTAAAGTTTCATGAATATCCATCCAGTAGTTTCAGAGGAGTAGTCGCTACAAATAAAAGTTTACGGACAGACGGACAGATGGACGACGGACGCCGCACCACGGCATAAGCTCTGCTGATCTCTGATCAGAAGAGCTAAAAATATTAAGTATTAGCAGAAAAAATTCAAGAAGGGGAATATTTTCTGTTGACCCTTAAAAATTCTGATATACAGTTCCCTTTAACTCTTCTTACCTTCAGTCCCATCAGTGCTTATGTTCTGTGACATTCTGAAACAAGAATAACACAACTATACTGGTCAATGTTAATGCTATTGGTCAATGTTAATGCTATTTTCACTACAGATAGGGACCACAGAGTTAAACAGAAGCATGGAGAAAGTCATATGGAAAGTCTGATGAATAATTCTGACACTCAAGTTCTAGCTCCGCCCACCCACAACTGTCCAGAGGTCAAGTTCTAGCTCCGTCCACTACTGTCCAGAGGTTGTTCTAGCTCCGCCCACTAGTCCAGAGGTCAAGTTCCCACAAATATTTGTCCAGTGCGTCATTATATGTCAGAGTTGTTTATGGGAGTACATGTACATGTGCTTTTCTTACAGGTGTAAATACCTATTGTGCTTTTAACTGCCTCAAATGTCTGCAGCATTCAAGCATAACTGACAGATCAGAACTATGTATCATGTCTTAGGAATTGAGTTTTACAGCGTGTTAGGAACGTGATGCAGTTACTCCCTACCTCCATGCGGTCTCATTCCACAAACAGGGACCACATCCCTTACCCAGCGTATACTGAAGGTTCTCCATGCAGGTTTCACAGTCTGTAACAGAAACAAAGAAACATGACATTTACAACTTAACATGTCTCACAATCTGTAATAGTAATAATAATAATATCATGTCATGCTGATCATTTTAGAAAAAGTCCCATATCAATATCACTTATAGTTTTCAAGAGGTCTAGGATCAATTAGACATCAAGAACAACATTCCTGAAAATCTGTCAAGTAGTTTCAGAAGAGTAGTCACTACAAGTTTTTACTATATAACTCTATGTAAACACTGGTGGCCATGTTTAATTCGAATCAAAATAATTTTTGAAAAGGATCAACATCATGTCATGCTGATCAGTTTAGAAAAAGTCCCATATCAATATCACTTATAATTTTCAAGAAGTAGTCTCTACAAACTTGTTTTTTAACAAGAAATGTCAAAGTAAGTGACAAATGCCCCCAAAGTGACCTTTGACCTCTAAGTGTGACCTTGATGCCTGGGACCTGGATTTTGTGGGCGACACGTCTTGTTGTGGTGAGCACTTGTGCCAAGTTATTTGAAAATCCGTCCAGGAGTCAAAGGAGTTATTGACCGGACACAATTTGACCTATGTGTGACCTTGACCTTAGAGCCACAGACCTGGGTTTTGTGCGCGACACGTCATCTTGTTGTGGTAAGCACTTTTGCCAAGTTATTTGAAAATCTGTCCATGAATGTCAGAGTTATTAACCGGACAAGAAAGCAGTTTATTTTGACATCTAAGTGTTACCTTGACCTTGGAGCCACGGACCTGGATATTGTGTGCGACACGTCGTCTTGTTGTAGTGAGCAATTGTGCCAAGTTATTTGAAATACCGTCCATTATTGTCAGAGTTATTAACCGGACACGATTGTACAGACGAACGAATATCCTGAAGGACAATCAGTGAGATTACTATATGCACCATATGCACCTTCGGGGGCATAAAAATCTACTTTTAGCCATGGTGGCCATCTTGAATTTCTGGCCGACCTGAAATTTGGCTAGGATCAACCAGCAAAATTTCAGGTAGGCCATAAATTCAAGATGGCCGCAAAGGCTAAAAATAGGTTTTATTAATAAAACAAGTTTGTAGCAACTACTTCTTGAAAACTATAAGTGTATTGATATGGGACCTTTAATTTCGAATCAAAATAAATTTCGACAAGGATCAACAACATGTCATGCTGATCATTTTAGAAAAAGTCCCATATCAATATCACTTAAAAATATCACATGAAAAATGAAGGCCCTATTGTCTTAACAGGACAAAAGTTAACGACGGACGGACGACGGACGGACAGATGACGGACAACTCGCCATCCCATAAGCTCTGCTGACCCTTGGCCAGTAGAGTTAAAACATTAGAATGTTTTTTGCTTACATATCACATTATTACATATGTGAGATAAATTAGTGGTTTCTCAATGTGAGAATATGTTTGGGAGAGTCAATTCAGTCTGAATGATGGCTTGGTTTTCTTCAGCAATCAGAAAATGAAAACAAAAGCTGTTTGAATTCTGTTTTCAGAAGATTGTTGTACATGGATGATATTTTTATATAATCAACATAGAAAAAATGAATAGTTTTACGTTTTTGATGCAGTAATCATCCAGAAACAAATAATTTTTGACGTAACATTCCGGGTCCAAGTGAGTTAGCCTATATATAAACAAATAAAACAGGTTGCTGTAAGTTTTAGAAGACAGATTGTATGTACCGAGATAAACAACCTATACACACTTTTAATGGTGGGAATGAATTTTAACATACTTTGACAACACAAGGAACATTCAATAACAATTTTGTTCATCATTTATGGTGTCAAATTATTACGTCCCGAACTTTCATTTTGTATCGACTGATCTACTTTCAGTTTCATTTCAAGGTGTTCCGTTAGTGGCAAGTTGGAAAATTTAACGACAATACCAAGTGATGGTTATAACACTTTGTGGCAGATCGTCGATTTTAATGATTTAAGGTGTTCTGTTAGTGGCAAGTCGGAAAACTTAACGACAATACCATGTGGTGGTTATAACACTTTCTGGCAGATCGTCGATTTAAACGAAAATGGTGGATAATATTGAAAGGCGTGGGGACGGTTAATAGGTATTTTTCAATTATTACGCCCTAAGAAAGATGGAGTACCTTTTAAAAATGCTAAATTTTATCAAGTTCTAGTTCAGATCAGCATGGGACGTCATGCTTACGTATAGAAAACGTCTTTAAACAATGTTATAGTGAACACAAGAAATCCGCGGATTCACAAGTCTCGCCTAACAGGGGCTGGACTTAAAAATAACAAGAGGTCAATGACCTTGAAGCTCTACTGATCGATTTTGATTTCAGGAAGTAGTCGCTACAAACTGTTTTTTGAAAATCTATTTTTAGCTGTGGTGTCCATCTTGAATTTCCGGCCGACCTGAAATTTTGCTAGGATCAATTAGACATCAAGAGCAACATTCCTGTGAAGTTTCATGAAAATCCGTCAAGTAGTTTCAGAGGAGTAGTCGCTACAAGTTTTCATTATATAATTCTATGTAAACAAAGATGGCCACTGACAGCCATGTTTAACATTGAATCAAAATAATGTTCGACTCGGATAACCATCATGTCATGCTGATCATTTTAGAAAAAGTCCCATATCAATATCTCTTATAGTTTTCAAGAAGTAGTCGCTACAAACTTATTTTTTAAAAATCTATTTCTAACTGTGGCGGCCATCTTGAATTTCCGGCCAACCTGAAATTTTTCTAGGATCAACTAGACATCAAGAGCAACATTCCTGTGAAGTTTCATGAACATCCGTCAAGTAGTTTCAGAGGAGTAGTCGCTACAAGTTTTTACTATATAACTCTATGTAACCAAAGATGGCCACTGGCAGCCATGTTTAACGTCGAATCAAAATAATTTTCCACAAGGATCTACATCATGTCATGCTGATCATTTCAATATCAAAAGTCCCATATCAATATCACTTATAGTTTTCAAGAAGTAGTCGCTACAAACTTATTTTTTAAAAATCTATTTTTAGCTGTGACGGCCATCTTGAATTTCCGGCCGACCTGAAATTTTTCTAGGATCAATTAGACATCAAGAGCAACATTCCTGTGAAGTTTCATGAAAATCCGTCAAGTAGTTTCAGAGGAGTAGTCGCTACAAGTTTTCATTATATAACTCTATGTAAACAAAGATGGCCGCTGGCAGCCATGTTTATCGTCAAATCAAAACGATTTTCGACAAGGACCAACATCATGTCATGCTGATCATTTTAGAAAAAGTCCCATATCAATATCACTTATAGTTTTCAAGAAGTAGTCGCTACAAACTTGTATTTAAAAAATCTATTTTAAGGTTTGGTGGCCATCTTGGATTTCACATCAACATGAATTTTTGCTAGGATCAACTAGACTTCATGGGCAACATTTTTGTAAAGTTTTATGAATATCCATCCAGTAGTTTCAGAGGAGTAGTCGCTACAAATAAAAGTTAACTGACGGACGGACAGACGGACGGACAGACGGACGACGGACGCCGCACCACGGCATAAGCTCTGCTGATCTCTGATCAGTAGAGCTAAAAAGGTCAATGATGCTTAAATGAAAGTTTGTAAACATTCTAGAAACTAACAAGAGGTCAATGACCTTGAAGCTCTACTGATTGATTTTGATTTTAGGAAGTAGTTGCTACAGACTTGTTTTTTGAAAATCTATTTTTAACAGTGGCGGCCATCTTGAATTTCCGGCCGACCTGAAATTTTGCTAAGATCAATAAGACATTAAGAGCAACATTCCTGTGAAGTATTATGAAAATCCGTCAGGTAGTTTCAAAGAAGTAGTCGCTACAAGTTTTCATTATATAACTCTTATGTAAACAAAGCAGCCATGTTTAAGGTCAAATCAAAACGATTTTCGACAAGGACCAACATCATGTCATACTGATCATTTTAGAAAAAGTCCCATATCAATATCTCTTATTGTTTATAGTCGCTACAAGTTTTTACTATATAACTCTATGTAAACAAAGATGGCAGCCATGTTTAACGTTGAATCAAAACGATTTTTGACTAGGATCATCATCATGTCATGCTGATCATTTTAGAAAAAGTCCCATATCAATATCACTTATAGTTTTCAAGAAGAAGTCGCTACAAACTTGTATTTTAAAACTCTATTTTTAGCTTTGGCGGCCATCTTGGATTTCACATCAACATGAATTTTTGCTAGGATCAACTAGACTTTATGGGCAACATTTCTGTAAAGTTTCATGAATATCCATCCAGTAGTTTCAGCTGTGAAGTCGCTACAAATAAAAGTTTACGGACAGACGGACAGACGGACAGACGGATGGACGGACGACGGACGCCGCACCACGGCATAAGCTCTGCTGATCTCTGATCAGTAGAGCTAAAAACAATGGAGGCAAAATATAACATTTTTAACTAAATTAAGGGCCATAACTCACTGTTACTGGTCCGATCTGGCTGGTTTTCGAATTTTTCCGAGCTGTCATCGATATTTATAACAATCTGTTAAAATTTGGAAATGATCGGATGAAAAATGAAGGCCCTTGGCCAGTAGAGCTAAAAATCATCAGCTCCAAAAAGCAGGTCAAGGTCATAGATGAAATCCATGCCTTCAAAAACACAAGACACAACTTTGTCAAAATAGAATATTTTGTACTTCCAAAATTATGTCTAAAACATCTAGTGCATAATTATAGTCAGCTGATTATAGTTCATGATAAAGTGATGTAAATGTAAAGTTATCTGCCCTTTGCTTGGATGGCGAAGGTCACATCCACATTTGCTTTGTCACATTGCAATGTACCACTCAAGATACAACTATAAGCAAAGTTTGAAAGGTCTTAGTGCATACAGTTTGTAAAAAGTGACCAAAACGCCAAAGTTGAAGGTAAACATTATTAAGTTATCTGCCCTTTGCTTGGACAGTCAAGTTTACATCCACATAAGCTTCGTCACATTGCAATGTACCACTCAAGATACAATATATAAGCCAAGTTTTAAAGGTCTAGTTTGTGAAAAAGTGACCTAAATGCAAGTTGAACCTAAAAATTATTAAGTTATCTGCCCTTTGCTTGGAGGGTCCAGGTCACTTCCACATTTGTTTTGTCACGTTGCGATGTACCACCCAAGATACTACTATAAGCGAAGTTTGAAAGGTCTAGTGTATACAGTTTGTGCGAAAATGACCTAAATGCAAAACTTGAATGTTGCCGCCGCCGCCGGAAAAGCAACACCTATATCTCTTTTTTCTTCGAAATAGTCCACTCAGCCTACATTTCAACATCAAACTAATTGCAACAGAATTGTTTCTTCAAGAATAATGTAATACTTTATTGCATAAACAACATATCAAAAGTCTAGAACAATCTAAGTAGGGGAAATTACCACAAAAACGTTTTTAAAAAACATTTTTGAACATTTTATAAGTGGTACATGTAAGCCACCGTAGAATATATTGATCCGAAGCGCTTTTCCAATGCGTCTTTATGATCATGAACAAGGATCGTCTGTTTTAAAGGAGACAAGAAAATAAACTGGACACAGTATCTCAGTACGGTAAGTTCTTTGCTTTGTATTGTTTATTATATGTGCAAAACGTATACTCTAGTTGATTTGAATGGCGAAACGTCCGTAAATTATTCAAACAGACGACGAATCTGAATGTGTAACATTGTGTTATGCGTTTTCGCGGATGGTAAAACATGTATAAATAATGCCTATTTATATGTATAGAGTGATGGAAAGTTATTGTGTTTGATAAATACGATACATTTGTAATATAAGCTCCATTATAATATATTAAAAAAATAAAAAATAAAAATATTTGAGTTGTGTGGTTTGGTCAAATTTCAAATCTACGGAAGGCCATTCGGGCCATTATTTGAAATATTCAACAACAAATATATAAACACGTTTTCGCCCATTTCTTTTTGTTTGTGAGTGTCATTATATTTAAATATGTATTATATACGTAAACATTTATTTAAATGTTGTGTTCATATATGTTAAGAAAGTCCTATGTGTATGTATTTGCAGATGGAAACCCCGAATACACCACGTGTTATGTGTAGTGAGTCTACAGAATGAGTGTGCATCCACTTATTGTACGATTGCTGTTGTTTTTGATAACAGTTAAACAGGTGCGTAACTAGAAGCAAACACTTATTCACTTATTTGGGATCATCAAGCCCAATCTGTGTGGCTTTAAATTAGAATATCGCTTAAGTCGGCGCTAGGAGGCGTGAGAGGTGTTGTATTTAACATTACCTCTCATAAACAGACTCAATAAAACCGAGTCTGCTACTTTTCTCTCTTGTTTGTGTTTGTTGGTTCCAAGGGATCCCCTTTTCAACACTGCTCGTAATTTAAAGCTAATACCCTGAAGCTATTCCATATAGAAACTCCTTAGACAATATAAGTATTTAAAGTGTTGTATGTCTTTATATTTTGTATTTAGATCCAATATTTATAATTTACTTTTAAATATATTTTAGATGGAAATACCGGACACCTGTCTCGTTTGTGTTCTTTGTCAGGAACGTTTACAGAACGAAACATCGACTGTGCAGTTAGGACTGAAAGGGTCTGCCGGAATAAACAATGCAAGCACTAAGCGTGGCGATACCATACTCACTGTTCCAGGGCAATATGTTCACACAGAATGTCGTCGAAATTACTGTAATCCAAATATCATTGAACGTGATCGTAAAAAAACTTCACATATTCCTACATGTAATTTGCGTTTACTAAGATCTGGCAGTGAGCAGTTCAGCTTTAAAGAAAAATGCTTATTTTGTGGGCAATATGCAAAATTATCCGGAAAAAAACGAGGATTAGACGTGTTTCCTGTCAGAACTATAGACTTCCAAAACAATATTGCCAAAGTATGCAGTGAACGTGCTGACAGGTGGGCTGATGAGGTCCAGGGACGACTGGAGAGTGTAAGTGACTTGCCTGCAGCAGATGCTGTATATCATCAGTCCTGTAGTGTCAATTTTAGGACTAAGAAGTGTATTCCAGATGCATTTACACCAGAAAAACAGACATATAGTAAACGGTCACGCGGAAGGCCTGTTCATGCTGACTTAACACAAGGTTTTCTCTCTGTTGTAAGTTACCTTGAGGAAAATGACAATGAACAAATTACGATTAAAGATCTTGTTGACAAAATGTTAGAGATGTGTGGTGATGCTGCATTTAGCCTTACCTATATGAAACAGAAATTACAAGAACATTTTGGATCATCGATTATTATAACTGAAATACAAGGTAAAAGCAATGTTGTTACTTTAAGGAGGACAGCGACTTCGATTCTACATGAATTCTACCAGCGTCAAAAAAGTGGGGATAGTGAAACTGAAAAAATCGCGATTATAAACGCAGCAGCTAGGCTAATCAGATCTGATATCAAATCAATGGAGTGTAATAAGACAATGTACCCTTCTCCTTTAGAACTATCGTCTGTAGAGCATAACAATGACTATCTACCAGAGAGCTTAAGGTTACTGTTAAGAACTGTATTCATTGAGAAGAATGCTGATGTCAAGATTGCGTCAGTTGGTCAAGCAATTATCCAAGCAGCTAGACCACGAGTTATTATTGCACCACTTCAAATAGGACTTGGAGTCCAACTTCATCATCAATTTGCTTCTCAGTTCTTGATAGACACACTCAACAAACTCGGATTCTGTGCTTCTTATACAGAGGTTCAAAAGTTTGAATTATGTGCCGCAGTATCACAAGGTACTGATATACCTGGTTTTATTCCAGGAAGTTGTATACAATACGTAGCAGACAACGTGGATCATAATATCAGAACATTAGACGGTCACGGAACATTCCATGGGATGGGAGTTATTGCATGTGTTACCCCGGCAACAAGAAAGCATTTACCTATTAAAAGAATGGATGTTACCAAAGAAGACATTCTTGCTGCTGGAGATATTCGTATATTGTACTGGAAGAAAAATGAAACGAAGAAACAATTGATATTTGAAGAACTTAATGAATTAAAGGTGGTCGACAACACATGGAAACTTGATCTATTTCTCAAATTGTCATGGCCTATTAGGCCAGTTAGGCCGGGTTGGTCAGGTCAAATGCAGATGCTTCAAAAAGGCGGCAGCCCAGGAAAATCGTCCATAGTGTTTATGCCTATGATTGACATGGATCAAAATGACATGTCATGTATATACACAACTCTTAAGTTTGTCGGTGACCACGCAGCAAAGTATGGGATGAATCCAGTCATTACCTTTGATCAGCCTTTGTACTGGAAAGCATTAATTGTGATATTAAATGAACCAGAAAACAGCAACCTGCGCAAAGTCGTATTGAGATTAGGCGGTTTCCACACAATGATGAGCTATCTTGGATGCATCGGCCATCTGATGCAGGGATCTGGTCTTAGCGAACTATTGGAAACTGTGTACGCTTCAAATGCTGTGGTTCACATGATGAGTGGTAAAGCAATCGCAAGGGCTATCAGGGGACATTTGCTAGTTGACAATGCGCTTAATTCAATGATTGTGTCGGAATTATTTGGTCTGGCGCTCCCCGGTGCAGAGAATGAGCAAAGCAACTTATCTATTGCCGACAATGTTCTGGCTGGGCAAGAAGTGGACAATGAAAGCACCTCTGAAAATACAGTGTCAGCGAATGAAACCGATATTACTGAAATCGGTACAATTTACGATGACCTTATTTCGGGAAAGATTGGAGTTCAGTCTATTTCTGAAATTGATTTACTCGACAAAATCCACAAGCACGTCTCTGAATACAAACAGAGTCTGAAAAAGTATAAAACAGCAGCCCTTTGGATTCAGTATATGGAGATGATAGATATTTTGCAAACATTTATAAAAGCAGAGCGGACAAGTAATTGGGATCTTCATCTAAAAACACTATCACAGATGCTTCCTTATTTTGCCTCTGCTGGACACACTTTATATCTGAAATCGGCATATGTTTATTTGCAAGTGATGGGAAAGCTTGAGATAACCAACAACGAGATATATCAATATTTTAAATCTGGACATCATGTTATACGTAGAACTGATAGGTTTTGGGCTGGATTGTCAACGGATCTTGTTATTGAGCAAGTGTTAATGAGAAGCGTGAAGACAAATGGTGGAATGACTAGAGGAAAGGGCATGACAGAAACACAACGAGCTCAGTGGTTACTCTCATTGCCTTCGTGTGCAGAGGTAAATAACGGTATGCAGGAGTTTAGTGGAACTGCGTATCACACAAGTAGTCAACACAAAGAATGTGGCCAAACCAGGAAGGAAAGGGACTACAAAGACACAAACATACTCCTATCTTTTCTGCATGAAAGAAATCCGTTTATTCAAGACCCGTCATTACGCAATATTGAAACTGGTGTGGCGTCTGATTCATCTGTAAATGTTTACAACGCAAAAGAAATCGGATCGAAGGTTGTACAGACAATGGTTGGTAAAAATGTGATGGAGCATTCTTTCAAAAGATCTCAGCAAGCAGTGACACTTACTACAAAACCTGTAGTAAAATTAGATGGCGAGTCAATTCAAGTTGATCCACAATTACTTTTTCAACGACTTACAGCAGCTGCAAATAGATCAGAAGTAGACATGTCACAAATATTTGGGTATGAACTTTGCAGTATTCCATCAGCACTGTTTGATCCATCTGGTTTTCCAAGGCAACCACAAAAACCAGCATTAGCAGATGCGATATGGGCTTTAGGAGACTGTGGAAGACAGTCTTTTACTGAGAATGTTCTTCATGTGTTAGACGGAGGATCACTACTACAGCGCATACCGTGGCAACAAGGCACAGATTTTGCAGGTATTTGTAATGCGTACGAAGATTATATATCTAAAAAGTATGTGGATCCAGTAATTGTGTTTGATGGCTACGAGTCTGGACCATCAACAAAGGATGTAGCCCATATGCGGCGAACGCATGGAGTCATCGGGTCGAATGTGAACTTCAAAGACAACACACCATTCAAAGGAAAGAAAGAACAGTTCTTAACAAACTCTGAAAACAAACAACGTTTTATTTACATGCTCGGGAATCGACTTGAAAAAAAAGGATGCAAAGTTGTATATGCCGAAGACGATGCGGATCTTTTAATTGTTAAGACTGCAGTAACTTGTGCTGAAACTCGTGAAACAATGGTGATCGGTGAAGACACCGATCTTCTCATACTGTTATGCTATCACGCCAATATGGAGACCTGTAACATCTTTTTCAAGTCAGAAGGGAAACAGACTTCATACAAAGCGATGAAAATTTGGGACATAAGACAAACAAAGATGGCACTGGGAGTCAATAACTGTCGCTATATGCCCTTCGTTCATGCGATCACAGGATGCGATACCACGTCTCGTATATTTGGGGTTGGGAAAGGTGCTGCACTAAAAAAGCTAGTGAATAACCAACACTTCAGGGAGTGTGCAGAAGTATTTTGCACTGAGGATAAAACAAAAGAAGAAATACAAAAAGCCGGAGAACATGCACTTATATATCTATATGGCGGTGTTCCATTTGATGGACTAGATTTATTGCGCTTTAGAAACTTCGCAAGAAAGGTGATGTCAAGCACAATACACGTACAGGTGCATTCACTTCCACCCACATCCGCAGCAGCACAATACCACAGCATGAGGGTATATTTTCAAGTGCAAAAATGGATCGACTCAGACGATAAACTATTACCACAAGAGTGGGGATGGTCAGTTTTAGGCAATAAGCTATTACCAGTAAAGACACATTTACCACCAGCTCCAGAAAGCCTTTTGAAAATTATTAAATGCAACTGTAAAGCGAACTGTGACACCAAACGTTGTACTTGTAGGAAGCATGGACTTGAATGTTCCATAGCCTGTGGGGAGTGTAGGGGTGTTAACTGTACAAATGTAACAAGAGTGACAGAGTCTGACATACATGAAGATACATAGGAAATACAATACATGTAGGGACACTGTGACAACTTAAACGCGTGATCATCCTGTTTTAAAGGCAAAATATGTGTAAAATAACAAATGTAATAATATTTAAAAATTAACATATGCTATGTCTTAATAATGCCGCAAAGTCAACATAACTGCTTTGTGTATTAGTTAATGTAAAACAATGATGTTGAATAGCTAAATCGCATATTTATAGAACTATGTGTGTAATTACTTTCATTTTTACTAGATTTAGCTGTCATTTGTAACAATATTTCAGAATTTATTTTTTGTGGATTGGTGGGTGGGGTAAAATCATGTAAGTCAATGGTGTAAATAACCATTAAATAGGGTTTTAGTAACACATATTTACTTAGATTCGTCTTATTAACTATTATATATAATCTATATGTGTATTTTGATTCATAAATCAAAGGAACTAGCGTATAATTAGAGTATATGACTGCATATGTCACATCAAGTATACATTGTTATTTGTTCAATTTTGACCAGATCGGTTAGTTATGAAAAGGAAAATTTTACGCATTTCCCCCATCTAGATTTTTCTAGACTTTTTTTTGTAACTTCCCAATACATGACTTGAACTGAAAATCAAAGAATTGTTTCTGTTGCAATTTGTTTGACGTTGAGGTATGTTTTTGCGCAGGCTGAGTGGACTAAAAAGGCGAGAGAAAAAGTGTGCAAAATTCTTCCTCAACTGTCGTGGAAGAAAATATTGTTTTGTGTCTTAATTACGTCAAGCAGCCAAAATCTGGAGTTCATGACTCTTTTGCATGAACCTGCAATCATTTAAATAGAGAAATCAATCAGTGGGTGTTCCAAAAACGTAATAACAAACAACTGGCATGGTTCTATTTTAGTTTTCCCTGGATTACAAACAAGTATTTATTTGAAAAATTATGGCAGTTTGAATGGGAGCTGATATATGTGTAAAATGGACTCGTTGGTCGTAATCTAGATTCGAAATTTGATATAAAAGTATGGTACCGGTATCCATGTTACATACAAACTTTGCAGAGGCAGTATTTTGATTGTCATAATGACACTGCTGTCTGCATTACCACTAAGTAATTGGAAATTAACTTCGTTGCAACAGATCAGAGTAGCGATTGCTGATTATTATTTTATTTTCCCCTGGATTACAAATCCTGTTTGAAGGTGCAATCTGGACTCTAATTTGTCATGTCTCTGTAACATCCACGACACGTGAACATAAAATTTGGTTATAATTAGTGTTGCTTGAACCATGCCAGTTGTTCGTTTTTTTCAAAAAGAGGACAGATCGAATACTTACTAATTCTGTGCAAATGAAAATGAAAGCTTAAATTACATGTAGTGTAACTAGGACGTTTTTTGGTGTCATCTGTTTTGGGTCCTGTTACATCAGTTTACTTTTCATGTCATATTCCTCAAAAGCTTATTTTGATTCCTCAAAAGCTTGCAGAATAAACTTAATGGAAATTAAACTAATGTTTGAAGCTTTAATATTTGTCTTTTTAGGGCCTTTCCCATTGAAATATTATCTTGCCCTTTTACTATAATACAGCTGACTAGGTCCCTTTTCATTTAATACTGATGACATTAAAAAAACAAGAGGTCAATGACCTTGAAGCTCTACTGATTGATTTTGATTTCAGGAAGTAGTCGCTACAGACTTGTTTTTTGAAAATCTATTTTTAACCGTTGCGGCCATCTTGAATTTCCGGCCGACCTGAAATTTTGCTAAGATCAATAAGACATTAAGAGCAACATTCCTGTGAAGTTTCATGAAAATCCGTCAGGTAGTTTCAAAGAAGTAGTCGCTACAAGTTTTCATTATATAACTCTATGTAAACAAAGCAGCCATGTTTAAGGTCAAATCAAATCGATTTTCGACAAGGACCAACATCATGTCATACTGATCATTTTAGAAAAAGTCCCATATCAATATCTCTTATTGTTTTGAAGAAGTAGTCGCTACAAACTTATTTATTTTAAATCTATTTTTAGCTGTGGCGGCCATCTTGAATTTCCGGCCGACCTGAAATTTTTCTAGGATCAACTAGACATCAAGAGCAACATTCCTGTGAAGTTTCATGAACATCCGTCAAGTAGTTTCAGAGGAGTAGTCGCTACAAGTTTTTACTATATAACTCTATGTAACCAAAGATGGCCACTGGCAGCCATGTTTAACGTCGAATCAAAATAATTTTCCACAAGGATCTACATCATGTCATGCTGATCATTTTAGAAAAAGTCCCATATCAATATCACTTATAGTTTTCAAGAAGTAGTCGCTACAAACTTATTTTTTAAAAATCTATTTTTAGCTGTGACGGCCATCTTGAATTTCCGGCCGACCTGAAATTTTGATAGGATCAATTAGACATCAAGAGCAACATTCCTGTAAAGTTTCATGACAATCCGCCAAGTAGTTTCAGAGGAGTAGTCGCTACAAGTTTTTACTATATAACTCTATGTAAACAAAGATGGCCGCTGGCAGCCATGTTTAATGTTGAATCAAAACGATTTTTGACTAGGATCAACATCATGTAATGCTGATCATTTTAGAAAAAGTCCCATATCAATATCACTTATAGTTTTCAAGAAGTAGTCGCTACAAACTTATTTTTTAAAAATCTATTTTTAGCTGTGACGGCCATCTTGAATTTCCGGCCGACCTGAAATTTTTCTAGGATCAATCAGACATCAAGAGCAACATTCCTGTAAAGTTTCATGACAATCCGCCAAGTAGTTTCAGAGAAGTAGTCGCTACAAGTTTTTACTATATAACTCTATGTAAACAAAGATGGCCGCTGGCAGCCATGTTTAACGTTGAATCAAAACGATTTTTGACTAGGATCAACATCATGTCATGCTGATCATTTTAGAAAAAGTCCCATATCAATATCACTTATAGTTTTCAAGAAGAAGTCGCTACAAACTTGTATTTTAAAACTCTATTTTTAGCTTTGGCGGCCATCTTGGATTTCACATCAACATGAATTTTTGCTAGGATCAACTAGACTTTATGGGCAACATTTCTGTAAAGTTTCATGAATATCCATCCAGTAGTTTCAGCTGTGAAGTCGCTACAAGTTTTTACTATATAACTCTATGTAAACAAAGATGGCCGCTGGCAGCCATGTTTAACGTTGAATCAAAACGATTTTTGACTAGGATCAACATCATGTCATGCTGATCATTTTAGAAAAAGTCCCATATCAATATCACTTATAGTTTTCAAGAAGAAGTCGCTACAAACTTGTATTTTAAAACACTATTTTTAGCTTTGGCGGCCATCTTGGATTTCACATCAACATGAATTTTTGCTAGGATCAACTAGACTTTATTGGCAACATTTCTGTAAAGTTTCATGAATATCCATCCAGTAGTTTCAGCTGTGAAGTCGCTACAAGTTTTTACTATATAACTCTATGTAAACAAAGATGGCCGCCGGCAGCCATGTTTAACGTTGAATCAAAACGATTTTTGACTAGGATCAACATCATGTCATGCTGATCATTTTAGAAAAAGTCCCATATCAATATCACTTATAGTTTTCAAGAAGAAGTCGCTACAAACTTGTATTTTAAAACTCTATTTTTAGCTTTGGCGGCCATCTTGGATTTCACATCAACATGAATTTTTGCTAGGATCAACTAGACTTTATGGGCAACATTTCTGTAAAGTTTCATGAATATCCATCCAGTAGTTTCAGCTGTGAAGTCGCTACAAATAAAAGTTTACGGACAGACAGACGGACAGACGGACAGACGGACAGACGGACGGACGGACGACGGACTCCGCACCACGGCATAAGCTCTGCTGATCTCTGATCAG
This sequence comes from Cyrtodaria siliqua, assembly GCA_037043455.1. NCBI lineage: Eukaryota > Metazoa > Mollusca > Bivalvia > Adapedonta > Hiatellidae > Cyrtodaria > Cyrtodaria siliqua. The sequence continues at coordinate 87,924 of JAWPHD010000397.1, read as the reverse complement.
TAGAGCTAACAAGAGCTGTGGGAGAACAGCGCAGCTCGACTATTCGATTTTTCAGAGAATAATAAATTTATAGCTAGTATATACCATCAGAAAACAAGGCTACAACAATGTGGGGGTGGGGTTGGGAGCACAACGTAACTATGTGTAAGAATTGACCAGAACTACACAGAAATATGTAAAAAAAAAAGTTTTGAGTGAGGTGCGGGGTGGGGGTGGGAGAGAGGCGTGGGTGGATGATGGGGGGAGTGGTGGTGGTGAGGGCAACATATATGTGTAAGAAGCTATGTAATAATTCACCAAAACAACATAAAAATATGAAGAAAAAATAATTAAAAAATTGAGTTTGAGTGGGGATGGAGTAGAGGCGGGGGTTGGTGAGGGCAACATATATGTGTAAGAATTGACTAAAACAACAAAGAAATATGTAAAAAAAAGAAGAAAAAGTTTCAAGTGTGGGAGCAGGGTGGGGTGAGAGGCGGCGGTGGGAGCGGGACGGGGAGAGGCAACATATGTGTAAGAATTGACAAAAGCAACACAGAAATAAGTAAAAAAAAAAAATAGTTTCAGGTGGAGGTGGGGTGGTGGGGAGCGGGGGCGGGAATATATGTGTAAGAATTAACTAAAACAACAAGAAATATGTAAAAAAAAATATAAAAAAAAATTAAATTTTCAAGTGGGGCAGGGGTGTGCGGTAGTGGGGCGAGAGGCGGGAGTGGGTTGTTGTGCGAGGGTGGGGGAGGGGGCAACATTTATGTGTAAGAATTGACTAAAACAACAAAGAAATATGTAAACAAATAAAAATGAAAAAAAAGTGTGGAGGAGAGTGGGGGTGGGGGGTAGGGGGGTGAGAGGGTGAGAGGTTGGGGTGGGGTGCGGGGGTGGGTTGCGACATATATGTGTAAGAACTGACTAAAACAACACAGAAATATATAAAAAATAAAAAAAAAAGTGTGGAGTGGGGGTGGGGGGGAGGGGAGCCCATGCCCCAATATGGGTGAAGTAATAAGATGCATAATGCTATTACAAATCCCAAACCAAAATTATAGATATATACATGCTTACATGCAAACCTAGATCTGCCTTTATTGCACATTTTATGGGCCATCACAATTTGGGTTCCATGGGAGCCCAGAATTTGCAGAAGACAAAATTACTTATCCACCCCTTTACTACATACTATAAGGAAACCAATTCAAAATTTAGTTCAGCTAGGACAAGAAATGTAAGAGATATAGACCTGTAAACACAGCTTACATGCAAAATTTGATGTGAAACAGACATATTTTAATTTGGGTTCCATGGGAGCCCAGGGGTTACAGGAACCAAAATTACTTAAGCAGCCCTTACGATAATGCTATAAGGAAGCTAATGGCCAAATTTGGCTGTGCTAGGGTAAGAATTGTAAGAGATATAGACTTGTAAACACAGCTTACACGCAAAATTTGATGTGAAATGGGGCACATTTTATGGCCTATCATAATTTGGGTTTCATGGGTGTCCATGGGTTACAGGAACCAAAATTGCTTATGCAGCCCTTAAGATAATGCTATAAGGAAACCCATGAACAAATTTGGTTGTGCTAGGATAAGAAATGTAAGAGATATAGACTTATAAACACAGCTTACACGCAAACCTTGATGTGGGACGACGACGCCAACGCCAACGCCGACGTGATTACATAAGCTCCCTTATTCTTCGAATAGTCGAGCTAAAAACGAATTAATATTTAAAAGTTGGACACCACGAGGTTGTGGATGTAATACATATTCCTGGACAGCAAATTCATGCCCATCAACGAGGCAAAATAAAGCATTTTTAACGAAATCAAGGACCACAAATCCGCTGTTAACTGGTCTGATCTGGCTTGTTTTCGAACGTATCCAAGCTTTCATTGATATTAACAATCTGGTAGAGTTTGGTAAAGAGAGTTTGGTAAAGATCAGATGAAAAATGAAGGCCCTATTGTCTCAACGAGGCAAAATATAGCATTTTTAACTAAATCAAGGGCCATAACTCCGCTGTTACTGGTCCAATCTGACTGGTTTTCAAACTTGTCTGAGCTTTCATTGATATTAACAATCTGGTAAAAAAACAAAAAACAAACAAGAGGCCCAAGAGGGCCTGTGGACGCTCTACTGGCTAACATGGCTTTTATAACATCAATGAAGCGAGTGACTGCCATTTACGTTTTTTTGGAAGTTTCGGGCAAAAATCAGCTTTTGAACTTAATCAAGGGCCATAACTAAAGAATCTGTTAAAGTTCGGTAAAGATCAGATGAAAAATGAAGGCCCTACCGTATTAACGAGGCAAAATATAGCATTTTTAACTAAATCAAGAGCCATAACTCCTCTGTTACTGGTCCGACTGGTCCAACATAGAGCTAAAAAAAAATGAAAAAAATGAAAAGAAACAATTTAAAAAAAAAATGAAAAAGAAAATTAATGAAAAAAAATTTAAAAAAATAAAAAAATTAAAAAAAAAATAATTCTAAAATTCAAAAAAATAATAATTTAAAAAAATAATTAAAAACAATAATAAAAAAAATAAAATTGGGTAACGATCGGATGAAAAATGAAGGCCCTCTCGTCTTAACGAGGCAAAACATAACGTTTTGAACTAAATCAAGGGCCATAACTAAGCTGTTACTGGTCCCATATGTTTGGTTTCCGAACCTGTCCAAGCTTTCATTGATATTAACAATCTGATAGAGTTTGGTAAAGATCGGATGAACAATGAAGCTTCTATCGTCTTAACGAGGCAAAATATAACATTTTTAACTAAATCAAGGGCCATAACTCCGCTGTTACTATTCCGATATGGCTGGTTTTGGAACTTGTCCGAGCTTTCATTGATATTAATAATCTGATCAAGTTTGGTAAAGATCGGATGACAATGAAGCCCCTAGCGTCTTAACGAGGCAAAATATAGCATTTTTAACTAAATCAAGGGCCATAACTCCGCTGTTACTAGTCCGATATGGCTGGTTTTCGAACTTGTCCGAGCTTTCATTGATATTAACAATGTGGTAAAGTTTGGTAAAGATAGGATGAAAAACGAAGGCCCTATCATCTTAACGAGGCAAAATATAGCAATATAGCATATTTAACTAAATCAAGGACCATAACTCTGGTACTACTGGTCCGATCGGCTGGTTTTCGAACTTGTCCGAGCTTTCATTGATATTAACAATGTGGTAAAGTTTGGTAAAGATAGGATGAAAAATGAAGGCCCTATCGTCTTAACGAGGCAAAATATAGCAATTTAGCATTTTTAACTAAATCAAGGGCCATAACTCTGCTGTTACTTGGCCGATCTGGCTGGTTTTCGAACTCATCCGAGCTTTCATTGATATTGACAACCTGTTAAAGTTTGGTAAGGATTAGATGAAAAATGAAGGCCCTATCGTCTTAACGAGACAAAAGTTAACAACGGACGGACGACGGACGGACGACGGACAACTCGGCATCCCATAAGCTCTGCTGGCATTCGGCCAGTAGAGCTAAAAACAAAAAAAATCTGGTATAGTTTGGTAAAGATTGGATGAAAAATTAAGGCCCTGTCGTCTTAACGAGACAAAAGATAATGACGGCTGACGATGGACAACTTGGCATGCCATAAAATCATTTTTATACCATATCATGATATTTGTTAACAAGAGGTCAATGACCTTGAAGCTCTACTGATTGATTTTGATTTCAGGAAGTAGTCGCTACAGACTTGTTTTTTGAAACTCTATTTTTAACCGTGGCGGCCATCTTGAATTTCCGGCCGACCTGAAATTTTGCTAAGATCAATATGACATTAAGAGCAACATTCCTGTGAAGTTTCATGAAAATCCGTCAGGTAGTTTCAAAGAAGTAGTCGCTACAAGTTTTCATTATATAACTCTATGTAAACAAAGCAGCCATGTTTAAGTTCAAATCAAAACGATTTTCGACAAGGACCAACATCATGTCATACTGATCATTTTAGAAAAAGTCCCATATCAATATCTCTTATTGTTTTGAAGAAGTAGTCGCTACAAACTTATTTATTTTAAATCTATTTTTAGCTGTGGCGGCCATCTTGAATTTCCGGCCGACCTGAAATTTTTCTAGGATCAACTAGACATCAAGAGCAACATTCCTGTGAAGTTTCATGAACATCCGTCAATTAGTTTCAGAGAAGTAGTCGCTACAAGTTTTTACTATATAACTCTATGTAACCAAAGATGGCCACTGGCAGCCATGTTTAACGTCGAATCAAAATAATTTTCCACAAGGATCTACATCATGTCATGCTGATCATTTTAGAAAAAGTCCCATATCAATATCACTTATAGTTTTCAAGAAGTAGTCGCTACAAACTTATTTTTTAAAAATCTATTTTTAGCTGTGACGGCCATCTTGAATTTCCGGCCGACCTGAACTTTTGATAGGATCAATTAGACATCAAGCGCAACATTCCTGTAAAGTTTCATGACAATCCGCCAAGTAGTTTCAGAGGAGTAGTCGCTACAAGTTTTTACTATATAATTCTATGTAAACAAAGATTGCCGCTGGCAGCCATGTTTAACGTTGAATCAAAACGATTTTTGACTAGGATCAACATCATGTAATGCTGATCATTTTAGAAAACGTCCCATATCAATATCACTTATAGTTTTCAAGAAGTAGTCGCTACAAACTTATTTTTTAAAAATCTATTTTTAGCTGTGACGGCCATCTTGAATTTCCGGCCGACCTGAAATTTTTCTAGGATCAATTAGACATCAAGAGCAACATTCCTGTAAAGTTTCATGACAATCCGCCAAGTAGTTTCAGAGAAGTAGTCGCTACAAGTTTTTACTATATAACTCTATGTAAACAAAGATGGCCGCTGGCAGCCATGTTTAACGTTGAATCAAAACGATTTTTGACTAGGATCAACATCATGTCATGCTGATCATTTTACAAAAAGTCCCATATCAATATCACTTATAGTTTTCAAGAAGAAGTCGCTACAAACTTGTATTTTAAAACTCTATTTTTAGCTTTGGCGGCCATCTTGGATTTCACATCAACATGAATTTTTGCTAGGATCAACTAGACTTTATGGGCAACATTTCTGTAAAGTTTCATGAATATCCATCCAGTAGTTTCAGCTGTGAAGTCGCTACAAGTTTTTACTATATAACTCTATGTAAACAAAGATGGCCGCTGGCAGCCATGTTTAACGTTGAATCGAAACGATTTTTGACTAGGATCAACATCATGTCATGCTGATCATTTTAGAAAAAGTCCCATATCAATATCACTTATAGTTTTCAAGAAGAAGTCGCTACAAACTTGTATTTTAAAACTCTATTTTTAGCTTTGGCGGCCATCTTGGATTTCACATCAACATGAATTTTTGCTAGGATCAACTAGACTTTATGGGCAACATTTCTGTAAAGTTTCATGAATATCCATCCAGTAGTTTCAGCTGTGAAGTCGCTACAAATAAAAGTTTACGGACAGACAGACAGACGGACAGACGGACGACGGACGCCGCACCACGGCATAAGCTCTGCTGATCTCTGATCAGTAGAGCTAAAAATAGTATTTCAGTAGTACTACACTTCAGTAGTACTGCACAAATAAAATTGTTCCCACTAATTGCTTAACCTTCCAGTGCCCTGAACAAACATTTATAAGCGGAAATATATAGATGTTGAATAACCTTATCCAGGACCTATCTCAGATGTTGAATAACCTTATCCAGGACCTATCTCAGATGTTGAATAACCTTATCCAGGACCTATCTCAGATGTTGAATAACCTTATCCAGGACCTATCTCAGATGTTGAATAACCTTATCCAGGACCTATCTCAAATGTTGAATAACCTTATCCAGGACCTATCACAAGACTGATAAGTGTCCCAAAGAGAAAATTCCGTCAGACTGGACATTCACACCTCTGACTCAATTCTTACCTCCTGTGATTCTGTTTAGCTGCTCGTTCACTTCACACTTTTCACGAAGTATGCAGGAACAAGCGTTACCATAGTAACACTTGCTAACATCACATTCACATGGTACAGGGCAGTTCTCCTGATTGATCCTTTCAGCATCGTTAAGTGGAACATGCTCTGCTGAAACAACACACAATAAGACCACCATCAATATCCACTGATTCATCATTTGATGAAAAGGTTGAACAAGCTAGAACTGTAAGCCACAGTCTAATAACCCGGTTGACTATACGGAGAAAAACGTTCTTGACCTTGACCCCAGTGACCCCAAATGCAATCCCAAACTTCCTACCCCGCAAGTTTCATTGCAATATCTCATTTATTGAGCAGAAACCATTTTCCTATTTTTAGTAACAGTGACCTTGACCCCAGTGACCCCAAATGCAATCTCAAGCTTCCTTTCCATAGACGCTACCTACCCTGCAAGTTTCATCGCAATACCGCAATACCGCATTCGTAACAGAAGTTATTGAGCGGAAACCGTTTTTCTATTTTTAGTAACAGTGACCCCCCAGTGAGGCTTTTACTATATGGGGAATAACGTTCTTGACCTTGACCCCAGTGACCCAAAATGCAATCCCAAGCTTCCTTTTCATAAGCTACCTACCCTGCAAGTTTCATCGCAATAGCTCATTCCTAACAAAAGTTATTGATCGGACAACATTGCATCTACGGACGGACGGACAGACAAGCCTATCCAGTATACAAACTACAAATGAAGACAGCAAGCAGATTGTTGGGTTATCAGTTACTATCTAGATGTATACGAGTATGAAGACTTCAGTGTTGAGTTATCAGTTACTATATAGCTTTATCTGAGTATGAAGACATCAGTGTTGGGTTATCAGTTACTACCTAGACTGGTAACTTTTAATAGAAATACTCATATAGATGTATATGTGTATGAAGACAGCAGAGTGTTGGGTTATCAGTTACTATCTAGATGTATATGTGTATGAAGACAGCAGAGTGTTAGGTTATCAGTTACTATCTAGATGTATATGCGTATGAAGACATCAGAGTGTTGGGTTATCAATTACTATCTAGATGTATATGTGTATAAAGACATCAGTGTTGGGTTATCAGTTAATATCTCAATGTATCTGAGTATGAAGACAGCAGAGTGTTAGGTTATCAGTTACTATCTAGATGTATATGCGTATAAAGACATCAGTGTTGGGTTATCAGTTAATATCTCGATGTATCTGAGTATGAAGACAGCAGAGTGTTAGGTTATCAGTTACTATCTAGATGTATATGCGTATAAAGACATCAGTGTTGGGTTATCAGTTAATATCTCGATGTATCTGAGTATGAAGACAGCAGAGTGTTAGGTTATCAGTTACTATCTAGATGTATATGAGTATGAAGACATCAGTGTTGGGTTATCAGTTACTATCTAGATGTATATGCGTATAAAGACATCAGTGTTGGGTTATCAGTTACTATCTAGATGTATATGCGTATGAAGACATCAGTGTTGGGTTATCAGTTACTATCTAGATGTATATGCGTATGAAGACATCAGAGTGTTGGGTTATCAATTACTATCTAGATGTATATGAGTATGAAGACATCCGTGTTGGGTTATCAGTTAATATATATCTAGCTGTAGCTGAGTATGAAGACAGCAGTGTTGAGTTATCAGTTACTATCTGGCTGTATCTGAGTATGAAGACAGCAGGATACTGCGTTATCAGTTACTTGGAAATGCAGCTCATGAAAAATCTTAACCAGAATCAATGCGGTGCAAAAGTAGGTCAATGTCACTGTGACCTAATTTTGGTCTGAATGACTGAGTAAGAAGCTTGATGAGTAAGTTTCGGGCAATTGGTGACTTAAAAATGGCACGTACGAAAAATCCTAGGTCAAGGTCGGTCATAGTGAATATACCAGTGTAAAAGGTTTCAAAAGTGTATTGCTATTTGTGACGTAGAAATGGAGCAAATGGAAAACCTTAACCAGAATCATAAAGTCCAGAAAGTAATCCTGAATGGTGAACTATCATTGGTGAGAATGTATGGTACTCATCTAGATATAAACTATCATTGGTGAGAATGTATGGTACTCATCTAGATATAAACTATCATTGGTGAGAATGTATGGTACTCATCTAGATATAAACTATCATTGGTGAGAATGTATGGTACTCATCTAGATATAAACTATCATTGGTGAGAATGTATAGTACTCATCTAGATATAAACTATCATTGGTGAGAATGTATAGTACTCATCTAGATATAAACTATCATTGGTGAGAATGTATGGTACTCATCTAGATATAAACTATCATTGGTGAGAATGTATGGTACTCATCTAGATATAAACTATCATTGGTCAGAATGTATGGTACTCATCTAGATATAAACTATCATTGGTGAGAATGTATGGTACTCATCTAGATATAAACTATCATTGGTGAGAATGTATGGTACTCATCTAGATATAAACTATCATTGGTGAGAATGTATAGTACTCATCTAGATATAAACTATCATTGGTCAGAATGTATGGTACTCATCTAGATATAAACTATCATTGGTCAGAATGTATGGTACTCATCTAGATATAAACTATCATTGGTGAGAATGTATGGTACTCATCTAGATATAAACTATCATTGGTGAGAATGTATGGTACTCATCTAGATATAAACTATCATTGGTGAGAATGTATGGTACTCATCTAGATATAAACTATCATTGGTGAGAATGTATAGTACTCATCTAGATATAAACTATCATTGGTCAGAATGTATGGTACTCATCTAGATATAAACTATCATTGGTGAGAATGTATGGTACTCATCTAGATATAAACTATCATTGGTGAGAATGTATGGTACTCATCTAGATATAAACTATCATTGGTGAGAATGTATGGTACTCATCTAGATATAAACTATCATTGGTGAGAATGTATGGTACTCATCTAGATATAAACTATCATTGGTGAGAATGTATAGTACTCATCTAGATATAAACTATCATTGGTCAGAATGTATGGTACTCATCTAGATATAAACTATCATTGGTCAGAATGTATAGTACTCATCTAGATATAAACTATCATTGGTCAGAATGTATGGTACTCATCTAGATATAAACTATCATTGGTCAGAATGTATGGTACTCATCTAGATATAAACTATCATTGGTGAGAATGTATGGTACTCATCTAGATATAAACTATCATTGGTGAGAATGTATGGTACTCATCTAGATATAAACTATCATTGGTCAGAATGTATAGTACTCATCTAGATATAAACTATCATTGGTGAGAATGTATGGTACTCATCTAGATATAAACTATCATTGGTGAGAATGTATAGTACTCATCTAGATATAAACTATCATTGGTGAGAATGTATGGTACTCATCTAGATATAAACTATCATTGGTGAGAATGTATGGTACTCATCTAGATATAAACTATCATTGGTGAGAATGTATGGTACTCATCTAGATATAAACTATCATTGGTCAGAATGTATGGTACTCATCTAGATATAAACTATCATTGGTCAGAATGTATGGTACTCATCTAGATATAAACTATCATTGGTGAGAATGTATGGTACTCATCTAGATATAAACTATCATTGGTGAGAATGTATGGTACTCATCTAGATATAAACTATCATTGGTCAGAATGTATAGTACTCATCTAGATATAAACTATCATTGGTCAGAATGTATGGTACTCATCTAGATATAAACTATCATTGGTGAGAATGTATAGTACTCATCTAGATATAAACTATCATTGGTCAGAATGTATGGTACTCATCTAGATATAAACTATCATTGGTGAGAATGTATGGTACTCATCTAGATATAAACTATCATTGGTGAGAATGTATGGTACTCATCTAGATATAAACTATCATTGGTGAGAATGTATGGTACTCATCTAGATATAAACTATCATTGGTGAGAATGTATGGTACTCATCTAGATATAAACTATCATTGGTGAGAATGTATGGTACTCATCTAGATATAAACTATCATTGGTGAGAATGTATAGTACTCATCTAGATATAAACTATCATTGGTGAGAATGTATGGTACTCATCTAGATATAAACTATCATTGGTGAGAATGTATGGTACTCATCTAGATATAAACTATCATTGGTGAGAATGTATGGTACTCATCTAGATATAAACTATCATTGGTGAGAATGTATGGTACTCATCTAGATATAAACTATCATTGGTGAGAATGTATGGTACTCATCTAGATATAAACTATCATTGGTCAGAATGTATAGTACTCATCTAGATATAAACTATCATTGGTGAGAATGTATGGTACTCATCTAGATATAAACTATCATTGGTGAGAATGTATAGTACTCATCTAGATATAAACTATCATTGGTGAGAATGTATGGTACTCATCTAGATATAAACTATCATTGGTGAGAATGCATGGTACTCATCTAGATATAAACTATCATTGGTGAGAATGCATGGTACTCATCTAGATATAAACTATCATTGGTGAGAATGTATGGTACTCATCTAGATATAAACTATCATTGGTGAGAATGTATGGTACTCATCTAGATATAAACTATCATTGGTGAGAATGTATGGTACTCATCTAGATATAAACTATCATTGGTGAGAATGTATGGTACTCATCTAGATATAAACTATCATTGGTGAGAATGTATGGTACTCATCTAGATATAAACTATCATTGGTGAGAATGTATGGTACTCATCTAGATATAAACTATCATTGGTGAGAATGTATGGTACTCATCTAGATATAAACTATCATTGGTGAGAATGTATGGTACTCATCTAGATATAAACTATCATTGGTGAGAATGTATGGTACTCATCTAGATATAAACTATCATTGGTGAGAATGTATGGTACTCATCTAGATATAAACTATCATTGGTCAGAATGTATGGTACTCATCTAGATATAAACTATCATTGGTGAGAATGTATGGTACTCATCTAGATATAAACTATCATTGGTCAGAATGTATGGTACTCATCTAGATATAAACTATCATTGGTCAGAATGTATGGTACTCATCTAGATATAAACTATCATTGGTGAGAATGTATGGTACTCATCTAGATATAAACTATCATTGGTGAGAATGTATGGTACTCATCTAGATATAAACTATCATTGGTGAGAATGTATGGTACTCATCTAGATATAAACTATCATTGGTCAGAATGTATGGTACTCATCTAGATATAAACTATCATTGGTCAGAATGTATAGTACTCATCTAGATATAAACTATCATTGGTGAGAATGTATGGTACTCATCTAGATATAAACTATCATTGGTCAGAATGTATAGTACTCATCTAGATATAAACTATCATTGGTCAGAATGTATGGTACTCATCTAGATATAAACTATCATTGGTGAGAATGTATGGTACTCATCTAGATATAAACTATCATTGGTGAGAATGTATAGTACTCATCTAGATATAAACTATCATTGGTGAGAATGTATGGTACTCATCTAGATATAAACTATCATTGGTGAGAATGTATAGTACTCATCTAGATATAAACTATCATTGGTGAGAATGTATGGTACTCATCTAGATATAAACTATCATTGGTCAGAATGTATGGTACTCATCTAGATATAAACTATCATTGGTCAGAATGTATGGTACTCATCTAGATATAAACTATCATTGGTCAGAATGTATGGTACTCATCTAGATATAAACTATCATTGGTGAGAATGTATGGTACTCATCTAGATATAAACTATCATTGGTGAGAATGTATGGTACTCATCCAGATATAAACTATCATTGGTGAGAATGTATGGTACTCATCTAGATATAAACTATCATTGGTGAGAATGTATGGTACTCATCTAGATATAAACTATCATTGGTGAGAATGTATGGTACTCATCTAGATATAAACTATCATTGGTGAGAATGTATGGTACTCATCTAGATATAAACTATCATTGGTGAGAATGTATGGTACTCATCTAGATATAAACTATCATTGGTGAGAATGTATGGTACTCATCTAGATATAAACTATCATTGGTGAGAATGTATGGTACTCATCTAGATATAAACTATCATTGGTGAGAATGTATGGTACTCATCTAGATATAAACTATCATTGGTGAGAATGTATGGTACTCATCTAGATATAAACTATCATTGGTGAGAATGTATGGTACTCATCTAGATATAAACTATCATTGGTGAGAATGTATGGTACTCATCTAGATATAAACTATCATTGGTCAGAATGTATGGTACTCATCTAGATATAAACTATCATTGGTGAGAATGTATGGTACTCATCTAGATATAAACTATCATTGGTCAGAATGTATGGTACTCATCTAGATATAAACTATCATTGGTGAGAATGTATGGTACTCATCTAGATATAAACTATCATTGGTGAGAATGTATGGTACTCATCTAGATATAAACTATCATTGGTGAAAATGTATGGTACTCATCTAGATATAAACTATCATTGGTGAGAATGTATGGTACTCATCTAGATATAAACTATCATTGGTCAGAATGTATGGTACTCATCTAGATATAAACTATCATTGGTGAGAATGTATGGTACTCATCTAGATATAAACTATCATTGGTGAGAATGTATGGTACTCATCTAGATATAAACTATCATTGGTCAGAATGTATGGTACTCATCTAGATATAAACTATCATTGGTGAGAATGTATGGTACTCATCTAGATATAAACTATCATTGGTCAGAATGTATGGTACTCATCTAGATATAAACTATCATTGGTGAGAATGTATGGTACTCATCTAGATATAAACTATCATTGGTCAGAATGTATAGTACTCATCTAGATATAAACTATCATTGGTCAGAATGTATGGTACTCATCTAGATATAAACTATCATTGGTCAGAATGTATAGTACTCATCTAGATATAAACTATCATTGGTGAGAATGTATAGTACTCATCTAGATATAAACTATCATTGGTCAGAATGTATAGTACTCATCTAGATATAAACTATCATTGGTCAGAATGTATAGTACTCATCTAGATATAAACTATCATTGGTGAGAATGTATGGTACTCATCTAGATATAAACTATCATTGGTGAGAATGTATAGTACTCATCTAGATATAAACTATCATTGGTGAGAATGTATGGTACTCATCTAGATATAAACTATCATTGGTGAGAATGTATAGTACTCATCTAGATATAAACTATCATTGGTGAGAATGTATGGTACTCATCTAGATATAAACTATCATTGGTGAGAATGTATAGTACTCATCTAGATATAAACTATCATTGGTGAGAATGTATGGTACTCATCTAGATATAAACTATCATTGGTGAGAATGTATAGTACTCATCTAGATATAAACTATCATTGGTCAGAATGTATGGTACTCATCTAGATATAAACTATCATTGGTCAGAATGTATAGTACTCATCTAGATATAAACTATCATTGGTGAGAATGTATAGTACTCATCTAGATATAAACTATCATTGGTCAGAATGTATGGTACTCATCTAGATATAAACTATCATTGGTCAGAATGTATAGTACTCATCTAGATATATCTGCCTATATTTGAAGATTGTAGGCATATTGGTTACTTAGAAACCAATCCCATTAAAATCATATTCTAATTAAGCTTTGATATTCTCCGCTAATAGGATCTGACAACACTGCCTTGTAGGTCCCGTCGGATCGACCTTTTATATATTCTAATCAATATTCAACCAATGAAATCGCGTGTTACATATGCACTTCACATGACGTTCGAGTAAACTGAACAAATGAAAATCCATATAAACACATAGTTCTATATCCGAATAAAGATAAAAGTCTTCGTGTGCTACTGCTGTGGATTGCACGATAAATTCAAAGAAATGCACTAAATGGCATGTTTTACATCTAGATACTAAGAAAATCATGGGCGCTGTCATGTGTGTTTTGAAAATCTATATTCCAACGAAATTATTACGACATTAGATATTCTAAATAGTAAGTCATAGTACATCTGGCCGGCTTAGAAAGTGTGGGTTCAATCCCAGTAAATATACAATAATGTCGGTGTGTTATGTTTGTCAACGCAATTATTTTGTGTTTTATAAGCTAAAAGTTACGAACATTGTCTCTTTCAATACCAAGCGTAGACTGCTCCACAGTGTTTTACTGAAATGCAACATGCACAGTGAAGCAGTCTATACCGAGCAATTTTGTAGGGTGAAATCTGATTGGCTAATCGTAAGGTCCAATCTGGCATGACCTTCAATGCAGTGTTGTCAGATGTAGCATGATAAAGGCTTTGATTTTAATGAGATTGCTTAGAAACAGAGCTAATAAAGCATATATATATATGGACCATGGTTAGTATAAAAGATCCTAGTACAAAATGACATTAATAAGCTTTTTGGATATGTGTACATTAATTTAGAAAGATATCAGGGCTTTTTTTCTAAAAATTACAAAGACTCCCTAGCCTCGTCATTTAGCGCAATAACTGCATGTTTTTATTGTGAAAAAAGTATTGAAAGATTAATTGTTAAAAGCGATATTAAACCCAATACATGCATACATTGAATTTGTTAAAACATACAATTATTCAGCATACATGTAATATGGTACATTCTGATGTTGCCAGATGAGCTACATTGGTACGACGGACTGGGCCACTTACTTGAAGAACAATGTTTGAGATGTTTATTTGTGTAGTTGACACATCGGTAGTGATCCCAGTTGTCCCAGGATGTCATGTGTCCGTTCACTGCTCCCGGACCACAGTTCACACACTGGTCTCGTCCCCCGTCCATTGTACATGGTACATACTCGGTATCTAGAGTAATTACAATATACATGTAGCAATGGGACTTTTTGGAATTAGGAATTTTGTGCAGGGAAATTTAGCAAACAAGTGAAGCACCAACAGTGGTGCGAATGCCGGACTGAAAATTCAACATTTTAACTGAAAAGTCTAAGTAAAAAGGGGGATAATTCAGGTAAAATACACGACAGAGTTATGGTTCTTGTCATATAACATTGTGCAATGATATTGAACATATGTGCAAAGTTTCAAAGCAATTCGTTTTTGAGAAATGAGGAAAAATCAAAAAATCTTACCAAAAACTTTAGGCCAAAAAGGAAAATATGTGTGTTTCCTATTACATGCTCTATAATATGCGTGTTTTGTATTGCATGCTCTAAATATGAGTGTTTCCTATTGCATGCTTTACATAGGTGCGTTTCCTATTGCAACATAAAACATAAATTAGGCCAGTAGGCATTGAACAAGATATTGTCAACTTCTATTTATAATCACATAAAACCATGGATTCAAGTTGATGCTACCATGTGAATGTTTCTCTGTGATGTTGTCAGTTTACTCCATATAAAACTGCCCCAGTTAATTACGCGTTCCTGTTACAAATAACAGAACACTTTAAACCAAAAGACCATTGTTTTACTAATTATTTTAATAGTTAATTAGTGTCGGATTGTTTACATGAAAGAAAAACGTCCAGCTCTGAAGGTATCATATTACATTCCAGGCATTGCCAAATCATATGGCTTACCTAAATCGTTTACACTTTTGCTGTGTAATTCGGTAATAATTTGCATAGTTATACCACCAGTGCTCAGTGGATTACAGAAAATATAGAATGGTGTGATGTTTCGCTTCCATGATGTAAGCTATGTGATAATTCATCGTTCAGAACTGAGAAAAAAAAATTAAGGGTCGGCACCTTAAAAATAGCGGCGGTCGGGCATCCGAAACCAAATCTTATGCCACTTTGATTACTCGACGATAACGAAAAACACAAACTTGATAGAGCCAACCCAAGGAACACGTTTATGATATTTCACAAGAATGGAATAAGTGGAGATGTCATTTTAAATTTCCTTAAATTTGACCTAATTTTAGCTATGGTGCCCATCTTGGATGACTGGCGGCCGCGAGAAACACAAATCCGATGGGGGGTTATGCTAAAGATCATTGTAATGAAGTTTCATCAAAATCCTTCAAGCAGTTTCAAAGATGTCATTTTTAGCCTTTTCCTATATATCTCTATGTAAACTTTGAGTCGCCTTGGTGGCCATTTTGATTATTCAACGATAATGAAAAATACAAACTTGATAGAGGCCAACTCAAGGAACATGTTTATGGTATTTCACAATAATGGAATAAATGGTTTTGGAGATGTTGTTTGAAAATTCCTTAAATTTGACCTAGTTTTAGCCATGCATGACGGCTATCTTGAATGACTGGCGGCTATGAAAATAATAAATCTGAGAGAGGGCCTCCTAAGTAACATTGTGATGAAGTTTCATCAAAATCCTTCAAGGGGTTTCAGAGAAGATGTCGATTTTATAAAATTGCTAACAGACGGACGAAAAGTGATCCCATAAGCTCGCCTGGCCTGGCCTTTGGCCAGTAGAGCTAAACATCACTGAGTTACTGTCCAGAATGTGTATTTCTGTATACAATCATGGTAACCTTGACCTTTGATCTACTGATCACAACCAAAATAGAGTTCCTCGTCTAACCTAGGGCAATATACCTATGAAGTTCCATGAGTATAGATTTTATGAGTGTTAACAATTTGGACTCGCAACATTTTGCCAGTAGCATTTTTTGTAACTGGCAAAACGAAAAACTTACGTGCAATCTATACGGTTGTGTGTAAGTACAAATATGAAACAAATAAGTAAAAGCACAAGATGATTCATCATTAGCAAACATGCTAGATTCCATATAATTATGTGTCATACAAATACAGACATATCAGGAAAAATTAAAAATATTAAAACACCATTGATATGAAAGCACAAGTTTCAGAAAAAGGAAGACATGGTATTCTAAATTAAACATGAAAGGTACATTGATGATCTTGCACATTTTTACTGGCATTCTGAAAATGTCACATGCATTTTACCAGTATGCCAGCTTAAATTTGAGCCCCGAGTGTTGGTATTATAGCAGGGCCCTCCCTTCACTTTGGGGGAATGGGGCCAGGGCCTTCAGAAAGGGGAATTTTGTATTGTTTTCCTATCAAAGGGGAATTTCCAAGAAACACAAATTAGTGTTTTTTTTATTATTTAAGTGGTACCAAGAATTTACCATTCCAAATTGCAAATTGTATGCCGTTTTCCTGTTTTGGAGTTAAAAAAGAGGGATTTTTTTACAGGAAATGGGGGAAAATATATACATTTAGTGGAGGGGAATGGGGCTGAATTTCAGCCCCAAAAACGGTCAAACGAAGGCCCTGTATAGTTTTGAATTTAGGTGTCTGGGTGTTTTATTGTGCAAAATGCATATTTCCACATAAAATCACTGTGACCTTCATTGTCCTACTGGTCCCAAAATCAATAGGGTTCCTCCTCTGACATTGGTCAATGTACCTATGAATTTTTATGAGTAGGTGTTGTGGTTTTGAAGTTATTGTGTGGAATGTCTATTTCCATGTAAGGTCACAATTGACCTTTGAGCTACTGGCCCCAAAAACAATAGTGCTCCTCCTCTCATTTATGGCAATGTACCTATTACGTTTTATGAGTGTAGGTGTTTTGGTTTTGACGTTATTGTGTGAAATGTTTAAACTGGTTTTATCAAAATAATTAAAAACGAAAGTAGTTCCCCGCCAAATGCGGGGTGTTAGAATAAAATACTCTGTTATGTTCTATCAGCTATTCAAAAAGGATATATATATATATATGCGAAATGGAGCGAAACACATTGTTGTTTACAAAACTTTGAGCGTTTACAACATCTTTCTTTGATGTGTGGATGTCTCCAGGTTGTATATTGTGTGTGCGACAAGAAAGAGGGATGGGTGAGTGTGGGTGAAAGGGTGTGCATATGAGGTAGGTCTGGTCCAACAAGGAAAGAGGGTGTGTGGGTGAAAGGGTGTGCGCGTGAGGTAGGTCTGGTCCAACAAGGAAAAGGGGTGGGTGGGTGTGGGTGAAAGAGTGTGTGCGTGAGGTAGGTCTGGTCCAACAAGGAAGAGGGGTGGGTGAGTGTGGGTTAAAGGGTGTGCATGTGAGGTAGGTCTGGTCCAACAAGGAAGAGGGATGGGTGGGTGTGGGTGAAAGAGTGTGTGCGTGAGGTAGGTCTGGTCCAACAAGGAAGAGGGGTGGGTGGGTGTGGATGAAAGAGTGTGTGCGTGAGGTAGGTCTGGTCCAACAAGGAAGAGGGGTGGGTGGGTGTGGGTAAAAGGGTGTATGCGTGAGGTAGGTCTGGTCCAACAAGGAAGAGGGGTGGGTGAGTGTGGGTGAAAGGGTGTGTGCGTGAGGTAGGTCTGGTCCAACAAGGAAGAGGGGTGGGTGAGTGTGGGTGAAAGGGTGTGTGCGTGAGGTAGGTCTGGTCCAACAAGGAAGAGAGGTGGGTGGGTGTGGGTGAAAGAGTGTGTGCGTGAGGTAGGTCTGGTCCAACAAGGAAGAGGGGTGGGTGAGTGTGGGTGAAAGAGTGTGTGCGTGAGGTAGGTCTGGTCCAACAAGGAAGAGGGGTGGGTGGGTGTGGGTGGAAGAGTGTGTGCGTGAGGTAGGTCTGGTCCAACAGGGAAGAGGGGTGGGTGGGTGTGGGTGAAGGGGTGGGTGGGTGTGGGTGAAAGAGTGTATGCGTGAGGTAGGTCTGGTCCAACAAGGAAGAGGGGTGGGTGAGTGTGGGTTAAAGGGTGTGTGCGTGAGGTAGGTCTGGTCCAACAAGGAAGAGGGGTGGGTGGGTGTGGGTGAAAGAGTGTGTGCGTGAGGTAGGTCTGGTCCAACAAGGAAGAGGGGTGGGTGGGTGTGGGTGAAAAGGTGTGTGCATGAGGTAGGTCTGGTCCAACAAGGAAGAGGGGTGAGTGAGTGTGGGTGAAAGAGTGTGTGCGTGAGGTAGGTCACGTCCAACAAGGAAGAGGGGTGGGTGAAAGAGTGTGTGCGTGAGGTAGGTCTGGTTCAACAAGGAAGAGGGGTGGGTGGGTGTGGGTGAAAGTGTGCGCGTGAGGTAGGTCTGGTCCAACAAGGAAGAGGGGTGGGTGGGTGTGGGTGAAAGAGTGTGTGCGTGAGGTAGGTCTGGTCCAACAAGGAAGAGGGGTGGGTGGGTGTGGGTGAAAGGGTGTGTGCTTTAGGTAGGTCTGGTCCAACAAGGAAGAGGGGTGGGTGAAAGTGTGCGCGTGAGGTAGGTCTGGTCCAACAAGGAAGAGGGGTGGGTGGGTGTGGGTGAAAGAGTGTGTGCGTGAGGTAGGTCTGGTCCAACAAGGAAGAGGGGTGGGTGGGTGTGGGTGAAAGGGTGTGTGCTTTAGGTAGGTCTGGTCCAACAAGGAAGAGGGGTGGGTGGGTTTGGGTGAAAGGGTGTGAGCGTGAGGTAGGTCTGGTCCAACAAGGAAGAGCGGTGGGTGAGTCTGGGTGAAAGTGTGCACGTGAGGTAGGTCTGGTCCAACAAGGAAGAGGGTGTGTGGGTGAAAGGGTGTGCATGTGAGGTAGGTCTGGTCCAACAAGGAAGATGGGTGGGTGGGGATGGGTGAAATCTTTTTTTTCCTATATACGCCAATGTAAAACATACGACCTCTGCGGTGGGGCCAAATTTGACCCCATGGTCACGATTTGAACAAACATGATAGAGGACCATAAGCTTATGGTACATGCGTTAATATTAGACATCTAGCTCATGTAGTTTCAGTGAAGAAGATTTTTTAAAGATCTTCCTAAATTTAACTTTTTACCCCAGGTTCACCATTTAACCAAAATTGGTAAAGAACCTAATCTTATGCTACATGCAATATATGAGCTCTATACTTTGTGGTCTCAGATGAATCTTTTTCTTTTTTTAAATTTGTCTATGTACCAGCAAGTATATGTAAAACGTGATCGCTGGGGCAGGGCCAAATTTAACGTCACGGTTACCATTTGAACAAACTTGGTAGAGGACCTTAAGCTAACGGTCCTCTATTAATGCATACTACTAAACCTCTAGCTCTTGTAGTTTCAGAGAAGATCTATTAAAGACTTCCAATACAACACTATGTAAAACTGTGACTCCTGGGACGGGGCCAGAGTCACCATTTAAGCAATGTGGGTAAAGGATCAAAAGCTGACGATAAACGTTATATGAAAGCTCTGTACCTTGTGGTTTTAGAGAAAAGGATTTTTCAAGCTCCCTATGTAAGGGTCCCATGTAAGTCTATGTAATATATATGAAAGTGCATTGGAATATGGTCATATAGCCTGTATTTTTGAATTCTAAGTAGGTTATAATGTTGGTTATATTGACCGTCAAATGGTAGTAAATGTTGTCCTGTTTATTAAAAATCAGTCCTTTATTTATATCATAACTAGATATAGTCTGTTGAATAAATTGAAATATTATTAAACATATCGATAAATTATTTAATTATAAAGCTTATTTCGTGCAATCAGTATCAAAATACATATAGACCTATATTATATTATGTAACTATTATGCTCTTGAGGAAAGACAAGAATAATAACGCCATTGTATATATATGCAGCTATTGTAAATATTCATAACAGAATACATTTTTCCTCTGTGTTTACATGTAGGTACATTATAACTGAAATCAGATAGGTTGGTATAATACTAACTTAAGGGACAGTTGAATGCTGGAACACAGCAAACTGATCTGCCAACTACTGTATGTGCAACCTGCCCTGCCTCACAGTCTGCTGCAGCTGTTGCGTGCATCAAGCCGTACATGTACCTGAAACAGTCGATGTATATTTACTTATTCTGTTTATGTGCGTATTCCATCACAGAACGAAAGAGCGGTAGTACCCAAAGATCCCTACTCCAGCCTTACTGATCACATGGTGTAGGTACAAACAACTTGTACAGTTACCATGTTCCGTACGAGCAACTAAGACAATGCAAATTACTGTTCTTATTTACTCCAAACGTGACCAAAAGAAATTACCACAAACAAAAAGCAACATTTAAATACATGTAGATACCCAGCTTGGATGTATATAATAATAACAATATTTAATAAGAATATTAACTATTTTCAAGACGAAGTTTAAGGTAACTATGACCTTGAACTTTGCCCTCAGTAAATGTACAGACATGTATAAAACAAGAATCACGAAGATCACGTTTAATCCCATTGGACAGAGCACTCGTTTGGAATTTTTTGGGGCCAAAATTCGGCCCCGTTCCCCTCCCCTGAAAGCATATATTTTCCCCTTTTCCAGTGAAAATTTCCCCTTTCATTTTTTTTTTAAATTAAAAATGTTTAAACTCCAATACAGGAAAACAGCATATTTTCTTGCAATTTGGAATGGTACATTCTTGGTGCCAATTAAATAATAAAACCTAGTTCGTGTTTTTTACAAATTCCCCTTAGAAAACAACGCAAAATTCCCCTTCCTGAGGGTCCTGGATCCAGTCCAGGGCTTTTTTACCTTATATAACAGAGGCCTGTAAAAGGCCTCTTCCCAACAGAAAATTGGACTGTTTTTTCCCAACTGTGGCAGAAATATTTCCCAATTGGAAAACAGCAGTCTCTCAGAATTTGAGAAAAAGCTTGAATTCTGCAGTGTGTTTTTGTCTGCTAAGTAAATTCCGACTTGGAAAAGTTAATAATTATGGTAAATAATGGATGACAATATAAATAAAGTATATTAATGTCATATTTACTTAATTTATGAAACCTTGTATTTTTCCCAAAATGAGAAATAAGCGCGTTCTTTTTTCCCAAAATGGACAGGCCTGGGCCTCTTCCCAATTTTGTGGGAAAAAGCCCTGCAGTCTCCTAAAAGCTGACTAGTGCCCAGCATGAAACTTCCAGTTTAATATGTTTACACTTTTATCTAGTCAAGTGTTACCATCTAGCTTGATAAATATATATGTGACAGTGTATAAGGCAAATATTGACTTGGGTGTGCAAAATAATTTGCTAATTATGTGACATGCTAAGAACCACTCCGGGCCAAGTGGGTCAAGCATCTGGGGCATTTAGTTTACAGATAAAGGTAAAAACGGTACATTTTAGATAAACTTTCTTCTATTATAAATGTATTCAAAACATAACAATATTGAGAAAGTAAATGTTGCTAACCCAAAACCCACCAAATATTGGCCGCGATTTTTTAAAATCGGCCGTTCAAAAGACGACTGCATGGTTTACTGCCTAATGCACTGATATGTGAATTGATCCATACAAAAATGACCTAGATTTTGACATGATGTATGGTAAGCCGAATATCAGTTGTGTGTTTTCTATTTTAAATGTAATATAACATTTGGAGGAATGCGTGGTCCAATGGTTGAACTTTGGACTCCAGATCGAAAGGTCGATCCTCGTCTTGGCCATGTTATTTATCCCTGAGCAAGATAATTAATCCACATTGCTTAGTACTGGTTCTACCCAGGAAGCCGTCTCGAGTGATTAAGTTGCAAGAACTTTTTTCACAATTGATGTTAAAACTAAATGTACTACAAACGGTAATATTTAATCAGGCACTTATTAATTACTCAATAAGGTCAAATAAAACAAGAGGCCCAAGAGGGCCTGTGGATGCTCTACTGGCTAAATTGGCTATTATATCAACGGTTGTCGACATAAAATTTCAGTGAGAAATACCTGTTTCCACGACGACGAAAAGTTTTTGTTTACCCTCGCCCTATGGAACAAGTCCTTTAGGCGGGCTTTTCAATAGAAGATTATAAATGGCTGTGAGGAAGTCCGGTCTAGGAGAAGGTGACATCCCTCATCCAAGGTTTACACAGACTGTAGAATAGCAGTAGTAGAGTTGGTAGAAGCGAAGAAGTCCAACATAGATAGTCTGTAGTTGTTTAGATTCTCGAAGAAGATTAATGTTGCAATTGTAGCTTATGGCCATCGGATTGCCTGCAGAATTGTGACAAGGTCAATCCAATTGCTGGCTTGAAATCATCTCAGCCAATCAGGAAACAGATGATTAGAAACATTGAAAGTGTCCAAGAAGGTCAATCCGGCTGCACGTGTTTCCCTTGTTTCTGTTGGTGATGGCTCCTCCGATGTACACGCAGATCAGGACGTGTCGACATCCTGCTGGTCCGGTGGTCTGGACGAGAAAAAAGTACCTACCTGTATCCAGTTCAGACTCTCACCTTTTACACCATAATGCTTGCAGTAACTCATGGTAGGCTATCTGTTAGCTTAATGAAAATTAACATTTTAAGAAAATGCAAACAATGAAATGATGTTGCTTTTAAGCGTAATGGCTTTTTTTTAGTGGTCACAGGGTCTATAGGCACGGCGGCATGGGACGGTGCAGGTTTTTTTTCCCTTCTATAACAGGGCCAATATTCGGCTACTTCACAATTCAAATTTGGTCATTTTTTCCCCACAACTGTGGCGGATGTTTTCACAATTAAGAAAAAAAAAATATATATATATAATATATAATTCTTTTTTTGGTAAACAACATTTCCCCATCTAACTTTCACTATATTGTTTTGTTTTGGATACATTTACACTAGAAAGTTTATCTAAAAGTTAACGTTTTATGCAGAATAATTGTACATTTGTTTTATAGAGTCCACCTCCCACAAAAACAGTGTATGCATGTATCGAGTAATACTGCTTTTTACAATTAATCTTTCAATACTTTTTTTCACAAATCGGACAGTTATCACGCTTTTTTTCACAAAATGACCAACCAGGCTAGGGAGTCTTCACAATTCTTAGAAAAAAAACCTGCAGTCAGTGTAGTCTCATTTATTTGACGTCTGGGTGCTTTTTTTTTTACATACAGACGTTTATAAATGCGCCCCATGACGTTTCAAATGTTGCGTTCGACCATAAACCGTGTGGACAATTTCAGATGTAAGCGTTTCTTGTATGTCGTCACTGCACAAGACACTTGTTTTGCCATTCAAACAATGCATAATACCAAGATTTAAAGTAATGTATTTCATATCAAAATATTTTTTGTATTATAATTTTACTGTGAAATGGATAAAAATTATCATTCTTCATTTTATCAAATTCAGTGTATCAGTTAAAATTGACCGTTTATGTCTTGTGCTGAGAAAAAAAAAGTCAAAAGTGTATGCAAGTCGGAGGACGGCGCATGCGTATGCACGATCGAGGACAGCACATATCAAAAATCATCTTGCTGTTAGTAGACGTGTATTTTATGCACTAGTGATGGTTGATTGATTGAATTGGATTTTATAGTCGCACCAACAGCCAAGGTCATATGGCGACTTTCCAGCTTCCATTGGTGGAGGAAGACCCCAGGTGCCCCTCCGGGCAATTTTCGTGCACGGGCGGGCACCTGGGTAGAACCACCGACGTTCCGCAAGCCAGCTGGATAGCTTCCTCACATAAGGATTCCTAGGCCCCTGAGGGATCGAACCTACAGCGGTGAGGGGCAAGTGATTTCAAGTCAGAGACGTTAACCACTCGGCCACGGACGCCCCGCACTAGTGATGGTGTGTTTTGAAAAGTAAACCACAGCTCGGCAACACTACGCTTAAATTGGCCATGATTTGTTTGGTGTTTATCATTTTAGCACATTTTCGGCTATTTTACTGTGGTTGCTACAATTAGACTGAGTGAAGTTCAATTTTTTGAGTACGAGGCAGACAACCCACTTATTATTAGGTAGAACCAGTACTGTATACCTTTTAAGCGATGCCATTCGTAACAATGTACTCTCATTTACGTTGAGCCCCCGAGTGGGAGATGCGAGTAAGTTTCAAATGCAGTGTCTTTACCCTTTCGACCACGGATGTCATTTAAAATACCCCAAAGAACTCTGAATAATGATGAGGGGTACCATATGATATGGGCGGATGGGCGCCACGTATATTGAGGCCGGACAATTAAATATAGAGAATATTATGTCAGTGCCTTTTACTATCAAGTTTATTAGGCGAGGCTTAGAAACGAAGAATGGCGAGGCTCTGCCGAGCCATTCTTTGTTTTCGTGCCGAGCCTAATAAACTTGATAGTAAAAGTCACTGACATAATATTCTATTTATTATCAGTCAGAGCTCTAACCTTAAACAGTTACGTTTCTCATAACCTGTGACTGTTATTTAAAAAAGACCTAAAACTCGTATAGTAACCACCACAAAATCACTCCAGTTTAGATGCATTCTATCATCTGTCCAGGAATTTTCCTACATATATGACAATTTTCTCCAGGTAGGGTGATTATTCAACTTTACAACCATGCAATAAAATTCTATGAGCATCGATGAAAATCCAATGCACAAGGCCTCTCAAGTTACCTACTGTTATGCAACAAAATTCATTAAATATCATTTTGTAGACTCCAACATGATAATTATTGAACAACTGCTAATTGGATCTGGATGAAGATTTATTTATCCTAGATAATAAGTATTCAGACATAAATAACCACAGCACATTTGGCAACTATTTCAATTCATTAGCAATTGATCTTAGTAACTGATTTAGGTTACAAATGGTTACTAGGGAAAAGTAACTGCTATTCTGAACCAAAGAGAGATACTAATTTGGCGTTTTAATAACTTCCAGCAGTTATACAACTTGTAACTGTTTAAGGTTAAACAGTAAACTGATCATGTAGATTATCTACATTTTCTGTATGAATTACAATTATTATCTATTTCTCAGAATGTTACGCTTATCAAGGACGCCGCCATGTTGTTGTTTACTGTTTGTTTTATGACGTCTGGCAACGTTACGTGCATGACCAGGGGACGAAATATATTTTACTATATACTCGTCCTGTAGTACAAGTGGCATTGACATGTTACTCGTCCTTATAGGATGTTTACTCGTCCTGCTCTGATTGTAAAAGTTCATAAGTCAAATTTTCTTTGTTTTTTTTTCTACTGAAATGTTACTCGTCCTCTTGGACGACCGATTCATGGGTTTCACTCATCCAGATACGAATTTCCCTCGTCAATACGATCAGACGAGTAGAATTTTCATGCCCTGATGACGTCAGGTAACGTTACGTATCATAAACGCCGTGGGATTCTGCATTGATTTGCTTTATTGGTCAGTGCCTAATAAAGCAAAATTTATTAGGTCACCCCTTTATTAGCCAGAAAAGTGCATATCTGCATGATAAATATGTAGTAGATTTGTCCTATGTCAGTTACAGTATAATTAAGCTTACCATAAAGGAAAGTAATATCTAACATTATTTCACTTGCCTTTGACATGCTACAGGTTATCATTGATGTTTTCATGCATTGTTTCTTTATTTATTTAAAGGGTATAAGTCATTTACTGATTTACTCGCTATGATATTTGTTTGAAGTATAATACTTAGCGGCTTTATATTAGTAACAGCTGTATTTACCTTAATTTTCCTATTCATAATGGGCAAGGATTACTGACAAGTAAGTGCCCTCGGGACGCCGTTAGGTGTCATATAAGGTTAGACCTGTCTTATTTGAATTAAATTTAGCAGGAGATAACATCGTTACATGTTCCTGAGAAAACGTCCTAATTAGATACAGGAGATAACATTGTTAGATGTTCCTGTTAAGGTGTTTAAAATGGAGATTCTAGAATTAGCTATGGCTTATAAATAAATATTAACGTCTGTATAGAGTAGATTTTGAGATCAACTTGGATAATAAAAATTATGTTGAACACATCTGCGATTTTGTTTATTCCTGACCGCCTAAACAATCCACACCCCGTGTACGAATCTGGGGAGAAGTAGCCTCTCTCGTGGGATATAGCATCACCGTGTCAGGTTACCTCTCAGTGACCTGGCGTTGCGCTTTTTATGCCTGACATAACTAGTCACAGACCGGTAATGTCAGATTGTTTGTCGCACAGACATACACATACATACAAATACATCCAATAACATCGCTTTGCCCGGTTGCCCATAAGTGCCTGGACAGGGCCCTGTTTATGTTGGGCATAACTTGTCTTAGGCTGGTAATGCTAATTCGCTTGTCGTCTACTCACTTACTCACTCACACATTCAAAACGGCTACAAATAACATACACAAGTCTTCGTCAGATATGATGTGACCATCCATAGCTCTCAAGCAGTGAGGGGAGCAAGGATTTGTGATTATCGGTAGATCGGTCGAGAGCCAAGCAAATCATATCCCGCCAAAAATCAGCATTGATTTGCTTTATCGGTCAGTGCCTAATAAAGCAAAATTTATTAGGTCACCACTTTATTAGCCAGAAAAGTGCATATCTGCATGATAAATAACATACACAAGTCTTTGTCAGATATGATGTGACCATCCATAGCTCTCCAGCAGTGTGCGGAGCAAGGATTTGTGATTATCGGTAGATCGGTCGAGAGCCAAGCAAATCATATCCCGCCAAAAATCAGTCAAAGTGGCAGTTACTAAGTGCCAGTTGGACTATTCTTTCTCTCAGTATACATTTTGACAGTGCCATGAGGAGCAGGCACGCGTTTCATTTTCATCGGTTTAATAGTGTATATCTTACGGGACAAACAGCACAAGTTTGATGGAATTCATCTTGAGCATTCTTCTTTTCAGCACCTTTTTTTTTAAATCCACGAAATCGAACCGGAACCGGGAACGGGAACCGGAAATAATACAAAATAGGTTGAGGGTAAAAGCCGTACCGTAGGGTCTGCCTAAACACAGTAATGGACCAAAATGTACTATAACTGGCATATTTATGTGGTATATTTACTCATTCACATTCTATATGTTGTATTTGTATTCTATAACTCGTATATATCACCATCATATTATTATCATAACAACTAAAGACACTACCATCATAATCGTCATCACCTTATTCATCACTTTATTGCATATGAATAAACAGATTATAGAATAATATGAACTTAAGGCAAAGCCTCAAGACGGGCGAAGCTAACTATTTTAAAATAGATCTAAACGCTGTGATGCAGGGTTAGCATAATACTTAGTCTCATTTATTTGACGTCTTTGTGTGCTTTTTTTTTTTTACATACGGACGTTTATAGATGCACCCTAGACGGAGGTGGCATATATCAAAAATCGTCTTGCCGTTCGTAGACGTGTATTTTATGCACTAGCATAATACTGTATTTTTAATGCACATTGAGCCAGGGCTTTATATTTTATTAGCCCAGATTGAGCTGAACTGAAAAGAAAGAACAATTATTCGGCCTGCATTTGCATATTTAGTACACTAATGCAACATGACAAATATATTTCTCACACAGGAAGTTATGTAATAAATAAAAATACAGATTTCAAGTCTCTGGATCTCAAATTTCAATTAAACTGAACAGTGATAGCCAATACTCATTCAAACTGAATGCAATTACCTTAACAATCAAGTCTGTGCCATGTGCAACATGCCATCATGTGTATCTAGGTCCAGGCTGTCTTTGTTCCAGAATTTTGACATTGTGTATAATGTTTCATATCTGACTTTGTTATGAAGGATGATTTGATAATGAAACGGTTAGTGACTAACTATCATGTCATCCGCCTTGCAATATTATTATTAATTTTTTTTTATATTTAATATAATAATAAATAAATGGTAATTAGCGACTGCAATGTCACCCAACTCCAAATATGTTATGTAATAGTGATATTGAATCCGAATCATTTTCTCACCCCACCATAAAATGAATTTAAGTTAGTACCTAAAGTTCTTAAATTCATTAGATAAAGTAAAGGTTAGTCACTGTTCCACCTCCAAATATGTAATCATATTAATTAATTTATAAATATTTAGTGTCAATAATAAATGAAAGTTTCGCGACTGTCTTGTCACCCACATCCAAATATGCAATGCTATTAATTTGTGGTAGAACATAACTCAGTGTCAATCACAATTAGTAATCTGACATGCTGGTCCCCATTTCTGCAAAATGTTTTCAAAATCTAAAATTGCCCAGGTATCACTTGAGACGAACACAAACTACACACATAATAATGGCGCAATTGCTTCTACGAGTGTTGAAGAATGTGTGAATGATTAATGCAGAAGGGTAAATTCCAGTGGTATGGCAGTGCCACAGATGGCAGTTACGAGTAATGATGAAGAGGATACATTTGATCTGGAATTGATTATTTTGATTAGACACATTGGTAAAATATCATCCGGAGAACATGAGCAACTATTTTCTAAATATTTTGATTAAATAATTGTCTACCAATATAGGCTATAATTACAAATGAAAAGCAAAGAAGAATCAGCATCTGCATTTGAAACGCTTGACAAGAGTTATGCAGGATAAGGTTAAGGATATATCATGGGAGCAGTGCATTACATATTCATCTGACAATGCATCTGTAATGAAAGGGAAGCACAACAGTGTTCAGAGAAGAATTAAGGACAGAAAGCAAGCGGAACATTTCAAAACCTCTTACCTAGAATGCTTTCAGTGGAAGCCCAGTCAGAAATTACTACAACGTTACGAGCAATTCCCTGAAAGCTTGTCAGGAGGAAAAAGAAATGGAGAAAAAAAGACATGTCTTAAAAACTGACCACAATTAGTCAAAGTAGCAAAGAATATAGGGCATATGGTCCTAGTTAATGTACAAGCCAACACTGTTAGGTGTTACTGGAATGCCTCCGGACACCCTAGCATGTCGGGCAACTTTGTGGCCTTTAAATAACTGTGGCCCACTTTTGAAGCCAAATCCTGAGAGTAAAATAAATATTGTTGTTCAAACATTATGTTGTAAAACACTCACGTTTAAACACTATTTACATTTACCTTATATTATATATTAGTAGACATCAAGTGCAACTTGAAACCAATATTCAGGACTTAATTACACTATTCCTTTCTTCCAAAATGGAATACATAACTAAATCATTAAACCCATTCGCAACATCTCGTACACTGCTTCGCAGCATGACACGAATGTATTACGCAGGTTTCCATATTGGTTACGTCATACTAGCGTGACGCGCGTCAGATTCCCGCCAAAACGAATTTGCACTCAAAATCAAAGTTATCTTCAATATTTTGCAATATCATTTAGCCGATTGCTCCATCTTTAGTTTATTTACGTGAAAGTAGTGATACAACCTTCATCTGTATCGTAAATAACAAACATGCAACGCAAATCATACATCAACACGTGTGACAAGTGGCCATAATGTTTATGTAGCAACAGCTTAGCAACAGTGCACTATTTTCTGTGCCGTTGCTTTCCGGCTAACAGAATGTTAAGATTTTGAACATACCGAAGCGCCGTGATACACACGAGGTGAGATCCCGAAGAATGACGGAATTGGCCGAGCGTTCACGATTGCATTAAACCATCAGGAACATCAACACACTCATGAATGTGTGTGTGTGTGTATGTATTTCTAAGGATTATAGTCATTATAGGATGCAAGGCAGACGCTATTACCACTACACCACAATGCTTCGGTACACATTTGCCATCCCCTTTTCAACCGCAAAATAACCAGAAATCTACCGGGGAATAGTATCACCCGAAGTTTGACGTCATCACTTTATGCGTTTGTAACCACGTGACCCCCCATGCGATCAAATTTTACTTTATTTCGATAAATACTCTCTTTTTTACGGTAGATATTTGTATAATGTTATATTTCTGTAATTAAACGTTTCACTTATGCTTAAAATTCAATATAAAGACCGAAAACAAAAAATAGGAAAAAATAAACGTACGAAATTGACTGGTCTTCCACTTTGTTTACCTAAAACTTTGCCCTTCATTTAACGTATGCTGTCCAGCCTACGGATTAAAAATGGCGGCGCGAAACATGACGAAAATAAATATCGCATAGTATGTGGGAAAATAAGTAAATTTTCATACTCGCGTTACTACAAGAGGGCTTCGACGGCAGCGGCCTTCGGCTGCGTCCGGACTTCGCCCGTATAAATGAAAATGCAAATAATTATAAAACCTAAAGAATATAAATAAGTCAATGTACACTATACATAAGACACTATAAATAAGCAACTATTGCATATTGCAACGTTTGACTGCTATAATATACTTACATGTAGTTTATACAATTTATACATATACGTAATAAATATACTAGCGTCTCCGTGGCCGAGTGGTTAACAAGCTCGACTTGTAAGTGAGGAAGTGTCGATTCTTACGGATGGCGGGAGGTGTACAGTACTGGTTCTACCCAGGAAAAGGGGGTGGTCTGCCTCAATCACAACAAAAGTCGGCCGTCCTATAACCTTACATGTGTTGAAAATGACCTAAAATACCATACAATCAAGCAAGTAACTACGTATTAAAGCACCGTCACTTATTCTTTTTAACCAGGCGGCGAAAAAGGGTATCGACAAACTGAAATGGGCAGTACAGCGCGAGATCCTGCTTTTCCAAGCACAGACGCCTCTCCTCATATTCGTCAGTTAAAGATGCTTCTGTCAATGTGCCTTCAAGTGAACAGTTAGAAACTACTTCATGTTCAATTCAATCACTAGATTCTCCCTCGTTTCTTTCACACCACACGGCACACGTGACAAAGGACATAGTGTCTCATCTTCTTCTTTTAACAACGTTAAGGTTTCGGACATTTCCATGAATTTGGTCTTAGGTAGAAAACCGCTGTTTGGGCCAACAACGGAAACTTTTCCAGGATCCATGGATGCTTCATCCTCAAGCTCTGAGTCTATCTTTATTGTCGAACTTACATTTCTGATTTCGGTGGATATTTTTCCATCATCATGGGACATGTCTGTGTTGGAGAAATCTAGCGATTGATTTACATACGAGTTAATAGGGGACTCGTGTAGCGATTGATTTGAAGGCACGTGAAACGAGGGAGAATGTAGTGATTGAATTGAACATGAAGTAGTTTCTAACTGTTCACTTGAAAGCACATTGACAAGCATCTTTAACTGACGAATATGAGGAGAGGCGTCTGCGCTTGGGTCTAGCAATTCCATCATCTTCCTGTAGTGAACGTTTGGGTGTTGATGTTTCAATGACATTTGAAGAATCAGGCAAAACCGGCGACTCAGTATTTTCATTTGCTACATCTTCTCTGGCTATATCTTCTCTGCTAAGACACGCATACTTGTTTGATAACTCAGCCGATTGAGGTGCTGAAAATCCAGCAGAAGAACGGCGACGTTTCTGTGTATGCCATTCCTCTTCAATGGTTGGTTTGTCAGTAGTAGTATCCAGTTGAGCTTCAATGTCACTGTTTGCAACCAACGCAACACAATGATTCCAAAAGTACCCTTTCTTTCCTACCCTAGATGTTGGTGGTATCGACATACTGCTCCACATCACATGAATTGGACTTCGGTCTGAAGAGTCATTGTATGTACAGTTAAATGTGCTATATTGTAATACCTTTGTTCCGCTTACACCCGGATACACACTACGAATAGGTCGCTTTATAACCATGGCAAGGGCAATCATTGTCCAAATTGATGAATATGCCCCAATTTTTGCGCAATCTCTCACGGAGTCTTTATAATTCGGTGACAACATCTGTATGCTGGATCTTGAAGGATGATTTCACTTTCAAGTTAAATTCAGAATGAATCAATGAAAAAAAACCACAAATAAACGGTTGTGTGAAAATGAAAGTATTTATGAATCATTTAAGACAAATTTTATCCAAAAATAACGAAGATTACTGCATAAATTTAGCGATCGAATTTATACATAATTCGTGTCCCATTGTAAATACATTGCCCACGTTAAACGAGTTTACTTTCAAGTTAAATTCAGAATGAATCAATGAAAAAAACCCACAAATAAACGGTTGAGTGTGAAAATGAAAGTATTTATGAATCATTTAAGACAAATTTTATCCAAAAATTACGAAGATTACTGCATAAATTTAGCGATCGAATTTATTCATAATTCTTGTCCCATTGTAAATACATTGCCCACGTTGAGCGAGTTCACGTTAAAGTTAACATTTAGAATGAATCGAAGAAATAAACAAAATCTAAAGGTCGAGTGTGAAAATATAAATACTTATGAATCATTTGAGGCAATTTTATTCATAATTTTCCATTGCAGAGATGTTGAGATTCTATCTTATTTTCAGTGTGTGATAACATTTGTATTACTCGGTTTTTATCCTTAGGTTCTGTAGTAAATAAATATTCTTTGACCGACTGTAACATAACGTTATTGCTGCCCGAAAAGAAAATCTGGTAAAAACTAAGTATGCATAGATACACAATGTGGGCCACTCACCTTCTTCTGTTTTCTTGATCATTCTGCGCAGTGTCAGGCGCAGGTACACGTGTCAGGCGCAGAGCAAGTTCCAGGAGCCTTGCAATGATTTTGGCAAACAGCTTAAATACATATATGATGGAACAATCACAAACGCGCAATATTCACACACCAATACAACGGATATCAAAACTCCATATAGTATTTCTTTAAAACATAAGACATATTAAAACTCCGCATAATATTTCTTTAAAACATAAGCCACTACACATATCAAAACTCCGCATAGAATTTCTTTGAGCTACTTCACATATTTAAACTCCGCATAGTATTTCTTTAAAACATAAGATACCACACGCATCAAAACTGTGCATAGTATTTCTTTAAAACAGACGAGCGCTCCATGGTCGAGGGGTTAACGACGTTGCGGTGTGAATCTTCACGCCTCTCACCGCTGCTGGTTCGAATCCCACTTGTAAGTAAGAAAGTGTCGAATCTTACGGATGGCGGGATGTAAACAGTAGTGATTCAACATACATTTTCAGAATGGTTTAATATAAGAATCTTTCACGGGTATCCGGTGAAGATAGGGAATTTCAATCTGAGGTTGAAGTGTATTTATCGGAACCGAGGCTCTCCCTATCTGAAATATTCTTTTTCTTGCATATCAGAGACATGTTGTGCGATGACGCCGCCAGTTACTAACGTTTTGCATGTTTTCCTGCATACCGGATGTTGGTGCGCGCGTGACTTCTATCTTTACCCATATAAGACTTTCCAATGTAACACATGGATAGCCTTATCCGGTATTCAAGACCACTAAATAAAACGCTTTTTAAAATGTTAGCTTGTATTTTTTTTTTATCAAATTTATAGTTTTAAATAATGTTTAAAATTAACCCCGATTCAAATATACGGTGACCTGCATATATTTTCTAAAATGCCTTTGTTTGTTTGTTTTGTTTGTATGGTGTTTTACGTCATTTTCAATACATATGACGGTCGATTTTTTAATGGTGGAGGCAGACCACCCACTTTTCCTGAGTAGAACCAGTACTGTACACCTACCGCCATCCTTCTTAAGTGGCGCAGTCGATAGCGCGGCGGATTTGTAACCGGAGGCCCCGCGGGTTCAATCCTCCGTGGTGCCTATTGAGTTTCGTCGGTGTGTTCTTGGGCAAAACACTTTCCCTTAGCCTCGTCCGTCGGATGGGGACATAGACCGGACGGTCCCGTGTATCGATCTATCCTCCGAGCACGTTAAAGAACCACAGGAATCTATTCGATAGTAAGAGTAGGGCACGGTTCCCGGATTCCTATGTATGTTAAACAACATTCAGTTCTAAAATGCAACCGTGTGGAAAGCAATTAGTGACCGGTAACATACATCTATATTTACTTTCTGTGCATCTTGCTCCAGTGCATCCGGCGTTACAAGTACACGTGCCAGGGCAGAGCCGGTTCAGGTTGGCGGACATAAGAAGCTTGCAAACAGCTTAAACATATATATATATGATGAAACATCACGAATCCACATTAGTAACACCGGCACCAAGCGGGGGGAAAGATGTAAGACCATTATGATATGTTAGAACGATTCACATGCAATAATATCATAAATACAGATGTCAAAATAATTTGAGTTGGCATATTTTATAATTAGGAACATCGACA
Organism: Cyrtodaria siliqua; assembly: GCA_037043455.1. NCBI lineage: Eukaryota > Metazoa > Mollusca > Bivalvia > Adapedonta > Hiatellidae > Cyrtodaria > Cyrtodaria siliqua. The sequence goes on along the minus strand of JAWPHD010000397.1, from coordinate 53,155 downwards.
GATGCACTTATTCAAAATACCCAGTCGTTTGTGCAACGATTTATTTCTAAGAAAACACATCGACTTTAAAGCTTGAATATGTGTTCATGCAATCAGAGCAGAGGATTTAAAGACTTGTAACAAAGCATGGGGCGACAACAAGGGTTTTTATAAAGCAAAATCTCGACTTCGTCTTTCGACCTTTGTTGGTGCCCCATGATCAGTTTTGTTGGATTTTCTTCTTACATAAATAATGACATCTGTTGGTGCCCCATGATCATTTTTGTCTCATTTTCTTCTTACACAATGACATTTGTTGGTGCCCCATGCCCTGTTACCAGATGACATTTGTTGGTGCCCCATGCACTGTTACCAACTGACATTTGTTGGTGCTCCATGCCCTGTTACCAGTCGGTATCGACCTCTTTTATGTCCTATAACTATTACATAATGACATTTGTTGATGCCACCTGCCCTGTTACGAGATGACATTTGTTGGTGCCCCATGCCCTGTTACCAGATAGTATTTGTTGTTGCCCCATGCCCTGTTACCAGATGACATTTGTTGGTGTCCTATGCCCTGTTACCAGATGACATTTGTTGGTGCCCCATGCCTTGTTACCAGATGACATTTGTTGGTGTCCTATGCCCTGTTACCAGATGACATTTGTTGTTGCCCCATGCCCTGTTACCAGATGACATTTGTTGGTGTCCTATGCCCTGTTACCAGATGACATTTGTTGGTGCTCCATACCCTGTTACCAGTCGGTATCGACCTCTTTTATGTCCTATAACTATTACATAATGACATTTGTTGATGCCACATGCCCTGTTACGAGATGACATTTGTTGGTGCCCCATGCCCTGTTACCAGATAATATTTGTTGTTGCCCCATGCCCTGTTACCAGATGACATTTGTTGGTGTCCTATGTCCTGTTACCAGATGACATTTGTTGGTGCCCCATGCCTTGTTACCAGATGACATTTGTTGGTGTCCTATGCCCTGTTACCAGATGACATTTGTTGTTGCCCCATGCCCTGTTACCAGATGACATTTGTTGGTGTCCTATGCCCTGTTACCAGATGACATTTGTTGGTGCTCCATACCCTGTTACCAGTCGGTATCGACCTCTTTTATGTCCTATAACTATTACATATTGACATTTGTTGATGCCACATGCCCTGTTACGAGATGACATTTGTTGGTGCCCCATGCCCTGTTACCAGATAACATTTGTTGTTGCCCCATGCCCTGTTACCAGATAACATTTGTTGTTGCCCCATGCCCTGTTACCAGATGACATTTGTTGGTGTCCTATGCCCTGTTACCAGATGACATTTGTTGGTGCTCCATGCCCTGTTACCAGTCGGTATCGACCTCTTTTATGTCCTATAACTATTACATAATGACATTTGTTGATGCCACATGCCCTGTTACGAGATGACATTTGTTGGTGCCCCATGCCCTGTTACCAGATAACATTTGTTGTTGCCCCATGCCCTGTTACCAGATGACATTTGTTCGTGTCCTATGCCCTGTTACCAGATGACATTTGTTGGTGCCCCATGCCTTGTTACCAGATGACATTTGTTGGTGCTCCATGCCATGTTATCAGTAAGTATCGACCTTAACTATTACATGATGCACACACGCACGATGACAATCGTGTTCCGTGCGAATACCTTAACGTAAGAGTTGTTTAACGGCTCACCCTCTCATAACGAGGAGAGGGATGGATACATAGGCATCTTCTCTAACTACTAAATATATTCCCATGTTTCTTTAACGTTCTTGGATGATAGACTCCGACACACGGAATCGAACGGTTTACGTCCCCATCCGACGTATGCAAGGATACACCGAAGAAAAATGAATACAAAACTAACTTAGTACGGGCATTTTAAATATAAATTTATCTTTGTCGATACACGTCTTTGTCTTCTGAAATTTTTTAAAGGTAGTGTTTTAAACATTATTAGAAATGCATAGAGTACTCGCTATAAATTATCCGCACAAACAACTACATTAGACGCCACGTATAAGTACCGCAGTTACATTTTATAACATATCTTTTTAAATGAAATGTACAATTTTGACAAAAAATCATATGAAAACTCGTCAATATATTTTTAACAGATTCATTAAATAAAATTGAAAATAAATGATCGATTGAGTCGAGACATTCAAGAACGGTTCAAAATTTAAGCAAATTATGATAAAAGATAAATGCTGTATTAGCATTTAAAACCTGAGTACTTATAAGTGTCGTCTCGCGTGCTTGTGTTCCTCAATACGGACTCCTTTACGTAACACGACCATTATTAAATAGCGCACTACTTAAATACACCCTATCGGGTACAGCAATATGAATACTTCATAATAGATTTTTTTTTCACTAAAAAGTTCAACAACTAGCGATAGAGGTGACGTTCGTGCGCTCACTTCGTGTATGTACAATAACAGAGTCGTGCAACTGCAAACTAGTTCGGTAACCAGCCATATTGCATATAACATACCGGACTATCAAAGCGTATATCAAAACTCTAACTAGGTGTTCAGGTCATATACTAATATATATATGCCGATAAAAAGTATATGTTCATTTACTAATTGTCTTATTTATCAAGACGATTTAACGGGTCTCAAACATTTGAATTTTTGGTAATTGCGTCATATTTTGAACATTTCTGTGTAAGATTTTGGTGCTGTTACTATAGAGGAGTTACAGAAAAGAAAATGCCTTAAACTAATTTCGGGCCTCTATTTAAGAAATAAAATATTTCCAGCGGGTTTATATTGTCCCAGATAAAAACCTGGTGGGCGGTACTTGAAGACCATCGATACCAAGGGTCGTAGGCCCGCGGTTTCGATGTGCTTCAAGTCCCAACCACCAGGTTTTGATCTCGCACAATATAAACCCGCTTGAATATCTGACATGGATTGTTATGTATTTTATATACATATTTTCGAGAGATTGAACATAATACAAACATATTCTCACAACTTACATTGTACGTCCATCTCTCAGCACCAAACGAAGAAGATATACAGCTTTATCGTGCTTCTAACAAGTTCAATGTGCTGTTTGAACGTAACGTTGCCTTAACATAACGTATTCGTTGTTTTGGATGTTTTCCGACGTTGAAAATCGTTTAAAATGACATTCTAACGGTTGAAGGTTTTTATAGCTTTTTCTAAAACTGCTCAACAGCCAATCAGCATTGAGTATTTGTATAAACCATGTTAGATAGTTACTTTCAATGAGTTGGTCATTTGGTAGCTCAAATCAATTACGAAGGCTTATTAGTTCACTGCTTACATGTGTGTATTAAAATCTTCTATTAGCGGGCCAATTTTGCTCCTTATCATAAAAAATATATATAACAAAAAGTAATCCCTCCTTTGTTGGTGGAAATGGGTATTATTAGTAGGAAAAAACTGCTCATTTCTATTCGAGTTTGTTGTTGAATGTATATAAGAAGCGTATTAATAGATTTTACTGGATCACTGATGAACATTTTCGAAATTTCGACTCTATGCTTACACTTTGTGAGCAACTATCAATGAAAACAGCTATACCTTTGACCTGTTTAGTAAACAAAGAACTTTCTTAGATGTCCTGTGACCCCACCTTTTCTGGTGATATTTTAAGTGGAAAATTAGTTTTCTATGTGAAAATTACACCGCATTATCTATACTTGAGTTGAAGATGCAGCAAATCATTAATATGTGACATTTTAACATTGGTGTCAATGGGGGAAATAATTAGTGGTTTCATACCTTAAATACCTCCACATTCTGGTAGGGGGTTCACCCTGTGTTTATTCTCGATGCTCAACTAACTTTAGCCCTTTATAAAATAATTTGTAGTAATAACTATATGAAAAGCTTTATTGTTTTTGTGTACAGCTATGTATCTTCTTCTGGTGCTGTCTTATTTAAAATACCAATGTCGATACATTAAATTCAAATAGAAACTGAGGATAAAGTCCGAGTAAATCTCTCTATTTTCACCTACTGAATATCTCAACATCCCGGAAATGTGTAACTAATGCCCGGATTTGAAAGTTATGTATTCATACGGCAATAAGGGTTTCTAGAACCCACCGTCAGTTTTTCTCGCAATTTGGTAAATCTATAAAAAAAAACTGGTAAAACATAACTCAGTTAAAAAAATCAAATGTTTATTTAGAATTGATAAAATCTTTGAAATGTTATGCTGTGTGCTTATTTTGCTGTTAAATATAATTTAACAGCCACAAGATGAAGATACAAATTATCCTCTGCCTCGCCCTCTGTGACATTGCCTTCGCACGTCCACAACAACGAAAAGGTAAGAAGGGTGTTTTCTTTCTTACGAGTCGTACTGCACCTTGTTTGCATGATTCTTTTTCAACAGTATTGCCAGGAAAGCATTTACAGTTAGACACTAGACATATAAAACAAGCATTTCGGTTTCCAAATATCGGACTTGAGGCGATCTTGAAATACGTATTGAAGTCAATCCATTAAAAAACAACACCACCACCATTGCATAACTTAGTTATATGTAACATTATTCCCTCTGCCCATTGTAATTATTGTTTATGTGAAGGATTGGGCTAGGATGGGACTATCATTAATTCATATGGATCATTATGGCTTTGAGAAATAAATGTTTTGTAATTCTATTTATTATTTGAGTTATATATACAACTGATTAGTAACGAACTGTTTATTTCAAGATATGTTATAGATAATCGAGCTGACTTGCATCAATTTATGAAAACATATTCATTTTACAATTTTGTAAAACTATCCTTTTTTTTACCACATTCTTTTAGAATTGCAAATATGGTCAATGTCAGTAAATAAAAAAAAAATGCCCTGTACATTTAATGATACGTTTTATACCAATATCCCTCCAGTCCATTTAACGATGGGCTATATTCCGATTACATCTATTTGATGTTTCGTCAGATACCGATAATCGACCTTGTTAATTTAAAGATGCATTATAAATCAATAGTTGCTCCCGTCCATTATTTACCGATACTCGTCCCCATCCGGTATATACAGATACTCGCCCTAGTCGATTATATACGATACTCGCCCAAGTCCGTTATAAACCGATACTCGCCCCAGTCCGTTTTATACCGATACTCCCACCAGACCGTTATATACCGATACTCGCCCCAATTCGTTATATACCGATATTGGCCCAACTCTGTTATATACCGATACTCGCCCCAGTCCGTTATATACCGATACTTGACCAAGTCTGTTTTATACCGATACTCGCCACAGTCTGTTATATACCTATACTCGTCCTAGTCGATTATATACGAAACTCGCCCCAGTCCGTTATATACCGATACTCCCCCAAGTCCGTTATATACCGATACACGCTCAGTCGGAAGAAATAATAATTATTATTCAAGCGGGATTAATGTTTAACCAAGTATATGCAAAGTAGGACATGTTACTGGATTCATGTATCCTACCCCTCTCTCTGGCCGGCTCTAAATAACCTATAATGTGTTGATGAGCCGTTAAACAACATTCACTTCAATACACGGACCGGCGGACGTCTATTCACGGACTGGCGGCGGACGTCTATACAAAAATAAATACGACAATTATAATGTGCCTCATTGAACTGGTGCCCTTGCACAATATTGAATCTCCTTTTCCATTCGGTTGATTATTGTTTATATAATAGAATTGATGTGGAAAACTCAACCACTCGGCGAGTTTTTGTTATTTAACTCATTAAGTATTTATTCCTATCGGGCTGGCTTCCAGAGGTAATTGTGTTCAACGTACTGTTTTCTCTGAATCATATCGACAACTGATAGCACAAGTAATATTTCAAACGTTAGATGCAGATTATTCCTTTATTTATTTTTGGAAAAAATACTCTATGCAGTAACTTGGAAACAATTCACGGTTTACCACATTATTTTAAAATTGCGAATACAAATCGACCCCTTGTCCCTAAGTCCATCTTTAGAACAGTTCGGATTTGCATTAAATCTTTAATTAAACAAACATGAATTAAATGTTTAACTAAACAAAAATCTGGATCTGTATAATTGATACATTTCATTCGTATACATCTATTTGCTATTGTATATATACTATGTAAAATAAGATTAGCAACACTTAGGGAATTTTGAAATATTTACCATTTTCTTTTGGATCCTTACCCCTATGTGATTCGCTTCAGCATACGCAATAACAAGTGTGATAAATATCAAAAAGGGATTGAATTAAATGTTCTATGTTGTACTTGTTTTATTATGCTTTGAAAAAAGGTAAATATTTAAAAATTCACTAAGTGTTGCTAAACTTATTTTACATAGTATAGTACGATAAACTATTTTTTTCAAAAGGAGGAAGGAACCAAAAACAGAATCAAGACCCTCAAAGATACGGAGGATCGAAAAAAACACAAGGAAACCCCCAAGAATCCGGAGAAAAAACTCAAAGAAAACCTCAAGGATCCAAGAAAACCCCCAAGGATCCGAGGAAAAACCCCAAGGATCAGGAGAATCCGGAGAAAAACCCCAAGAATCCGGAGAAGAACCCCAAGGATCTGGAGAAGAACCCCAAGGAACCGGAGAAGAACCCCAACAATCTTGGAGAATAACCCCAAGGAACCGGAGAAGAACCCCAAGGAACCGCAGAAGAACCCCAAATATCTGGAGAAGAACCCCAAGGAACCGGAGAAGAACCCCAAAAATCTGGAGAAGAACCCCAAGGAACCGGAGAAGCATCCCAAGTAACTGGACAACCAGAAATCCCACAATGATCTGGACAATGACTAACAACACTTTCGATAATTTAAAACTCGAAAGTTTTGTTAAGCTAATAAACCCCATTGTTTTCTTGCTATGAACATCACAACGAAAATATATAAATATCATTTTGCATTAAACATCGAAACAAACATTTAAAACAACATCTATATTAGAACTTAAAATAAAAGTGTCCACACGTAAACCATTTTTTTTTTTTTACTAATACTGTGAGCTTTTAAAATACATACAAAGTTAAAATAAAATCTATAGACAAGTAACGGTTAACGATGGAAACTTATCAAGTCGAAATCAAATCGAGTTGGAATATGGTTCTAAAAGTGTGCAAACAAACATGTAAATAGCGTTTTAGATGTCATGAGATTTAAATGTTCTGTGCGAACACGTCAGAAATATCAGACGTACTCGCGTGTATGACTGTTCTTGAATCTTTTATGTTCCACATAATTTCTTATGTGTGACCATATATGTAGCCTATGTTAGCCCTCATAATGTTCCATATATGTCACCTTAAACTCTTAGACATATATCCCCATGGTAAAAGTTATGACACGTATAGTAGTAGACTGGCTGTCGTCTCAGTGGTTATACTTTAATTTAATCAGAATCAAAATAAAATCTTAAATCCTAAAAATGTTTATCAGTATTGTTTTGAATAGGTCTGGACCACTGATGTTTGAAGACGATAATTCAAAGGGGCCTTAATGCAGACTATTTTATTTGATGGTAGCTCGAGTTGCCTCAAATATTTATAAACATGAACAAACATAAGGACATTGCCAGACTACTATAGTACGTTTAATAGTTGATTTTATCACATACTTCCCTATAAATAAGTTGTTTTTGATAATACGACATACATAGACCTAGCTAGTAATATCCATCAGGATTTCGTTGCCGGGCAATACAACCGGGTAATAAAGCTTTATTGCACGCATGAAATAAAGGGTTAAAGAATGTCATATCATGGAAATAACCGAATGTTCTTTATGATTCTTTCAGCGGAGTGATACGGAAATTACCGATTAGTTACGATTGTATACGATGTATACGATGTGTCACTCGTATCGTTTGTCGTCTGTTTGTCATCCTGTTTTCGCGCCAGATTATTGGCGATACATCTACATGTGTATGTTGAGCTGTCATCTTTGACCGTAACTCTACGGAAATGACTTGACTAGAAATGCAAAGAAGATGAAATAAAATAGATGATAGATAGATAAAAGTAAAATAAAGAAAGAAATAAGGCATAATACACGAACCATATAGTTTAACAACTTTATATTAATCTTAATTATATAGAACCATCCGTCGATAAAATAACCACTTGTGAACATTCATTTTCTGAATTAGACAATTTCAAAGTGAATGGCATTCACTTTAAACGAAATGCCTGAAATATTATCGTTTAGATCTACATAAGTTCAGAAGTGCATGAACACATCAAAATGGGATTACATCTATTAATAATATTATTGTATTCGCCCTGGAAAAAAGCGTAGTAAATTAGCTAAAGCTCTCGGGCTGATATGGCTTCTCACGCCTGATATAGGGTGTGATACGAAAATACCAATTTATTATTCTCTATTAAGTCTCATCACAGTGCAATATTATTTACAATACAGCAATTCATAAAATATAACTGTGCCATTCGTTTTAGAATTACAAGAGACTATACAAATATACATATGACTGTTTACAATGTTAAAATATTGAGCAATTGATTCTGAACCTATTGCCACAGTCGTGTCATCTGACTCACAAATAGCAGTAGGTGTAGAAGACAATTCATACAGATATATTCCAGTAGGTGTAGTAGACAATTAATACAGATATATCCCAGTAGGTGTAGTAGACAATTCATACAGATATATCCCAGTAGGTGTAGTAGACAATTCATATAGATATATCCAGTAGGTGTAGTAGACAATTTATACAGATATATCCCAGTAAAATATCACTGGCAGTAGGTGTAATAGACAATTCATACATATATATCCAGTAGGTGTAGTAGACAATTAATACAGATATATCCCAGTAAAATATCACTGGCAGTAGGTGTAGTAGACAATTCATACAGATATATCCCAGTAAAATATCACTGGCAGTAGGTGTAGTAGACAATTCATACAGATATATCCAGTAGGTGTAGTAGACAATTAATACAGATATATCCAGTAGGTGTAGTAGACAGTTCATACTGCAGATATATCCAGTAGGTGTAGTAGACAATTCATACATATATATCCAGTAGGTGTAGTAGACAATTCATACAGATATATCCCAGTAGGTGTAGTAGACAATTCATACAGATATATCCAGTAGGGGTAGTAGACAATTCATACAGATATATCCCAGTAGGTGTAGTAGACAATTAATACAGCTATATCCAGTAGGTTTAGTAGACAATTAATATAGATATATCTAGTAGGTGTAGTAGACAATTCATACAGATATATCCAGTAGGTGTAGTAGACAATTCATACTGCAGATATATCCAGTAGGTGTAGTAGACAATTCATACAGATATATTGTAATGACCGGGGGCTTATTAATAATAACATGAAGTCAACATAAAGTAACATATTTATTATTTAACTAGATCTAGTGTTCAAAGTATTTAAACAATATTACCTGAACTTTTTGTAGTCAGCTCTTAATTAATACAAGAGCAAAATAACCGATATTTCAATAAAATGGCGGTATTTTATCTCTATACTGTATAGATACGGCGAAAACAACCCAAGAGTAAATCAGTACTTATTTCGGCGGACGAGAATAAATAAATAAAAATCACAAGTCACCTTTAAGACCAGATTTGAAATAACCACAGAATTTCAGATAACCACAGGCTTCTAAATAACCTGCCACAGGTATAATATCACCAGTCACCTGAAGACCGGATTTCAAATAAACCCGCCAAAGGAACCTCTGAGAGAACTGACTTTTGATTGACAGACGCGCTTTATATACCCTTGGGTCATGATCATCACGTGATCCAAACTGACAAATGATTGACGGTCCGGTGGTGGAGGTGTGTCTGAATGATCCAATCGAAATAATCTAGTCCACCGGTAGCCAATGAAATTGGAGACCGGTGACCAGGCAAAGATTCAGACTCACTGGGCCTCAACAGACCGTCGATCACTGTTATTTGCCAGTAAGTAAGTAAAACATGTTTTAACATGTTTCAGACGTACATGAATACATTCCTTGTTGCATTACGAAAAGAATGATATAAGTTTTATACTGAACTGTGCCTTATTTATCACAAACATCGTAGACAAATACTTTGAAGTGAGCAGGCTAAACCTACGCTATGGAACTGGGCTACTGTGACCAAAGTGCGGAGATTATTTTATAACTAAGCATTTAAACAATGAATAATATCAACTAGGTTGCAAAGTTACATCATTACTATAACAGGAATTGGTGGTATTAAACCAGATTAATTTATAGAGCGATAAATTACTATCAGACCTTTACCGGTGCCAACAACAACAATAAACATGGCCGCCTCCAGTAAGATTGTCAGTTGCTAATGTGGAAATCTATCAAATAATGCGGTTTAAGTGCATTTTAAGAAATGAAGATGATAATTCCTGAACACACCAAGGTGTATGTTATGTAAGTGAACAGTATTTATACGTTTATAATAAATAGTAAAGGAATCACATTGTAATATGGTACCGAGCTGTAAATGTAAACAATGATGCCCCCAAGTCTTACATTCCCCCCAACTTTCAAAAATAAAATTCTCCTGAATTTTACAATACATACAGTTTGTTGAAATTCCATTTCTAATTATTATAGTTTGTTCATCGATAACTTCACAATATTGACACAACTTGACAAGTTCTTAAATAGTTATTGCTATGTTCATTTTTAATATAATTTCCTATATTTGCACGGATTAACAAGTCCTTAAAGAGTTACTTTATTTTAAATTACCCTTTTTACTTCTTTTTCAGCTCAACGGTGTTTTGGATACGCAGCGGGATAAAGTCACAGCATCTTGTAAGAATGTCATTGCGTGTATTTCGCATCATCGAGGAGCATTCGTCCATCTGGAGCCACTCGCTAGATTTCACATGTCCCAATGCAATTTGTCTGAGATGTTGATAGACTGCATACGAACATGCAAGGAACGTGTCTTGTTTCTGCGCAGCTGGAGAGGAGCTTCCTGGTAACACGAGGAAGTTGAACTCATTGAGCATTGTATTACGTTCCAGTTTTGCCATATTTGCGCCACATATTTGTTCTGAAACACAGCATCTCCACTTGCAACAGTTTTTGATCAGGGGAAAGTTCCTGCCATCCCTTTGGGGGCCATTTGGCGGTAAAACTACCTTCTCGAAGAGTAACCGCTTCATCTACACCCCATTGACGTCTTGCTGGTGGAAATAATGGGAGTGCACCAAGCCGGAGAAGTCTCGTTGCTCTGTAAGTTTGTTTATTTGTGGACTCCTGTGGAGTCCACTTTGTTTTCAAGTGACAGGCGTGGCCTTTTCGGTTCAGGGACATTGTATGTTATTTCAATTTTAATGGACGTAACTGTTGAAATAAGACTTCGATGGATACCGAGGTGTCCACTAATTTTCTGCCTTATGTTACTGTCTTTATCCTCAGTGGCCATTTCGAAGTGTTCGTGAGGACGCGAATGTTTCAGCGAGGCCATTCTCCTAGCTAAAGCCCGCATGGCAATTTTGTCATCAAACAAGTCACTGGTCAAGTGAGCTCTGACCTTGTCGTGCTCTATTGTTACATCGACGTAAATGTCCTTGGGATTTAGTGACACATAAACCACGTGGATTTCCTCGTTTTCATTTGACTCGGCGAGTACAAGTTCGGCAGGCAGAGTAAAATCCTGGCTAGCTAACTCCCAGCCATCTAGAATTTGTTGTCTGGAGCGCGTAGCTTTTGGGCCTATCATTCGGCTCCACATCAGCATGACTGTACGTAATTTTACAGCGCTTGGAGACAATCGATCAGCGATGTTTACATACTTCATGTATTCTGCCGGATGAATAGACAAGAAAAATCCATGACCCTCACTGAAAGCATCCTCCGGTAACTCCTTATAGTCACGAGCGTGAGCTTTTGCACAGTGAACTTTCAAGTCACTGACCCTCTTGAAAATGACTTCTTCAGCTGTGCACAAGGGACAGACCACCGATAACAACCCATGTTCCCTCTGGACATGTTGTTTTATATGTGTCTTACTGTTGAAGGTTGTCTTGCAGGAAGAACAAGACTCCATCCTGAAATATAGGACATTGTATAATTCATCTCCACTGATCCGACTTGTTTTAGTTATTTAATAAAGTTTATAATCCAATCTAATCTAAGTGTTATGTAAACATTTCTTTAAAATCACTGCTTTCACAATGTTACTATATGCCTATATTGTCAGATTCACAATAATTGTTTGTATGATGCCTCAATCATTAGTGTCATTAAAATGATGTATTGTTTATCTTATTAATAACTTGTTGATTGATAATTACGACTAATGAAAGCTTGGGTCGTTCCGCCACGAAATATTCTCGACGCGGTTTATCAAACGTAAGTATCCCGGTATGACGTGTAATTTAAATCGCGACATGTCATTTTTTATACTATTATTTCACATCAAAATTCATCGAACACGTATTGTTCATAATAAGTGTCCCGTCACAGATCCAATAGACAGCACAGCAACTTGATGCGTCCAGGGAACCGCCATCAACGAAACGTATCATCGTCTTTCACATGGTGCGTCCAGAGAACCGCCACCCTTTTAATACCAATAAGCACTCGATCTGTATTTATTACTCTTATACATATGTATATAAAAATGTGCTTCATTTCACAATTTAAAGTTCACATCTATCATATGTTTGTTTTAAACATGTATAATAGATTGCCTCGCTGTACTTTACTGTTTTTATTTTTCATTAATAATTTTATTTATTTTGAAACGGCAATGTCTGTTAACATTTAACATATAACTTAAACAACTTGCTTATTAAACTGTAATAAGCACTGTCCTAACATCACAGTACAAGTTAATGTTTATTTTGTACTGGTTACCGATACTGTCCACCGTGGTGGGTTTCTACCATTGTATGGTAGTAACCTGTCGATGTGATAGACCTTTGCTCTCTGTTTTGGTGAACTTTTCACCAAATACATAACATCATCAAGCTGCTTGGTTATAACATAAGGTCCCTTCCATTTCGATGTTAATTTTGAACACACACCAACACGGCGATTCGGGTTATACAACCATACTGGTTGTCCAGGGCGCAACGACCGTTTTTTCGCTCTTAAATCATAATGTCTTTTTTGGTATTCAGAATTTGACTTCAGTGATTTCCTGGCAAGTTCATGCATTTTGGAAAAAGAAACGCGTAGTTCCTCGACATACTGTATAGAAGTCAAAGAATCGGGAGATTCTGTTTCATCTCTTGGCTTGCCTATGACGGCTTCTATTGGCAGTGTGACCTCCCTGCCGAACACCATTTTGTTCGGACTTATTCCAGTACTCGAATGTACAGTAGCACGATAAGCCATAAGCAGCTGTGGCATATACTTGTCCCAATCATGCTGGTCTTCTTGACAGTACATGGTCAGCATTGATAATAATGTACGATTAAATCGCTCGACACTACCATTGGCCTGGGGTCTCATACTGCTTGTCTGAATTTTATCGATATGTAAAAAGCTGCAGACTTCTTGAAAAAGAGCAGACGTGAAGTTTGAACCCTGGTCACTCAGGATTTGCAAAGGCGTACCAAAACGACATATAAACTCGTTAACAAGGACTGCTACGATGGTCTGAGTCTCTTGGTTCGGTAGTGCATAGGCCTTTGTCCATTTTGTGAAGCAATCAACAAGTACTAAAATGTACTTGTTGCCTTTATTGGTGACGGGTAAGGGGCCAAGTATGTCAATAGCTACTTTTTCCATGGGCTCACCTACTAGGAATTGTCGTAATGGGGCCTTGGAATCAGATGTTGATTTACGGGCTACACGTTGGTCACATGTGTTACAATATCTGACGATCGCGTCTTTCATGCCTGGCCAATAGAATGATTGTTTGACACGGTGTAGGGTTTTATCAGATCCCAAGTGTCCAGCTGTTGGAATATCGTGAAAATACCGAATGATATCATTTTGCTTCCACGCGGGCACGATTAGCAAGTGTACATCCTGCTTTAATTCGGTGTCCAAAAACATGTGGTGTAGTAGGCCTTTTATCACGCACAGGCGATCCCATTGGCGCCACAAAGTTTTCAAAAATGACGAGCCAGCAGACACTTGATCCCATGCCGGACGACTAGCATTGCTCTCTTTAGCTGCTAGTAAAGGAGCGATTGCGGGGTCTTGATTTTGTCCTTGTATTAAATCACTTGTGCTCCAACCATCCAGGAACGATCGGTTTAATGTTTGGTCATTTTCAGATTGTATAACTCGAATGCCGGAACTAGAACTTGGAACATCGTGTGAGACCTCTGTTAAAGAATCAACTGTTTCGGATTCTTCATCACTTTCCGAAGAATTAAGATTCTCTTGTCGCTCGCATAACCGACATGGCCTACGCGATAGGGCATCAGCATTTGAATGCTTAAGACCAGCGCGATGTATGATAGTGAGATTATAAGTCTCTAGTTCTTGAACCCATCGCGCAATCTGACCTGACTGTCTTTTCAATTGTTTAAGCCAGCTTACAGCAGCATTATCTGTCCTTAACAAGGTTGGTTGACCATAAAGGTATGAATGAAATGTCCTTAAAGACTTTACTACAGCCAGTAATTCTTTTCGTGTGGTACAGTAAGATTGTTCATGTTTGTTTAATGACTGACTCATATAGGCAGTAACTCTCTCTGAATCGCCTTGTTTTGGGGACAGTACAGCTCCAACACTTTTTCACTTGCATCAGTGTCAAGTATAAAAGGAGTATCAGGTAATGGATATGCTAGAATCGGGGCACTTTCGAGAGCTTCTTTTAAAAGTTCAAATGCTCTGTTTGCATCATCGTTCCACACAAATTTAACTCCCTTATCACACAGTTTGTGTAGAGGTCTGGCGATAGCAGCAAAACCTTGTACAAAGCGACGGTAGTATGAACAAAGACCCAAAAAGCTCCTGGTTTCTTTGACTGACTTTGGTACTGGCCAATCTTTGACAGCCGAGATTTTAGCTGGATCGGTGGACACGCCTTGTTCTGAAACTACATGTCCAAGAAACTTAGCTTGTTTTTAGAAAAACACACATTTGGACGGTTTAAGTGATAGGTTTGCTTCCAGCAATCTTTCAAAGATATTTCGTAATCGGTGTAACCCTTCAGAGATAGTGTTGCTTGGAGAAATAATGTCATCCATGTACAACAGCAATTCAATCCACTGTAAACCTCTCAAAACGTCTTCCATTAATCGTTCAAAAGTTGAAGGACTATTGGCCAGTCCAAAGGGCATGACTGTCCACTGAAAAAGGCCGAGGTTGGTTGCGAATGCGGTCTTCTGGCGGTCCTCGGGGGCCATGCCAACCTGCCAGAACCCTGAGTTCAAGTCCATAGAACTGTACCACTTGGACTTTGACAGTGCATCTAAGCACTCATCAACACGTGGGAGAGGGTAGGCATATTTTACCGTAAGGTCATTGAGGACCCTGTAATCAACGCAAAATCGTATACTGCCATCCTTTTTTGTTACAAGGACAACCGGCGAACTCCATGGGCTATTGTAAGGTTCTATTACACCTTTGTCTAGCATTTTATATATTTCTTCCCTCTCAGCTTGACGCTTACCTATAGGTTGCCGTCTGGGTGGTTGACGCACTGGTATGACATTACCAGTAGGAATTCGGTGTTGTACTCTATCACACCGTCCAAGGTCATCAGATGATTTGGCGAATACAGTTTGGTACTCAATAAGAAGTTCTTTTAATTGTTCCTTTTCGGATGCATCTAGGTGCTCAGAACTTCTTTGAAACAGGTCATGCAAATGTTCCGGTAAAAGTTTCTTATTTACCGAAATGTTACTTTTTAAATTTCGAACACAATCCTTATTCTGTTCGTTATCTTTATATGCTTCACATGTACCAATAGCTTGTTTTGCAAACTACTTAATCTCTTTATCGGAGTAATTGACAAAGTTCACTTTTACATCTGTTTCGGTTTTAACAATGCCGGGAACCATACCAATCTGTTCAGAAGACATTTGCAGGGGTTCAGTTAAACCATACGTTGTTAATTTATCAGAATCGGGTATTTCAACATGCAACCATACAGCTGAATTCACGGGGACAACAGTTGTTTTTCTGACCAACACCCTACAAGTAACAGACTTTTCACTACCTACCCAACACTTTATTTCGTTATACTTTGTCACTATCTTACCAGTCTTATAGTTTATGTTTTCAGCAAACTTAAGAAGAAAATCTTGACCAATTATACCGTCTTGTCCAATTTCACATACTATGACGGGATGTTCAAAATAATGTCCTTCTAAAGCTATTTTTATTGTTACAATTCCGAGCGTAATGATCTTATTTCCACTAGCGTCAAGAACGGGGGTGTTAAAGGGTTCTATGGTGGGTTTTTGATCCTCAGGGATTTCGTTATATATCTGTAATGAAATAATTGAGGCAGTTGACCCATTGTCAATCAAAAACTCAGTCGGTTGGCCAAACACAGTCCCCTTTGTATAAAAACCATTATCCCATTTCTTTTCAATAATATGGCCTGTTCTGACAGAGTCCTTTTGTTGATCATCGATAGGCCTGTCACTATCATGTGTCGGCTCATGGCCTACTGAGTCGACATTTGCTCGTTTCCCTGTACTGGTGATGATTGCGTCACTGCTTGTCTGTTTTGTTGGGGTCCGTTGGATGGGCGGAATTGATTATTTTGTTGCCGTTTTCTTGGACAGTCTCTGTACAGGTGGTCAGGTGAGTTACACGCAAAACATCGTCGGGAACTTTGATCTGGTTTACCGGAATTAGCATGGCGAGCTAGATAAACACTCTCGAGTCTCTCTAACCTGGAATCCAATTTCTGTAACAGACTAGAAATTCCTGGGTCAACCCCGGTGGTATCAATGACTCGCACGTTACCTCTGGGAGGTTTATTATTGTCCCCCATGATGGCTTCATACCGCTCTAATACTTCAGCTGCATCTAAGATTGTCGTACATTCATTGTCCATGCAGCGGCATTTCATGTCGATAGGAATGATTTTGTACAACTGATTAAGGGCTATGGCATCTTGAGCCTTACTATCCAACTGACAATATGCCTTCTTAGCCAGCTGCCGAATGTGGTCACATAAAGCCGTGATACTTTCATTTGGTTTACGCTGCCGATTTTCTAACAGGTTAAGCCATTTACTTGCATGTGTGCTGCTACCAAACCTTTGGCGCATTTTACTGACCAGGGTGTGATAATCACGTCTCTCATATTGGTCCAAACTCATGTAAAAGGCACGGGCTTGACCTCTCAAGCTGGTGGCAAGAAACAATACTCTGTTTCGAGTGTCCCAATGACAAAGCTCGGCACAGTCTTCAAAGTGGGAATGGTATTCTTCCCAACTTTCGTTTCCCGAATAAGGCTCTGGTTTTAAGCTTGGCATTGACCCATGATGGTGTGAGTTTCGTCTATTTGGCGGAAGGGGTGGATCAACTCTATGGTCATCTGCAGTTGGATGTTGGGAATGGTACTCGCGGTAACCATGGTAGGCAGGTGAACATGATGTATCATTGTCACAAGATTGGTTGCTTTGGTTCTGATCGTATCGGTAACTATGGTATTGGTGTCTACCTGGGTACGGAGACGGACTTCTGTGGTAATGTCTCATCATCGGCTGTCTATGGTAACTAGACGATCGATGCCTTCTACGGGGTCGACGGTGACGGTCAGTGGATCGATCACTTAAAAACATGCAATCATGCTCGCTATCGGACAGATGGTCAACTGGTTTACTTTGCCTATTTGGAATATAGACCTCTCTTCTGGGTGGGGTTTGAGCTCTCTCAGGGTTAGGCGGAAGGTCTGGTGGATTGTTACGGGCATTGTTAGATGCACGCTCCGGGTCCTGTTCTTGATCTTGGGGTCTTTCATTTTCACTCTCAGACTGGGCAGTGTCATTTTCAGTTATAATATTAAATTCAATCTCAGAATCGGAATTATTCGCCATTGTGATCAATTCAAATTTTACACTAAACAAATGGTACTGTCCCTTTAATTAGTCAAATATCGGAATTTTTATTGTAATTCTTTTATTATGCGCTGCAATTCATTTTCTTTGAACATGTTATTTCAGTGTCGTTCGTTATATCTTCCGGCACAAAGACATCCCACTTCTGACACCAAAATTGTAATGACCGGCGGCTTTTTAATAATAACATGAAGTCAACATAAAGTAACATATTTATTATTTAACTAGATCTAGTGTTCAAAGTATTTAAACAATATTACCTGAACTTTTTGTAGTCAGCTCTTAATTAATACAAGAGCAAAAATAACCGATATTTCAATAAAATGGCGGTATTTTATCTCTATACTGTATAGATACGGCGAAAACGACCCAAGAGTAAATCAGTACTTATTTCGGCGGACGAGAATGAATAAATAGAAATCACAAGTCACCTTTAAGACCAGATTTTAAATAACCACATAATTTCAGATAACCACAGGCTTCTAAATAACCTGCCACAGGTATAATATCACCAGTCACCTGAAGACCGGATTTCAAATAAACCCGCCAAGGGAACCTCTGAGAGAACTGACTTTTGATTGACAGACGCGCTTTACATACCCTTGGGTCATGATCACGTGATCCAAATGACAAATGATTGACGGTCCGGTGGTGGAGGTGTGTCTGAATGATCCAATCGAAATAATCTAGACCACCGGTAGCCAATGAAATTGGAGACCGGTGACCAGGCACAGATTCAGACTCACCGGGCCTCAACAGACCATCGATCACTGTTATTTGCCAATAAATAAGTAAAACATGTTTTAACATGTTTCAGACGTACATGAATACATTCCTTGTTGAATTACGAAAAGAATGATATAAGTTTTATACTGAACTGTGACTTATTTATCACAAACATCGTAGACAAATACTTTGAAGTGAGCAGGCTAAACCTACGCTATGGAACTGGGCTACTGTGACCAAAGTGCGGAGATTATTTTATAAATAAGCATTTAAACAATGAATAATATCAACTAGGTTGCAAAGTTACATCATTACTATAACAGGAATTGGTGGTATTAAACCAGATTAATTTATAGAGCGATAAATTACTACCAGACCTTTACCGGTGCCAACAACAACAATAAACATGGCCGCCTCCAGTAAGATTGTCAGTTGCTAATGTGGAAATCTATCAAATAATGCGGTTTAAGTGCATTTTAAGAAATGAAGATGATACTTCCAGAACACACCAAGGTGTATGTTATGTAAGTGAACAGTATATTTACGTTTATAATAAATAGTAAAGGAATCACATTGTAATATGGTACCGAGATGTAAATGTAAACAATGATGCCCCCAAGTCTTACATTATCCAGTAGGTGTAGTAGACAATTCATACATATATATCCCAGTAGGTGTAGTAGTCAATTCATACAGATATATCCCAGTAGGTGTAGTAGACAATTCATACAGATATATCCAGTAGGTGTAGTAGACAATTCATACAGATATATCCAAGTTGGTGTAGTAGACAATTAATACAGATATATCTAGTAGGTGTAGTAGACAATTCATACTGCAGATATAAACAGTAGGTGTAATAGACAATTATTACAGATATATCCAGTAGGTGTAGTAGACAATTCATACAGATATATCCAGTAGGTGTAGTAGACAATTAATACAGATATATCCAGTAGGTGTAGTAGACAATTAATACTGCAGATTTATCCAGTAGGTGTAGTAGACAATTAATACAGATATATCCCAGTAGGTGTAGTAGACAATTCATACTGCAGATATATCCAGTAGGTGTAGTAGACAATTCATACAGATATATCCAGTAGGTGTAGTAGACAATTCATACAGATATATCCAGTAGGTGTAGTAGACAATTCATACAGATATATCCAGTAGGTGTAGTAGACAATTAATACAGATATATCCAGTAGGTGTAGTAGACAATTAATACTGCAGATTTATCCAGTAGGTGTAGTAGACAATTAATACAGATATATCCCAGTAGGTGTAGTAGACAATTCATACTGCAGATATATCCAGTAGGTGTAGTAGACAATTCATACAGATATATCCAGTAGGTGTAGTAGACAATTCATACAGATATAACCAGTAGGTGTAGTAGACAATTCATACAGATATATCCAGTAGGTTTAGTAGACAATTCATACAGATATATCCAGTAGTTGTAGTAGACAATTAATACAGATATATCCAGTAGGTGTAGTATACAATTAATACTGCAGATATATCCAGTAGGTATAGTAGACAATTAATACAGATATATCCAGTAGGTGTAGTAGACAGTTCATACTGCAGATATTTCCAGTAGGTGTAGTAGACAATTAATACAGATATATCCCAGTAGGTGTAGTAGACAATTCATACTGATATATCCAGTAGGTGTAGTAGACAATTGATACAGATATATCCCAGTAAAATATCACTGGCAGTAGGTGTAGTAGACAATTCATACAGATATATCCCAGTAAAATATCACTGGCAGTAGGTGTAGTAAACAATTCATACAGATATATCCAGTAGGTGTAGTAGATAATTAATACAGATATATCCAGTAGGTTGATTAGACAATTAATACTGCAGATATATCCAATAGGTGTAGTAGACAATTAATACAGATATATCAAGTAGGTGTAGTAGACAATTCATACTGCAGATATATCCAGTAGATGGAGTAGACAATTAACAAAGATATATCCCAGTAGGTGTAGTAGACAATTCATACAGATATATCCAGTAGGTGTAGTAGACAATTTATACAGATATATCCCAGTAAAATATCACTGGCAGTAGGTGTAGTAGACAATTCATACAGATATATCCCAGTAAAATATCACTGGCAGTAGGTGTAGTAGACAATTAATACAGATATATCCCAGTAAGTGTAGTAGACAATTCATACAGATATATCCAGTAGGTGTAGTAGACAATTCATACAGATATATCCCAGTAGGTGTAGTAGACAATTCATAAAGATATATCCAGTAGGTTTAGTAGACAATTCATACAGATATATCCCAGTAGGTGTAGTAGACAATTAATACAGATATATCCAGTAGGTTTAGTAGACAACTAATACAGATATATCTAGTAGGTGTAGTAGACAATTCATACAGATATATCCCAGTAGGTGTAGTAGACAATTAATACAGATATATCCAGTAGGTGTAGTAGACAATTCATATTGCAGATATATCCAGTAGGTGTAGTAGACAATTCATACAGATATATCCATTAGGTGTAGTAGACAATTCATACATATGTATCCCAGTAGGTGTAGTAGACAATTAATACAGATATATCCAGTAGGTGTAGTAGACAATTAATACTGCAGTTATATCCAGTAGGTGTAGTAGACAATTAATACAGATATATCCCAGTAGGTGTAGTAGACAGTTCATACTGCAGATATATCCAGTAGGTGTAGTAGACAATTCATACAGATATATCCAGTAGGTGTAGTAGACAATTCATACAGATATATCCAGTAGGCGTAGTAGACAATTAATACAGATATATCCAGTAGGTGTAGTAGACAATTCATACTGCAGATATATCCAGTAGGTGTAGTAGACAATTCATACAGATATATCCAGTAGGTGTAGTAGACAATTCATACAGATATATCCAGTAAGTGTAGTAGACAATTGATACAGATATATCCAGTAGGTGTAGTAGACAATTTATAGAGATATATCCAGTAGGTGTAGTAGACAACTAATACAGATATATCCAGTAGGTGTAGTAGACAATTAATACTGCAGATATATCCAGTAGGTGTAGTAGACAATTAATACAGATATATCCAGTAGGTGCAGTAGACAATTCATACTGCAGATATATCCAGTAGGTGTAGTAGACAATTAAAGACATTTGCTGTTGTTTTCCATGCGCAGCTTTTTTGGGCGACTTCGCTTCTAAAACTAATGGATGGATTTTCCTAAAAATTTACTGGAATGTTGCTTTTGATGTCTAGTTCTATATTTCGTCTTTTTTTTTTTTTAAATTTCTTTTTTAATTTTTTTTTATTTTTTTTTTTTTTAATTTTTTTTTTATATTTAAATGCTTTATTTTTAATTTTTAATAAATATAGCATTTTGTAAAAATTCCAACAAAATTAAAAAAATTAAGCATAATGGTACGGTTCCAAAAACCAATATTAAATCTCAATATGCATGGTGAGCTATAAATTTAAATGAATATTTTGTCTAAATATATGTTCAAATAAGTGCCTAGGAAGTTTGAACAAATTCTGTTATTAGGAACATAACAAAAAAGGAAAATATACCATTTCTATATAATTTCATACAAAACTTGGCCTTTTAGCATAGGGTTAGGGTTTCAAATTCTATTTCTAAACAAGCATGGGGACCTATCATTTTTATTGCACATTTTGTTTTTATATATGTTAAATTATGTGCTTGGAAAGATTAAACATTTCTGTTATAGGGAACATACATAGGTGTAGTAGACAATTAATACAGATATATCCAGTAGGCGTAGTAGACAATTAATAGTGCAAATATATCCAGTAGGTGTAGTAGACAATTAATACAGATATATCCCAGTAGGTGTAGTAGACAATTCATACTGCAGATATATCCAGTAGGTGTAGTAGACAATTCATACAGATATATCCAGTAGGTGTAGTAGACAATTCATACAGATATATCCAGTAGGTGTAGTAGACAATTAATACAGATATATCAAGAAGTGTAGTAAACAATTCATACTGCAGATATATCCAGTACGTGTAGCAGACAATTAATACAGATATATCCAGTAGGTGTAGTAGACAATTCATACTGCAGATATATCCAGTAGGTGTAGTAGACAATTAATACAGATATATCCCAGTAGGTGTAGTAGACAATTCATACTGCAGATATATCCAGTAGGTGTAGTAGACAATTCATACAGATATATCCAGTAGGTGTAGTAGACAATTAATACGGATATATCCAGTAGGTGTAGTAGACAATTCATACAGTTATATCCAGTAGGTGTAATAGACAATTCATACTGCAGATATATCTTGTAGGTGTAGTAGACAATTCATACAGATATATCCAGTAGGTGTAGTAGACAATTCATACAGATATATCCCAGTAGGTGTAGTAGACAATTCATACAGATATATCCAGTAGGTGTAGTAGACAATTTATACAGATATATCCCAGTAAAATATCACTGGCAGTAGGTGTAGTAGACAATTCATACTGATATATCCAGTAGCTGTAGTAGACAATTTATACAGATATATCCCAGTAAATTATCACTGGCAGTAGGTGTAGTAGACAATTCATACAGATATATCCAGTAGGTGTAGTAGACAATTCATACTGCAGATATATCCAGTAGGTGTAGTTAGACAATTAATACAGATATATCCAGTAGGTGTAGTAGACAATTCATACTGCAGATATATCCAGTAGGTGTAGTAGACAATTCATACAGATATATCCAGTAGGTGTAGTAGACAATTCATACAGATATATCCAGTAGGTGTAATAGACAATTAATACAGATATATCCAGTAGGTGTAGAAGGCAATTCATACTGCAGATATATCAAGTAGGTGTAGTAGACAATCAATACGGATATATCCAGTAGGTGTAGTAGGCAATTCATACAGATATATCCAGTAGGTGTAGTTGACAATTCATACTGCAGATATATCCAGTAGGTGTAGTAGACAATTCATACATATATAGCCAGTAGGTGTAGTAGACAATTCATACATATATCCCAGTAGGTGTAGTAGACAATTTATACAGATATATCCCAGTAGGTGTAGTAGACAATTGATACTGCAGATATATCCAGTAGTTGTAGTAGACAATTAATACAGATATATCCAGGAGGTATATAGTAGAGAATTAATACAGATATATCCCAGTAAAATATCACTGGCAGTAGGTGTAGTAGACAATTCATACAGATATATGCAGTAAGTGTAGTAGAGAATTAATACAGATATATCTCAGTAACATATCACTGGCAGTAGGTGTAGTAGACAATTCATACAGATATATCCCAGTAAAATATCACTGGCAGTAGGTGTAGTAGACAATTCATACAGATATATCCAGTAGGTGTAGTAGACAATTAATACAGATATATCCAGTAGGTGTGGTAGACAATTAATACTGCAGATATATCCAGTAGGTGTAGTAGACAATTAATACAGATATATCCAGTAGGTGTAGTAGACAATTCATACTGCAGATATATCCAGTAGGTGTAGTAGACAATTAATACAGATATATCCCAGTAGGTGTAGTAGACAATTCATACAGATATATCCAGTAGGTGTAGTAGACAATTTATACAGATATATACCAGTAAAATATCACTGGCAGTCGGTGTAGTAGACAATTCAAACAGATATATACCAGTAAAATATCACTGGCGGAAGGTGTAGTAGACTATTAATACAGATATATCCAGTAGGTGTAGTAGACAATTAATGCAGATATATCCCAGTAGGAGTAGTAGACAATTAATACAGATATATCCAGTAGGTGTAGTAGACAATTCATACAGATATATCCAGTAGGTGTAGTAGACAATTAATACAGATATATCCAGTAGGTGTAGTAGACAATTCATACTGCAGATATATCCAGCAGGTGTAGTAGACAATTAATACGGATATATCCAGTAGGTGTAGTAGACAATTAATACAGATATATCCAGTAGGTGTAGTAGACAATTAATACTGCAGATATATCCAGTAGGT
Organism: Cyrtodaria siliqua; assembly: GCA_037043455.1. Classification (NCBI taxonomy): domain Eukaryota; kingdom Metazoa; phylum Mollusca; class Bivalvia; order Adapedonta; family Hiatellidae; genus Cyrtodaria; species Cyrtodaria siliqua. Next base: position 28,411 of record JAWPHD010000397.1, on the reverse strand, counting down.
GTAGTAAACAAATTAATACAGATGTATCCAGTAGGTGTAGTAGACAATTAATACAGATATATCCCAGTCATACTGCAGATATATCCAGTAGGTGTAGTAGACAATTTATACAGATATATCTAGTAGGTGTAGTAGACAATTAATACAGATGTATCCCAGTAGGTGTAGTAGACAATTCATACTGCAGATATATCCAGTAGGTGTAGTAGACAATTCATACAGATATATCCAGTAGGTGTAGTAGACAATTAATACAGATATATCCAGTAGGTGTAGTAGACAATTAATACAGATATATCCAGTAGGTGTAGTAGACAATTAATACAGATGTATCCCAGTAGGTGTAGTAGACAAGTCATACTGCAGATATATCCAGTAGGTGTAGTAGACAATTCATACAGATATATCCAGTAGGTGTAGTAGACAATTCATACTGCAGATATATCCAGTAGGTGTAGTAGACAATTAATACAGATATATCCCAGTAGGTGTAGTAGACAATTCATACTGCAGATATAAACAGTAGGTGTAATAGACAATTATTACAGATATATCCAGTAGGTGTAGTAGACAATTCATACAGATATATCCAGTAGGTGTAGTCGACAATTAATACAGATATATCCAGTAGGTGTAGTAGACAATTAATACTGCAGATTTATCCAGTAGGTGTAGTAGACAATTAATACAGATATATCCCAGTAGGTGTAGTAGACAATTCATACTGCAGATATATCCAGTAGGTGTAGTAGACAATTCATACAGATATATCCAGTAGGTGTAGTAGACAATTCATACAGATATATCCAGTAGGTGTAGTAGACAATTCATACAGATATATCCAGTAGGTGTAGTAGACAATTAATACAGATATATCCAGTAGGTGTAGTAGACAATTAATACTGCAGATTTATCCAGTAGGTGTAGTAGACAATTAATACAGATATATCCCAGTAGGTGTAGTAGACAATTCATACTGCAGATATATCCAGTAGGTGTAGTAGACAATTCATACAGATATATCCAGTAGGTGTAGTAGACAATTCATACAGATATATCCAGTAGGTGTAGTAGACAATTCATACAGATATATCCAGTAGGTTTAGTAGACAATTCATACAGATATATCCAGTAGTTGTAGTAGACAATTAATACAGATATATCCAGTAGGTGTAGTATACAATTAATACTGCAGATATATCCAGTAGGTATAGTAGACAATTAATACAGATATATCCAGTAGGTGTAGTAGACAGTTCATACTGCAGATATTTCCAGTAGGTGTAGTAGACAATTAATACAGATATATCCCAGTAGGTGTAGTAGACAATTCATACTGATATATCCAGTAGGTGTAGTAGACAATTGATACAGATATATCCCAGTAAAATATCACTGGCAGTAGGTGTAGTAGACAATTCATACAGATATATCCCAGTAAAATATCACTGGCAGTAGGTGTAGTAAACAATTCATACAGATATATCCAGTAGGTGTAGTAGATAATTAATACAGATATATCCAGTAGGTTGATTAGACAATTAATACTGCAGATATATCCAATAGGTGTAGTAGACAATTAATACAGATATATCAAGTAGGTGTAGTAGACAATTCATACTGCAGATATATCCAGTAGATGGAGTAGACAATTAACAAAGATATATCCCAGTAGGTGTAGTAGACAATTCATACAGATATATCCAGTAGGTGTAGTAGACAATTTATACAGATATATTCCAGTAAAATATCACTGGCAGTAGGTGTAGTAGACAATTCATACATATATATCCCAGTAAAATATCACTGGCAGTAGGTGTAGTAGACAATTAATACAGATATATCCCAGTAAGTGTAGTAGACAATTCATACAGATATATCCAGTAGGTGTAGTAGACAATTCATACAGATATATCCCAGTAGGTGTAGTAGACAATTCATAAAGATATATCCAGTAGGTTTAGTAGACAATTCATACAGATATATCCCAGTAGGTGTAGTAGACAATTAATACAGATATATCCAGTAGGTTTAGTAGACAACTAATACAGCTATATCTAGTAGGTGTAGTAGACAATTCATACAGATATATCCCAGTAGGTGTAGTAGACAATTAATACAGATATATCCAGTAGGTGTAGTAGACAATTCATATTGCAGATATATCCAGTAGGTGTAGTAGACAATTCATACAGATATATCCATTAAGTGTAGTAGACAATTCATACATATATATCCCAGTAGGTGTAGTAGACAATTAATACAGATATATCCAGTAGGTGTAGTAGACAATTAATACTGCAGTTATATCCAGTAGGTGTAGTAGACAATTAATACAGATATATCCCAGTAGGTGTAGTAGACAGTTCATACTGCAGATATATCCAGTAGGTGTAGTAGACAATTCATACAGATATATCCAGTAGGTGTAGTAGACAATTCATACAGATATATCCAGTAGGCGTAGTAGACAATTAATACAGATATATCCAGTAGGTGTAGTAGACAATTCATACTGCAGATATATCCAGTAGGTGTAGTAGACAATTCATACAGATATATCCAGTAGGTGTAGTAGACAATTCATACAGATATATCCAGTAGGTGTAGTAGACAATTGATACAGATATATCCAGTAGGTGTAGTAGACAATTTATAGAGATATATCCAGTAGGTGTAGTAGACAATTAATACAGATATATCCAGTAGGTGTAGTAGACAATTAATACTGCAGATATATCCAGTAGGTGTAGTAGACAATTAATACAGATATATCCAGTAGGTGCAGTAGACAATTCATACTGCAGATATATCCAGTAGGTGTAGTAGACAATTAAAGACATTTGCTGTTGTTTTCCATGCGCAGCTTTTTTGGGCGACTTCGCTTCTAAAACTAATGGATGGATTTTCCTAAAAATTTACTGGAATGTTGCTTTTGATGTCTAGTTCTATATTTCGTCTTTTTTTTTTTAAATTTCTTTTTTAATTTTTTTTTAATTTTTTTTTTTTTATTTTTTTTTTTATATTTAAATGCTTTATTTTTAATTTTTATTGTCTTTATTTAAATAAAGGCTTATTATTAGATACATAAAATAGGGAAAATATAGCATTTTGTAAAAATTCCAACAAAATTAAAAAAATTAAGCATAATGGTACGGTTCCAAAAACCAATATTAAATCTCAATATGCATGGTGAGCTATAAATTTAAATGAATATTTTGTCTAAATATATGTTCAAATAAGTGCCTAGGAAGTTTGAACAAATTCTGTTATTAGGAACATAACAAAAAAGGAAAATATACCATTTCTATATAATTTCATACAAAACTTGGCCTTTTAGCATAGGGTTAGGGTTTCAAATTCTATTTCTAAACAAGCATGGGGACCTATCATTTTTATTGCACATTTTGTTTTTATATATGTTAAATTATGTGCTTGGAAAGATTAAACATTTCTGTTATAGGGAACATACATAGGTGTAGTAGACAATTAATACAGATATATCCAGTAGGCGTAGTAGACAATTAATAGTGCAAATATATCCAGTAGGTGTAGTAGACAATTAATACAGATATATCCCAGTAGGTGTAGTAGACAATTCATACTGCAGATATATCCAGTAGGTGTAGTAGACAATTCATACAGATATATCCAGTAGGTGTAGTAGACAATTCATACAGATATATCCAGTAGGTGTAGTAGACAATTAATACAGATATATCAAGAAGTGTAGTAAACAATTCATACTGCAGATATATCCAGTACGTGTAGCAGACAATTAATACAGATATATCCAGTAGGTGTAGTAGACAATTCATACTGCAGATATATCCAGTAGGTGTAGTAGACAATTAATACAGATATATCCCAGTAGGTGTAGTAGACAATTCATACTGCAGATATATCCAGTAGGTGTAGTAGACAATTCATACAGATATATCCAGTAGGTGTAGTAGACAATTAATACGGATATATCCAGTAGGTGTAGTAGACAATTCATACAGTTATATCCAGTAGGTGTAATAGACAATTCATACTGCAGATATATCTTGTAGGTGTAGTAGACAATTCATACAGATATATCCAGTAGGTGTAGTAGACAATTCATACAGATATATCCCAGTAGGTGTAGTAGACAATTCATACAGATATATCCAGTAGGTGTAGTAGACAATTTATACAGATATATCCCAGTAAAATATCACTGGCAGTAGGTGTAGTAGACAATTCATACTGATATATCCAGTAGCTGTAGTAGACAATTTATACAGATATATCCCAGTAAATTATCACTGGCAGTAGGTGTAGTAGACAATTCATACAGATATATCCAGTAGGTGTAGTAGACAATTCATACTGCAGATATATCCAGTAGGTGTAGTTAGACAATTAATACAGATATATCCAGTAGGTGTAGTAGACAATTCATACTGCAGATATATCCAGTAGGTGTAGTAGACAATTCATACAGATATATCCAGTAGGTGTAGTAGACAATTCATACAGATATATCCAGTAGGTGTAATAGACAATTAATACAGATATATCCAGTAGGTGTAGAAGGCAATTCATACTGCAGATATATCAAGTAGGTGTAGTAGACAATCAATACGGATATATCCAGTAGGTGTAGTAGGCAATTCATACAGATATATCCAGTAGGTGTAGTTGACAATTCATACTGCAGATATATCCAGTAGGTGTAGTAGACAATTCATACATATATAGCCAGTAGGTGTAGTAGACAATTCATACATATATCCCAGTAGGTGTAGTAGACAATTTATACAGATATATCCCAGTAGGTGTAGTAGACAATTGATACTGCAGATATATCCAGTAGTTGTAGTAGACAATTAATACAGATATATCCAGGAGGTATATAGTAGAGAATTAATACAGATATATCCCAGTAAAATATCACTGGCAGTAGGTGTAGTAGACAATTCATACAGATATATGCAGTAAGTGTAGTAGAGAATTAATACAGATATATCTCAGTAACATATCACTGGCAGTAGGTGTAGTAAAAAATTAAAACAGATATATCCCAGTAAAATATCACTGGCAGTAGGTGTAGTAGACAATTCATACAGATATATCCAGTAGGTGTAGTAGACAATTAATACAGATATATCCAGTAGGTGTGGTAGACAATTAATACTGCAGATATATCCAGTAGGTGTAGTAGACAATTAATACAGATATATCCAGTAGGTGTAGTAGACAATTCATACTGCAGATATATCCAGTAGGTGTAGTAGACAATTAATACAGATATATCCCAGTAGGTGTAGTAGACAATTCATACAGATATATCCAGTAGGTGTAGTAGACAATTTATACAGATATATACCAGTAAAATATCACTGGCAGTCGGTGTAGTAGACAATTCAAACAGATATATACCAGTAAAATATCACTGGCGGAAGGTGTAGTAGACTATTAATACAGATATATCCAGTAGGTGTAGTAGACAATTAATGCAGATATATCCCAGTAGGAGTAGTAGAAATTAATACAGATATATCCAGTAGGTGTAGTAGACAATTCATACAGATATATCCAGTAGGTGTAGTAGACAATTAATACAGATATATCCAGTAGGTGTAGTAGACAATTCATACTGCAGATATATCCAGCAGGTGTAGTAGACAATTAATACGGATATATCCAGTAGGTGTAGTAGACAATTAATACAGATATATCCAGTAGGTGTAGTAGACAATTAATACTGCAGATATATCCAGTAGGTGTAGTAGACAATTAATACAGATGTATCCAGTAGGTGTAGTAGACAATTAATACAGATATATCCCAGTCATACTGCAGATATATCCAGTAGGTGTAGTAGACAATTTATACAGATATATCTAGTAGGTGTAGTAGACAATTAATACAGATGTATCCCAGTAGGTGTAGTAGACAATTCATACTGCAGATATATCCAGTAGGTGTAGTAGACAATTCATACAGATATATCCAGTAGGTGTAGTAGACAATTAATACAGATATATCCAGTAGGTGTAGTAGACAATTAATACAGATATATCCAGTAGGTGTAGTAGACAATTAATACAGATGTATCCCAGTAGGTGTAGTAGACAAGTCATACTGCAGATATATCCAGTAGGTGTAGTAGACAATTCATACAGATATATCCAGTAGGTGTAGTAGACAATTCATACTGCAGATATATCCAGTAGGTGTAGTAGACAATTAATACAGATATATCCCAGTAGGTGTAGTAGACAATTCATACTGCAGATATATCCAGTAGGTGTAGTAGACAATTCATACAGATATATCCAGTAGGTGTAGTAGACAATTAATACGGATATATCCAGTAGGTGTAGTAGACAATTCATACAGTTATATCCAGTAGGTGTAATAGACAATTCATACTGCAGATATATCTTGTAGGTGTAGTAGACAATTCATACAGATATATCCAGTAGGTGTAGTAGACAATTCATACAGATATATCCCAGTAGGTGTAGTAGACAATTCATACAGATATATCCAGTAGGTGTAGTAGACAATTTATACAGATATATCCCAGTAAAATATCACTGGCAGTAGGTGTAGTAGACAATTCATACTGATATATCCAGTAGCTGTAGTAGACAATTTATACAGATATATCCCAGTAAATTATCACTGGCAGTAGGTGTAGTAGACAATTCATACAGATATATCCAGTAGGTGTAGTAGACAATTCATACTGCAGATATATCCAGTAGGTGTAGTTAGACAATTAATACAGATATATCCAGTAGGTGTAGTAGACAATTCATACTGCAGATATATCCAGTAGGTGTAGTAGACAATTCATACAGATATATCCAGTAGGTGTAGTAGACAATTCATACAGATATATCCAGTAGGTGTAATAGACAATTAATACAGATATATCCAGTAGGTGTAGTAGGCAATTCATACTGCAGATATATCAAGTAGGTGTAGTAGACAATCAATACGGATATATCCAGTAGGTGTAGTAGGCAATTCATACAGATATATCCAGTAGGTGTAGTTGACAATTCATACTGCAGATATATCCAGTAGGTGTAGTAGACAATTCATACAGATATAGCCAGTAGGTGTAGGAGACAATTCATACATATATCCCAGTAGGTGTAGTAGACAATTTATACAGATATATCCCAGTAGGTGTAGTAGACAATTCATACTGCAGATATATCCAGTAGTTGTAGTAGACAATTAATACAGATATATCCAGGAGGTATAGTAGAGAATTAATACAGATATATCCCAGTAAAATATCACTGGCAGTAGGTGTAGTAGACAATTCATACAGATATATGCAGTAAGTGTAGTAGACAATTAATACAGATATATCTCAGTAACATATCACTGGCAGTAGGTGTAGTAGAAAATTAATACAGATATATCCCAGTAAAATGTCACTGGCAGTAGGTGTAGTAGACAATTCATACAGATATATCCAGTAGGTGTAGTATACAATTAATACAGATATATCCAGTAGGTGTAGTAGACAATTAATACAGATATATCCAGTAGGTGTAGTAGACAATTAATACAGATGTATCCCAGTAGGTGTAGTAGACAAGTCATACGGCAGATATATCCAGTAGGTGTAGTAGACAATTCATACAGATATATCCAGTAGGTGTAGTAGACAATTCATACAGATATATCCAGTAGGTGTAGTAGACAATTAATACAGATATATCCAGTAGGTGTAATAGACAATCAATACAGATTTATTCCAATAGGGGTAGTAGAGAATTAATACAGATATATCCAGTAGGTGTAGTAGACAATTAATACAGATATATCCAGTAGTTGTAGTATACAATTAATACAGATATATCCCAGTAGGAGTAGTAGACAATTAATACAGATATACCCAGTAGGTGTAGTAGACAATTCATACTGCAGATATATCCAGTATTTCTAGTAGACAATTAATACAGATATATCTAGTAGGTGTAGTAGACAATAATATAGATATATCCAGTAGGAGTAGTAGACAACTAATACAGATATATCCCAGTAGGTGTAGTAGACAATTAATACAGATATATCCCAGTAGGTGTAGTAGACAATTAATACATATATATCCAGTAGGTGTGGTAGACAATTAATACTGCAGATATATCCAGTAGGTGTAGTAGACAATTAATACAGATATATCCAGTAGGTGTAGTAGACAATTCATACGGCAGATATATCCAGTAGGTGTAGTAGACAATTCATACAGATATATCCAGTAGGTGTAGTAGACAATTCATACAGATATATCCAGTAGGTGTAGTAGACAATTAATACAGATATATCCAGTAGGTGTAATAGACAATCAATACAGATTTATTCCAATAGGGGTAGTAGAGAATTAATACAGATATATCCAGTAGGTGTAGTAGACAATTAATACAGATATATCCAGTAGTTGTAGTAGACAATTAATACAGATATATCCCAGTAGGAGTAGTAGACAATTAATACAGATATACCCAGTAGGTGTAGTAGACAATTCATACTGCAGATATATCCAGTATGTCTAGTAGACAATTAATACAGATATATCTAGTAGGTGTAGTAGACAATAATATAGATATATCCAGTAGGAGTAGTAGACAACTAATACAGATATATCCCAGTAGGTGTAGTAGACAATTAATACAGATATATCCCAGTAGGTGTAGTAGACAATTAATACATATATATCCAGTAGGTGTAGTAGACAATTAATACAAATATATCCCAGTAGGTGTAGTAGACAATTAATACAGATATATCCCAGTAGGTGTAGTACACAATTCATGCAGATATCTCCAGTAGCTGTAATAGACAATCAATACAGATTTATTCCAATAGGTGTAGTAGAGAATTAATACAGATATATCCAGTAGGTGTAGTAGACAATTAATACAGATATATCCCAGTCATACTGCAGATATATCCAGTAGGTGTAGTAGACAATTAATACAGATATATCCAGTAGGTGTAGTAGACAATTAATACAGATGTATCCCAGTAGGTGTTGTAGACAATTCATACTGCAGATATATCCAGTAAGTGTAGTAGACAATTGATACAGATATATCCAGTAGGTGTAGTAGACAATTAATACAGATATATCCAGTAGTTGTAGTAGACAATTAATACAGATATACCCAGTAGGTGTAGTAGACAATTAATACAGATATATCCAGTAGGTGTAGTAGACAATTATTACAGATATATCCCAGTAGGAGTAGTAGACAATTAATACAGATATACCCAGTAGGTGTAGTAGAAATTCATACTGCAGATATATCCAGTTGGTGTAGTAGACAATTAATACAGATATATCCAGTAGGTGTAGTAGACAATTAATACAGATATATCCCAGTAGGAGTAGTAGACAATTAATACAGATATACCCAGTAGGTGTAGTAGACAATTCATACTGCAGATATATCCAGTATATGTAGTAGACAATTAATACAGATATATCCAGTAGGTGTAGTAGACAATAATACAGATATATCCAGTAGGTGTAGTAGACAATTAATGCAGATATATCCAGTAGGTGTAGTAGACAATTCATACAGATATATCCAGTAGACGGAGTAGACAATTAATACAGATATACCCAGTAGGTGTAGTAGACAATTCATACTGCAGATATATCCAGTAGGTGTAGTAGACAATTAATACAGATATATCCAGTAGGTGTAGAAGACAAATAATACAGATATATCCCAGTAGGAGTAGCAGACAATTAATACAGATATACCCAGTAGGTGTAGTAGACAATTCATACTGCAGATATATCCAGTATGTGTAGTTGACAATTAATACAGATATATCCAGTAGGTGTAGTAGACAATAATATAGATATATCCAGTAGGTGTAGTAGACAATTAATACAGATATATCCAGTAGGTGTAGTAGACAATAATACAGATATATCCAGTAGGTGTAGTAGACAATTAATACAGATATATCCAGTAGGTGTAGTAGACAATTATTACAAGATATACCCAGTAGGTGTAGTAGACAATTCATACTGCAGATATATCCAGTATGTGTAGTTGACAATTAATACAGATATATCCAGTAGGTGTAGTAGACAATAATATAGATATATCCAGTATATGTAGTAGACAATTAATACAGATATATCCAGTAGGTGTAGTAGACAATAATACAGATATATCCAGTAGGTGTAGTAGACAATTAATACAGATATATCCAGTAGGTGTAGTAGACAATTATTACAGATATATCCCAGTAGGAGTAGTAGACAATTAATACAGATATACCCAGTAGGTGTAGTAGACAATTCATACTGCAGATATATCCAGTAGGTGTAGTAGACAATTAATACAGATATATCCAGTAGGTGTAGAAGACAAATAATACAGATATATCCCAGTAGGAGTAGCAGACAATTAATACAGATATACCCAGTAGGTGTAGTAGACAATTCATACTGCAGATATATCCAGTATGTGTAGTTGACAATTAATACAGATATATCCAGTAGGTGTAGTAGACAATAATATAGATATATCCAGTAGGTGTAGTAGACAATTAATGCAGATATATCCAGTAGGTGTAGTAGACAATTCATACAGATATATCCAGTAGACGGAGTAGACAATATGTACTGCAGATATATCCAGTAGGTGTAGCAGACAATTAATACAGATATATCCCAGTAGTTGTTGTAGACTATTCATACAGATATATCCAGTAGGTGTAGTAGACAATTAATAGAGATATATCCAGTAGGTGTAGTAGACAATTCATACTGCAGATATATCCAGTATGTCTAGTAGACAATTAATACAGATATATCCAGTAGGTGTAGTAGACAATAATATAGATATATCCAGTAGGAGTAGTAGACAATTAATACAGATATATCCCAGTAGGTGTAGTAGACAATTAATACAGATATATCCCAGTAGGTGTAGTAGACAATTAATACATATATATCCAGTAGGTGTAGTAGACAATTAATACAAATATATCCCAGTAGGTGTAGTAGACAATTAATACAGATATATCCCAGTAGGTGTAGTACACAATTCATGCAGATATCTCCAGTAGCTGTAATAGACAATCAATACAGATTTATTCCAATAGGTGTAGTAGAGAATTAATACAGATATATCCAGTAGGTGTAGTAGACAATTAATACAGATATATCCCAGTCATACTGCAGATATATCCAGTAGGTGTAGTAGACAATTAATACAGATATATCCAGTAGGTGTAGTAGACAATTAAGACAGATGTATCCCAGTAGGTGTAGTAGACAATTCATACTGCAGATATATCCAGTAAGTGTAGTAGACAATTGATACAGATATATCCAGTAGGTTTTGTAGACAATTAATACAGATATATCCAGTAGGTGTAGTAGACAATAAATACAGATATATCCCAGTCATACTGCAGATATATCCAGTAGGTGTAGTAGACAATTAATACAGATAAATCCAGTAGGTGTAGTAGACAATTAATACAGATGTATCCCAGTAGGTGTAGTAGACAATTCATACTGCAGATATATCCAGTAAGTGAAGTAGACAATTGATACAGATATATCCAGTAGGTGTAGTAGACAATTAATACAGATATATCCAGTAGTTGTAGCAGACAAATAATACAGATATACCTAGTAGGTGTAGTAGACAATTAATACAGATATATCCAGTAGGTGTAGTAGACAATTAATACAGATATATCGCAGTAGGAGTAGTAGACAATTAATACAGATATACCCAGTAGGTGTAGTTGACAATTCATACTGCAGATATATCCAGTAGGTGTAGTAGACAATTAATACAGATATATCCAGTAGGTGTAGTAGACAATTATTACAGATATATCCCAGTAGGAGTAGAAGACAATTAATACTGATATACCCAGTCGGTGTAGTAGACAATTCATACTGCAGATATATCCAGTATGTGTAGTAGACAATTAATACAGATATATCCAGTAGGTGTAGTAGACAATAATATAGATATATCCAGTAGGTGTAGTAGACAATTAATACAGATATATCCCAGTAGGTGTAGTTGACAATTCATACTGCAGATATATCCAGTAGGTGTAGTAGACAATTAATACAGATATATCCAGTAGGTGTAGTAGACAATTATTACAGATATATCCCAGTAGGAGTAGAAGACAATTAATACTGATATACCCAGTCGGTGTAGTAGACAATTCATACTGCAGATATATCCAGTATGTGTAGTAGACAATTAATACAGATATATCCAGTAGGTGTAGTAGACAATAATATAGATATATCCAGTAGGTGTAGTAGACAATTAATACAGATATATCCCAGTAGGTGTAGTAGACAATTAATACAGATATATTCCAGTAGGTGTAGTAGACAATTAATACAGATATATCCAGTAGGTGTAGTAGACAATTAATACAAATAATTATTATATCCCATTAGGTGTAGTAGACAATTAATACAGATATATCCCAGTAGGTGTAGTAGACAATTAATACAGATATATCCCAGTAGGGGTAGTAGACAATTAATACATATATATCCAGTAGGTGTAGTAGACAATTCATACAGATATATCCCAGTTGGTGTAGTAGACAATTCATACTGCAGATATATCCAGTAGGTGTAGTAGACAATTCATACAGATATATCCCAGTAGGTGTAGTAGACAATTACTACAGATATATCCCAGTAGGTGTAGTAGACAATTCATACAGATATATCCAGTAGGTGTAGTAGACAATTAATACAGATATATCCAGTAGGTGTAGTAGGCAATTCATACTGCAGATATATCCAGTAGGTGTAGTAGAGAATTAATACAGATATATCCAGTAGGTGCAGTAGACAATTAATACAGATATATCCCAGTAAAATATCACTGGCAGTAGGTGTAGTAGACATATCCAGTAGGTGTAGGTGTAGTAGACATATCCAGTAGGTGTAGTAGACAATTAATACGGATATATCTCAGTGAAATATCACTGGCAGTAGGTGTAGTAGACATATCCAGTAGGTGTAGGTGTAGTAGACATATCCAGTAGGTGTAGTTGACAATTAATACAGATATATCCCTGTAAAATATCACTGACAGTATGTGTAGTAGACAATTCATACAGATATATCCAGTAGGTGTAGTAGGCAATTCATACTGCAGATATATCCAGTAGGTGTAGTAGACAATTAATACAGATATATCCAGTAGGTGTAGAAGACAATTAATACAGATATATCCCTGTAAAATATCATTGGCAGTATGTGTAGTAGACAATTCATACAGATATATCCAGTAGGTGTAGTAGACAATTCATACTGCAGATATATCCAGTAGGTGTAGTAGACAATACAGATATATCCAGTAGGTGTAGTAGACAATTCATACAGATATATCCTAGTAGGTGTAGTAGACAAATAATACAGATATATCCAAGTAAAATATCACTGGCAGTATGTGTAGTGGACATATCCAGTAGGTGTAGTAGACAATTAATACAGATACATCCCAGTAAAATATCACTGGCGGTAGGTGCAGTAGACAATTCATACAGATATATCCAGTAGATGTAGTAGACAATTAATACAGATATATCCCAGTAAAATATCACTGGCAGTAGGTGTAGTAGACAATTCATACAGATATATCCAGTAGGTGTAGTAGACAATTAATACAAATATATCCCAGTAGGTGTAGTAGACAATTAATACATATATATCCAGTAGGTGTAGTAGAAAATTAATACATATATATCCAGTTGGTGTAGTAGACAATTAATACAGATATATCCGAGTAGGTGTAGTAGACAATTAATACAGATATATCCAGTAGGTGTAGTAGACAATAATATAGATATATCCAGTAGGTGTAGTAGACAATTAATACAGATATATCCCAGTAGGTGTAGTAGACAATTAATACAGATATATTCCAGTAGGTGTAGTAGACAATTAATACAGATATATCCAGTAGGTGTAGTAGACAATTAATACAAATAATTATTATATCCCATTAGGTGTAGTAGACAATTAATACAGATATATCCCAGTTGGTGTAGTAGACAATTAATACAGATATATCCCAGTAGGTGTAGTAGACAATTAATACATATATATCCAGTAGGTGTAGTAGACAATTCATACAGATATATCCCAGTTGGTGTAGTAGACAATTCATACTGCAGATATATCCAGTAGGTGTAGTAGACAATTCATACAGATATATCCAGTAGGTGTAGTAGACAATTACTACTGATATATCCCAGTAGGTGTAGTAGACAATTCATACAGATATATCCAGTAGGTGTAGTAGACAATTAATACAGATATATCCTGTAGGTGTAGTCTGCAATTCATACTGCAGATATATCCAGTAGGTGTAGTAGAGAATTAATACAGATATATCCAGTAGGTGCAGTAGACAATTAATACAGATATATCCCAGTAAAATATCACTGGCAGTAGGTGTAGTAGACATATCCAGTAGGTGTAGGTGTAGTAGACATATCCAGTAGGTGTATTAGACAATTAATACGGATATATCTCAGTGAAATATCACTGGCAGTAGGTGTAGTAGACATATCCAGTAGGTGTAGGTGTAGTAGACATATCCAGTAGGTGTAGTTGACAATTAATACAGATATATCCCTGTAAAATATCACTGACAGTATGTGTAGTAGACAATTCATACAGATATATCCAGTAGGTGTAGTAGACAATTCATACTGCAGATATATCCAGTAGGTGTAGTAGACAATTAATACAGATATATCCAGTAGGTGTAGAAGACAATTAATACAGATATATCCCTGTAAAATATCATTGGCAGTATGTGTAGTAGACAATTCATACAGATATATCCAGTAGGTGTAGTAGACAATTCATACTGCAGATATATCCAGTAGGTGTAGTAGACAATACAGATATATCCAGTAGGTGTAGTAGACAATTCATACAGATATATCCTAGTAGGTGTAGTAGACAAATAATACAGATATATCCAAGTAAAATATCACTGGCAGTATGTGTAGTGGACATATCCAGTAGGTGTAGTAGACAATTAATACAGATACATCCCAGTAAAATATCACTGGCAGTAGGTGCAGTAGACAATTCATACAGATATATCCAGTAGATGTAGTAGACAATTAATACAGATATATCCCAGTAAAATATCACTGGCAGTAGGTGTAGTAGACAATTCATACAGATATATCCAGTAGGTGTAGTAGACAATTAATACAGATATATCCCAGTAGGTGTAGTAGACAATTAATACATATATATCCAGTAGGTGTAGTAGAAAATTAATACATATATATCCAGTTGGTGTAGTAGACAATTAATACAGATATATCCGAGTAGGTGTAGTAGACAATTAATACAGATATATCCAGTAGGTGTAGTAGACAATAATATAGATATATCCAGTAGGTGTAGTAGACAATTAATACAGATATATCCCAGTAGGTGTAGTAGACAATTAATACAGATATATTCGAGTAGGTGTAGTAGACAATTAATACAGATATATCCAGTAGGTTTAGTAGACAATTAATACAAATAATTATTATATCCCATTAGGTGTAGTAGACAATTAATACAGATATATCCCAGTTGGTGTAGTAGACAATTAATACAGATATATCCCAGTAGGTGTAGTAGACAATTAATACATATATATCCAGTAGGTGTAGAAGACAATTCATACAGATATATCCCAGTTGGTGTAGTAGACAATTCATACTGCAGATATATCCAGTAGGTGTAGTAGACAATTCATACAGATATATCCAGTAGGTGTAGTAGACAATTAATACAGATATATCCAGTAGGTGTAGTAGGCAATTCATACTGCAGATATATCCAGTAGGTGTAGTAGAGAATTAATACAGATATATCCAGTAGGTGCAGTAGACAATTAATACAGATATATCCCAGTAAAATATCACTGGCAGTAGGTGTAATAGACATATCCAGTAGGTGTAGGTGTAGTAGACATATCCAGTAGGTGTATTAGACAATTAATACGGATATATCTCAGTGAAATATCACTGGCAGTAGCTGTAGTAGACATATCCAGTAGGTGTAGGTGTAGTAGACATATCCAGTAGGTGTAGTTGACAATTAATACAGATATATCCCTGTAAAATATCACTGACAGTATGTGTAGTAGACAATTCATACAGATATATCCAGTAGGTGTAGTAGACAATTCATACTGCAGATATATCCAGTAGGTGTAGTAGACAATTAATACAGATATATCCAGTAGGTGTAGAAGACAATTAATACAGATATATCCCTGTAAAATATCATTGGCAGTATGTGTAGTAGACAATTCATACAGATATATCCAGTAGGTGTAGTAGACAATTCATACTGCAGATATATCCAGTAGGTGTAGTAGACAATACAGATATATCCAGTAGGTGTAGTAGACAATTCATACAGATATATCCTAGTAGGTGTAGTAGACAAAAAATACAGATATATCCAAGTAAAATATCACTGGCAGTATGTGTAGTGGACATATCCAGTAGGTGTAGTAGACAATTAATACAAATACATCCCAGTAAAATATCACTTGCAGTATGTGCAGTAGACAATTCATACAGATATATCCAGTAGATGTAGTAGACAATTAATACAGATATATCCCAGTAAAATATCACTGGCAGTAGGTGTAGTAGACAATTCATACAGATATATCCAGTAGGTGTAGTAGACAATTAATACAGATATATCCCAGTAGGTTTAGTAGACAATTAATACATATATATCCAGTAGGTGTAGTAGTAAATTAATACATATATATCCAGTTGGTGTAGTAGACAATTAATACAGATATATCCCAGTAGGTGTAGTAGACAATTAATACAGATATATTCCAGTAGGTGTAGTAGACAATTAATACAGATATATCCAGTAGGTGTAGTAGACAATTAATACAGATATATCCAGTTGGTGTAGTAGACAATTAATACAGATATATCCAGTAGGTGTAGTAGACAATTAATACAGATATATCCCAGTAGGTGTAGTAGACAATTAATACAGATACATCCCAGTACGTGTAGTAGACAATTAATACAGATATATCCCAGTAGGTGTAGTAGACAATTAATACAGATATATCCAGTAGGTGTAGTAGAAAATTAATACATATATATCCAGTAGGTGTAGTAGACAATTAATACAGATATATCCCAGTAGGTATAGTAGACAATTAATACAGATATATCCAGTAGGTGTAGTAGACAATTAATACAGATATATCCCAGTAGGTGTAGTAGACAATTAATACAGATATATCCAGTAGGTGTAGTAGACAATTAATACAGATATATCCCAGTAAAATATCACTGGCAGTAGGTGTAGTAGACATAATCAGTAGGTGTAGTAGACAATTAATACAGATATATCCCTGTAAAATATCACTGGCAGTAGGTGTAGTAGACAATTCATACAGATATATCCAGTAGGTGTAGTAGACAATTCATACAGATATATCCCAGTTGGTGTAGTAGACAATTCATACTGCAGATATATAGAGTAGGTGTAGTAGACAATTCATACAGATATATCCAGTAGGTGTAGTAGACAATTAATACAGATATATCCCAGTAGGTGTAGTAGACAATTCATACTGCAGATATATCCAGTAGGTGTAGTAGACAATTCATACAGTTATATCCAGTAGGTGTAGTAGACAATTAATACAGATATATCCAGTAGGTGTAGTAGACAATTCATACTGCAGATATATCCAGTAGGTGTAGTAGAGAATTAATACAGATATATGCAGTAGGTGCAGTAGACAATTAATACAGATATATCCCGGTAAAATATCACTGACAGTAGGTGTAGTAGACATATCCAGTAGGTGTAGGTGTAGTAGACATATTCAGTAGGTGTAGTAGACAATTAATACGGATATATCCGAGTGAAATATCACTGGCAGTAGGTGTAGTAGACATATCCAGTAGGTGTAGGTGTAGTAGACATATCCAGTAGGTGTAGAAGACAATTAATACAGATATATCCCTGTAAAATATCACTGGCAGTACGTGTAGTAGACAATTCATACAGATATATCCAGTAGGTGTAGTAGACAATTCATACTGCAGATATATCCAGTAGGTGTAGTAGACAATACAGATATATCCAGTAGGTGTAGTAGACAATTCATACAGATATATCCCAGTAGGTGTAGCAGACAAATAATACAGATATATCCCAGTTAAATATCACTGGCAGTAGGTGTAGTAGACATATCCAGTAGGTGTAGTAGACAATTAATACAGATACATCCCAGTAAAATATCACTGGCAGTAGGTGTAGTAGACAATTCATACAGATATATCCAGTAGGTGTAGTAGACAATTAATACAGATATATCCCAGTAAAATATCACTGGCAGTAGGTGTAGTAGACAATTCATACAGATATATCCAGTAGGTGTAGTAGACAATTAATACAGATATATCCCAGTAGGTGTAGTAGACAATTAATACATATATATCCAGTAGGTGTAGTAGAAAATTAATACATATATATCCAGTAGGTGTAGTAGACAATTAATACAGATATATCCAGTAGGTGTAGAAGACAATTAATACAGATATATCCCTGTAAAATATCATTGGCAGTATGTGTAGTAGACAATTCATACAGATATATCCAGTAGGTGTAGTAAACAATTCATACTGCAGATATATCCAGTAGGTGTAGTAGACAATACAGATATATCCAGTAGGTGTAGTAGACAATTCATACAGATATATCCTAGTAGGTGTAGTAGACAAATAATACAGATATATCCAAGTAAAATATCACTGGCAGTATGTGTAGTGGTCATATCAAGTAGGTGTAGTAGACAATTAATACAGATACATCCCAGTAAAATATCACTGGCAGTAGGTGCAGTAGACAATTCATACAGATATATCCAGTAGATGTAGTAGACAATTAATACAGATATATCCCAGTAAAATATCACTGGCAGTAGGTGTAGTAGACAATTCATACAGATATATCCAGTAGGTGTAGTAGACAATTAATACAGATATATCCCAGTAGGTGTAGTAGACAATTAATACATATATATCCAGTAGGTGTAGTAGAAAATTAATACATATATATCCAGTTGGTGTAGTAGACAATTAATACAGATATATCCGAGTAGGTGTAGTAGACAATTAATACAGATATATCCAGTAGGTGTAGTAGACAATAAATACAGATATATCCAGTTGGTGTAGTAGACAATTAATACAGATATATCCAGTAGGTGTAGGAGACAATTAATACAGATATATCCCAGTAGGTGTAGTAGACAATTAATACAGATATATCCCTGTACGTGTAGTAGACAATTAATACAGATATATCCCAGTAGGTGTAGTAGACAATTAATACATATATATCCAGTAGGTGTAGTAGAAAATTAATACATATATATCCAGTAGGTGTAGTAGACAATTAATACAGATATATCCCAGTAGGTGTAGTAGACAATTAATACAGATATATCCAGTAGGTGTAGTAGACAATTAATACAGATATATCCAGTAGGTGTAGTAGACAATTAATACAGATATATCCCAGTAGGTGTAGTAGACAATTAATACAGATATATCCCAGTAAAATATCACTGGCAGTAGGTGTAGTAGACATAACCAGTAGGTGTAGTAGACAATTAATACAGATATATCCCTGTAAAATATCACTGGCAGTAGGTGTAGTAGACAATTCATACAGATATATCCAGTAGGTGTAGTAGACATTCATACAGATATATCCCAGTTGGTGTAGTAGACAATCATACAGTTATATCCAGTAGGTGTAGTAGACAATTAATACAGATATATCCAGTAGATGTAGTAGACAATTCATACTGCAGATATATCCAGTAGGTGTAGTAGAGAATTAATACAGATATATGCAGTAGGTGCAGTAGACAATTAATACAATTATATATCCCGGTAAAATATCACTGACAGTAGGTGTAGTAGACATATCCAGTAGGTGTAGGTGTAGTAGACATATTCAGTAGGTGTAGTAGACAATTAATACGGATATATCCGAGTGAAATATCACTGGCAGTAGGTGTAGTAGACATATCCAGTAGGTGTAGGTGTAGTAGACATATCCAGTAGGTGTAGTAGACAATTAATACAGATATATCCCTGTAAAATATCACTGGTAGTATGTGTAGTAGACAATTCATACAGATATATCCAGTAGGTGTAGTAGACAGTTCATACTGCAGATATATCCAGTAGGTGTAGTAGACAATTAATACAGATATATCCAGTAGGTGTAGAAGACAATTAATACAGATATATCCTGTAAATATCACTGGCAGTATGTGTAGTAGATAATTCATACAGATATATCCAGTAGGTGTAGTAGACAATTCATACTGCAGATATATCCAGTAGGTGTAGTAGACAATACAGATATATCCAGTAGGTGTAGTAGACAATTCATACAGATATATCCCAGTAGGTGTAGCAGACAAATAATACAGATATATCCCAGTAAAATATCACTGGCAGTAGGTGTAGTAGACATATCCAGTAGGTGTAGTAGACAATTAATACAGATACATCCAGTAAAATATCACTGGCAGTAGGTGTAGTAGACAATTCATACAGATATATCCAGTAGGTGTAGTAGACAATTAATACAGATATATCCCAGTAGGTGTAGTAGACAATTAATACATATATATCCAGTAGGTGTAGTAGAAAATTAATACATATATATCCAGTAGGTGTAGTAGACAATTAATACAGATATATCCCTGTAAAATATCATTGGCAGTATGTGTAGTAGACAATTCATACAGATATATCCAGTAGATGTAGTAGACAATTAATACAGATATATCCCAGTAAAATATCACTGGCAGTAGGTGTAGTAGACAATTCATACATATATATCCAGTAGGTGTAGTAGACAATTAATACAGATATATCCAGTAGGTGTAGTAGACAATTAATACATATATATCCAGTAGGTGTAGTAGAAAATTAATACATATATATCCAGTTGTGTAGTAGACAATTAATACAGATATATCCGAGTAGGTGTAGTAGACAATTAATACAGATATATCCAGTAGGTGTAGTAGACAATTAATACAGATATATCCAGTTGGTGTAGTAGACAATTAATACAGATATATCCAATAGTGTAGTAGACAATTAATACAGATATATCCCATAGGTGTAGTAGACAATTAATACAGATATATCCCAGTAGGTGTAGTAGACAATTAATACAGATATATCCAGTAGGTGTAGTAGACAATTAATACATATATATCCAGTAGGTGTAGTAGAAAATTAATACATATATATCCAGTAGGTGTAGTAGACAATTTATACAGATATATCCCAGTAGGTATAGTAGACAATTAATACAGATATATCCAGTAGGTGTAGTAGACAATTAATACAGATATATCCCAGTAGGTGTAGTAGACAATAAATACAGATATATCCAGTAGGTGTAGTAGAAAATTAATACATATATATCCAGTAGGTGTAGTAGACAATTAATACAGATATATCCCTGTAAAATATCATTGGCAGTATGTGTAGTAGACAATTCATACAGATATATCCAGTAGGTGTAGTAGACAATTCATACTGCAGATATATCCAGTAGGTGTAGTAGACAATACAGATATATCCAGTAGGTGTAGTAGACAATTCATACAGATATATCCTAGTAGGTGTAGTAGACAAATAATACAGATATATCCAAGTAAAATATCACTGGCAGTATGTGTAGTGGTCATATCCAGTAGGTTGTAGTAGACAATTAATACAGATACATCCCAGTAAAATATCACTGGCAGTAGGTGCAGTAGACAATTCATACAGATATATCCAGTAGATGTAGTAGACAATTAATACAGATATATCCCAGTAAAATATCACTGGCAGTAGGTGTAGTAGACAATTCATACAGATATATCCAGTAGGTGTAGTAGACAATTAATACAGATATATCCCAGTAGGTGTAGTAGACAATTAATACATATATATCCAGTAGGTGTAGTAGAAAATTAATACATATATATCCAGTTGTGTAGTAGACAATTAATACAGATATATCCGAGTAGGTGTAGTAGACAATTAATACAGATATATCCAGTAGGTGTAGTAGACAATTAATACAGATATATCCAGTTGGTGTAGTAGACAATTAATACAGATATATCCAATAGGTGTAGTAGACAATTAATACAGATATATCCCAGTAGGTGTAGTAGACAATTAATACAGATATATCCCAGTAGGTGTAGTAGACAATTAATACAGATATATCCAGTAGGTGTAGTAGACAATTAATACATATATATCCAGTAGGTGTAGTAGAAAATTAATACATATATATCCAGTAGGTGTAGTAGACAATTTATACAGATATATCCCAGTAGGTATAGTAGACAATTAATACAGATATATCCAGTAGGTGTAGTAGACAATTAATACAGATATATCCCAGTAGGTGTAGTAGACAATAAATACAGATATATCCAGTAGGTGTAATAGACAATTAATACAGATATATCCCAGTAGGTGTAGTAGACAATTAATACAGATATATCCCAGTAAAATATCACTGCAGTAGGTGTAGTAGACATAACCAGTAGGTGTAGTAGACAATTAATACAGATATATCCCTGTAAAATATCACTGGCAGTAGGTGTAGTAGACAATTCATACAGATATATCCAGTAGGTGTAGTAGACAATTCATACAGATATATCCCAGTTGGTGTAGTAGACAATTCATACTGCAGATATATCCAGTAGGTGTAGTAGACAATTCATTCAGATATATCCAGTAGGTGTAGTAGACAATTAATACAGATATATCCCAGTAGGTGTAGTAGACAATTCATACTGCAGATATATCCAGTAGGTGTAGTAGACAATTCATACAGTTATATCCAGTAGGTGTAGTAGACAATTCCATACTGCTGATATATCCAGTAGGTGTAGTAGAGAATTAATACAGATATATGCAGTAGGTGCAGTAGACAATTTATACAGATATATCCCGGTAAAATATCACTGACAGTAGGTGTAGTAGACATATCCAGTAGGTGTAGGTGTAGTAGACATATCCAGTAGGTGTAGTAGACAATTAATACTTGATATATCCGATTGAAATATCACTGGCAGTAGGTGTTGTAGACATATCCAGTAGGTGTTAGGTGTAGTAGACATATCCAGTAGGTGTAGTAGACAATTAATACAGATATATCCTGTAAAATATCACTGGCAGTATGTGTAGTAGACAATTCATACAGATATATCCAGTAGTTGTAGCAGACAAATAATACAGATATACCTAGTAGGTGTAGTAGACAATTAATACAGATATATCCAGTAGGTGTAGTAGACAATTAATACAGATATATCGCAGTAGGAGTAGTAGACAATTAATACAGATATACCCAGTAGGTGTAGTAGACAATTCATACTGCAGATATATCCAGTAGGTGTAGTAGACAATTAATACAGATATATCCAGTAGGTGTAGTAGACAATTATTACAGATATATCCCAGTAGGAGTAGAAGACAATTATACTGATATACCAGTCGGTGTAGTAGACAATTCATACTGCAGATATATCCAGTATGTGTAGTAGACAATTAATACAGATATATCCAGTAGGTGTAGTAGACAATAATATAGATATATCCAGTAGGTGTAGTAGACAATTAATACAGATATATCCCAGTAGTGTAGTAGACAATTAATACAGATATATTCCAGTAGGTGTAGTAGACAATTAATACAGATATATCCAGTAGGTGTAGTAGACAATTAATACAATAATTATTATATCCCATTAGGTGTAGTAGACAATTAATACAGATATATCCCAGTAGGTGTAGTAGACAATTAATACAGATATATCCCAGTAGGTGTAGTAGACAATTAATACATATATATCCAGTAGGTGTAGTTGACAATTCATACAGATATATCCCAGTTGGTGTAGTAGACAATTCATACTGCAGATATATCCAGTAGGTGTAGTAGACAATTCATACAGATATATCCCAGTAGGTGTAGTAGACAATTACTACAGATATATCCCAGTAGGTGTAGTAGACAATTCATACAGATAAATCCAGTAGGTGTAGTAGACAATTAATACAGATATATCCAGTAGGTGTAGTAGGCAATTCATACTGCAGATATATCCAGTAGGTGTAGTAGAGAATTAATACAGATATATCCAGTAGGTGCAGTAGACAATTAATACAGATATATCCCAGTAAAAATATCACTGGCAGTAGGTGTAGTAGACATATCCAGTAGGTGTAGGTGTAGTAGACATATCCAGTAGGTGTAGTAGACAATTAATACTGATATATCTCAGTGAAATATCACTGGCAGTAGGTGTAGTAGACATATCCAGTAGGTGTAGGTGTAGTAGACATATCCAGTAGGTGTAGTTGACAATTAATACAGATATATCCCTGTAAAATATCACTGACAGTATGTGTAGTAGACAATTCATACAGATATATCCAGTAGGTGTAGTAGGCAATTCATACTGCAGATATATCCAGTAGGTGTAGTAGACAATTAATACAGATATATCCAGTAGGTGTAGAAGACAATTAATACAGATATATCCCTGTAAAATATCATTGGCAGTATGTGTAGTAGACAATTCATACAGATATATCCAGTAGGTGTAGTAGACAATTCAATACTGCAGATATATCCAGTAGGTGTAGTAGACAATACAGATATATCCAGTAGGTGTAGTAGACAATTCATACAGATATATCCTAGTAGGTGTAGTAGACAAATAATACAGATATATCCAAGTAAAATATCACTGGCAGTATGTGTAGTGGACATATCCAGTAGGTGTAGTAGACAATTAATACAGATACATCCCAGTAAAATATCACTGGCAGTAGGTGCAGTAGACAATTCATACAGATATATCCAGTAGATGTAGTAGACAATTAATACAGATATATCCCAGTAAAATATCACTGGCAGTAGGTGTAGTAGACAGATTCATACAGATATATCCAGTAGGTGTAGTAGACAATTAATACAGATATATCCCAGTAGGTGTAGTAGACAATTAATACATATATATCCAGTAGGTGTAGTAGAAAATTAATACATATATATCCAGTTGGTGTAGTAGACAATTAATACAGATATATCCGAGTAGGTGTAGTAGACAATTAATACAGATATATCCAGTAGGT
The DNA here is from genome assembly GCA_037043455.1 of Cyrtodaria siliqua. Classification (NCBI taxonomy): domain Eukaryota; kingdom Metazoa; phylum Mollusca; class Bivalvia; order Adapedonta; family Hiatellidae; genus Cyrtodaria; species Cyrtodaria siliqua. The sequence continues at coordinate 3,121 of JAWPHD010000397.1, read as the reverse complement.
GTAGTAGACAATAATATAGATAAATCCAGTAGGTGTAGTAGACAATTAATACAGATATATCCAGTAGGTGTAGTAGACCAATTAATACAGATATATTCCAGTAGTGTAGTAGACAATTAATACAGATATATCCAGTAGGTGTAGTAGACAATTAATAGCAAATAATTATTATATCCCATTAGGTGTAGTAGACAATTAATACAGATATATCCCAGTTGTGTAAGTAGACAATTAATACAGATATATCCCAGTAGGTGTAGTAGACAATTAATACATATATATCCAGTAGGTGTAGTAGGACAATTCATACAGATATATCCCAGTTGGTGTAGTAGACAATTCATACTGCAGATATATCCAGTAGGTGTAGTAGACAATTCATACAGATATATCCAGTAGGTGTAGTAGACAATTACTACTGATATATCCCAGTAGGTGTAGTAACAATTCATACAGATATATCCAGTAGGTGTAGTAGACAATTAATACAGATATATCCAGTAGGTGTAGTAGGCAATTCATACTGCAGATATATCCAGTAGGTGTAGTAGAGAATTAATACAGATATATCCAGTAGGTGCAGTAGACAATTAATACAGATATATCCCAGTAAAATATCACTGGCAGTAGGTGTAGTAGACATATCTTTCATTGGTGTAGGTGTAGTAGACATATCCAGTAGGTGTATTAGACAATTATTACGGATATATCTCAGTGAATATCACTGGCAGTTAGTGTAGTAGACATATCCAGTAGGTGTAGGTGTAGTAGACATATCCAGTAGGTGTAGTTGACAATTAATACAGATATATCCCTGTAAAATATCACTGACAGTATGTGTAGTAGACAATTCATACAGATATATCCAGTAGGTGTAGTAGACAATTCATACTGCAGATATATCCAGTAGGTGTAGTAGACAATTAATACAGATATATCCAGTAGGTGTAGAAGACAATTAATACAGATATATCCCTGTAAAATATCATTGGCAGTATGTGTAGTAGACAATTCATACAGATATATCCAGTAGGTGTAGTAGACAATTCATACTGCAGATATATCCAGTAGGTGTAGTAGACAATACAGATATATCCAGTAGGTGTAGTAGACAATTCATACAGATATATCCTAGTAGGTGTAGTAGACAAAAAATACAGATATATCCAAGTAAAATATCACTGGCAGTATGTGTAGTGGACATATCAAGTAGGTGTAGTAGACAATAAATACAGATACATCCCAGTAAAATATCACTTGCAGTAGGTGCAGTAGACAATTCATACAGATATATCCAGTAGATGTATTAGACAATTAATACAGATATATCCCAGTAAAATATCACTGGCAGTAGGTGTAGTAGACAATTCATACAGATATATCCAGTAGGTGTAGTAGACAATTAATACAGATATATCCCAGTAGGTTTAGTAGACAATTAATACATATATATCCAGTAGGTGTAGCAGTAAATTAATACATATATATGCAGTTGGTGTAGTAGACAACTAATACAGATATATCCGAGTAGGTGTAGTAGACAATTAATACAGATATATCCAGTAGGTGTAGTAGACAATTAATACAGATATATCCAGTTGGTGTAGTAGACAATTATTACAGATATATCCAGTAGGTGTAGTAGACAATTAATACAGATATATCCCAGTAGGTGTAGTAGACAATTAATACAGATATATCCCAGTATGTGTAGTAGACAATTAATACAGATATATCCCAGTAGGTGTAGTAGACAATTAATACATATATATCCAGTAGGTGTAGTAGAAAATTAATACATATATATCCAGTAGGTGTAGTAGACAATTAATACAGATATATCCCAGTAGGTATAGTAGACAATTAATACAGATATATCCAGTAGGTGTAGTAGACAATTAATACAGATATATCCCAGTAGGTGTAGTAGACAATTAATACAGATATATCCAGTAGGTGTAGTAGACAATTAATACAGATATATCCCAGTAAAATATCACTGGCAGTAGGTGTAGTAGACATAATCAGTAGGTGTAGTAGACAATTAATACAGATATATCCCTGTAAAATATCACTGGCAGTAGGTGTAGTAGACAATTCATACAGATATATCCAGTAGGTGTAGTAGACAATTCATACAAATATATCCCAGTTGGTGTAGTAGACAATTCATACTGCAGATATATAGAGTAGGTGTAGTAGACAATTCATACAGATATATCCAGTAGGTGTAGTAGACAATTAATACAGATATATCCCAGTAGGTGTAGTAGACAATTCATACTGCAGATATATCCAGTAGGTGTAGTAGACAATTCATACAGTTATATCCAGTAGGTGTAGTAGACAATTAATACAGATATATCCAGTAGGTGTAGTAGACAATTCATACTGCAGATATATCCAGTAGGTGTAGTAGAGAATTAATACAGATATATGCAGTAGGTGCAGTAGACAATTAATACAGATATATCCCGGTAAAATATCACTGACAGTAGGTGTAGTAGACATATCCAGTAGGTGTAGGTGTAGTAGACATATTCAGTAGGTGTAGTAGACAATTAATACGGATATATCCGAGTGAAATATCACTGGCAGTAGGTGTAGTAGACATATCCAGTAGGTGTAGGTGTAGTAGACATATCCAGTAGGTGTAGAAGACAATTAATACAGATATATCCCTGTAAAATATCACTGGCAGTACGTGTAGTAGACAATTCATACAGATATATCCAGTAGGTGTAGTAGACAATTCATACTGCAGATATATCCAGTAGGTGTAGTAGACAATACAGATATATCCAGTAGGTGTAGTAGACAATTCATACAGATATATCCCAGTAGGTGTAGCAGACAAATAATACAGATATATCCCAGTTAAATATCACTGGCAGTAGGTGTAGTAGACATATCCAGTAGGTGTAGTAGACAATTAATACAGATACATCCCAGTAAAATATCACTGGCAGTAGGTGTAGTAGACAATTCATACAGATATATCCAGTAGGTGTAGTAGACAATTAATACAGATATATCCCAGTAAAATATCACTGGCAGTAGGTGTAGTAGACAATTCATACAGATATATCCAGTAGGTGTAGCAGACAATTAATACAGATAT